>JANIVQ010000007.1:0-406309 GCA_030555925.1 Insectozyma xiaguanensis | reverse complement strand
AATGTCATTTTACACTTTGCTATGTTAAACTTGAGTAATTCAAAGATGCTAACCAATTAGGGGAAGTGATGAAGTTTTGGTAGTGTTGCAACTAAAATAAAATGGTAACGAATATAAACAGCCGGTGCTGAAAAGAGAAAAATTTTCTTATTACTTTTATAGTAACCAATTATTGATTATAATATAAATTAAATTGTTGTTTGTGTATTAAGATTAACCATTTACGACGTATATTTTATCTACATAAAATTATTACCCTTTTCGGTTTAATTGAATTATCGAGATATCACACAAGTAAAACTAACAACTGATAATTATTCTCATATTCAGACCTTACGCAAATTTCCATAAAGTCACCAAAAGATCAACCCTTTAAAATGAAAAATTTATCAAACTTTTTAAAATTACAAGTTGGAAAGATTAAATCAATAAAAATCCATGAAAATAGTGATAAGATGTATATATCACAAATACAACTAGATCAAAAAGAGATTCAAGTATGTTCAGGATTAAGAAATCATATACCAATTGAAAAAATTCAAGATAGATTGGTTGTTGTATTAACTAATATGAAGACGAAGAAATTACGTGGAGAGAAATCAATGGGGATGATACTTGCTGCTGAAAAAGATAAAATAGAATTAATTGATCCTCCAAAAAATTCTATACCTGGTGAACGATTATATTTTGAATTCACCGAAGAAGAACCTCTGAGATTAAAGAGTGAAATTTGGGAACAAATTCAACCAAATTTAACTACAACTAATGATAAAAAAATTTCATTTCAAGGTTTATTACTCAAGAATAAAGATAATGAATATGCAACTGTTGAAACATTAATAAATGCTGAGATTAAATAGATACATATCTTAAATAAGGTTTAATTTTTTTGAAATCACCAAATTTTTCTTTTGCAGCTTCATCAGATACTGTTGGTGGAATGATAACATCTTGACCAACTGTCCAATCAACTGGTGTAACAACACCTTTTGCATCAGTGAGTTGTAAAGCATCAACAACTCTTAAAATTTCTGATGTTGATCTACCAACTGAAGCAGGATAAGTTAAAGATAATCTAACTTTTTTAGAAGGATCAATAATAAATACTGATCTAATTGTAGCAATTAAACCAGATTCCAAATTTTTAAAATCTTCTTCAGTAACCATATCATATTTAAATGCAACTTCTTTCTTACCATCAGCAATGATTGGGAATTGGAATTTTTGTTTTTCAATATCTTCAATATCTTTAACCCATTCTTTATGACTATCAACACCTTCAACTGATAATCCAATCAATTTAACACCTCTTTTATCAAATTCAGATTTTAACCTTGAAAAAGCACCCAATTCAGTAGTACAAATTGGTGTGAAATCTTTTGGATGACTGAATAAAATTGTCCAATTATCACCAATAAATTCATGGAAATCAATTTTACCATGAGTTGTATCAACTTGAAAATTTGGTGCTGTACTACCAATTCTTACTCTTGGTTGATCTTCTTGTTTGAATGAAAGAAACCTTGAGAATGGTCTTAAAATTGGTCTTGCTCTAATAGCTGGTCTTAATAACATGTTTGATGAAAATGATCAGTTCACGTGAAATGAAAAATTGAGGATATAGATTGTGTAGTGCAAATGTTGCTCTAAACTTTAAATATGTATGTTTGGGTCTTTCCAATTATCATTAAATTATCAATATTTTATCTAATTTTACATAAATTTGCACCCAAAACCAATTTTTCAATCAAAATAGATAAAAACAATTACAAAAGTTTTAAACTCTACATTATATACATTTATTCGTCTCTATTTTAACATATTTAAATCAAACCAACCCAAGAAATCATCATCTTGGTTTTCCCAGAAATATCCTGATTCTTCAGGTACATTAGTTGGTTGTGAAGGTAGCATTAAATCTTCATTTATTGAACCTGTGGCTTCCAACATTGATAAAGGTATACCATTAATTTCCAATGGTTTATTATCAATTGCATTTGATTTTGCTTGATTCATAGCTTGATCAGTTGGAACCAAAGTTGTTATTGTTGTACCATTTGGAGTTGTTGTAACCATTGTATTAAAATCATCTTTTGTAATTTGATTATAAAATGGTAATGGTTGAGCATTTTCAGTTTTTGGTACTTTATCCAAAGTTCTTCTTCTTGCTTCATGTACACACCATACCAAATCATAAAATAATGATGCTGTTAAATGTGATCTCATTCTTGTTATTATACTACCTTCATCTTTAAATAAATCAGGATAAGTATATAAAACAATATTTAAATTTTCCAATACTTTTGCTGTTCTTGATATATCATTTTGTAAATTTTTCCATGAACTTAAAGTATTTCTAAATAATCTATGCACCGTTACAATTGATTGTCTTGCTGAATCAACATATTTATCTATGAGATATTTCAGTAAATGTAATTTGAATAATAATAAAACAGAATAGGTAATAGCTTGTCTTAAATAAATTGGTAATTCAATCAATGAAATATTCATATGACTTATAATTGTGATAATTCTAGTTGCTGATAAATATGCTGAACTAACATATTTAACTTGATCTTCAATTGGAGTTCCTGGTAAAAATGCAAAACAACAAATCATTGATTTAATATATAAATAATAAACTTCAATTGCTGGATCATCAATTTGTAATTTGAAAATTAATCTTTCCAATTCTCTATCTAATATTGTCAAAGACCCAGCTCTATTTAAAGGTTCTAATAATCCATCTGGTCTAGTTACGCTAATACCCATGACATTAACTAATTTACATTGGAAAATTGATAATGAAATTAAACATCTAAAACTTTTAGGTAATGATTGATCAACTCTTGCATTTTCTATAAGATAATCTGTTGTATTTATAGAAGGTGGTAAACCTAATAATGAAGACCAAAATTGTTCACAAAAGAAAACAGCCAACCAAGATCTTGTTCTCCAATCAGAACCTAAATTAGTTTGATTCCTACTAAATTCCAGAACAAATTCTTCACCTCTATGTAAACCCAATTGTAATGATAAATTTTTAGCTAATCCAATAAATCTATAACTACAATCATCCAAGACTTTTTCATTTGGTAATGGCCAAATTGATAATATAATCAATGCTTGTATTACATGAGTTGATCTGGGTGTTTTAATCCAACAAGTTTCAATGGCTAGTTGCTTGATTAAAGAAGCTAAGGACATGTATAAAGTTGGTTCTGGTTCCGATAAACTAGCAGTTAAAATTACTGTCCAAAATAACAATTGTGACTTTTGATATAATTCACTAGCACTTCTTGAATGTATAATTGGCATAAATGCTAAGTTTTTAGTCATAAATCTATCATGTAATTCATTAGCTTTATATAATGGAATTGTAACATCACCAAGGGTAAATTCTTGAATTTCTGTCAATGGTGATTCAGTTGTTAATTGGAAAGGGGTAGTTAAAACTTCAGGAGTACCAGGATAAAAATTCATAGCATTCATGTTATTATTATTATTATTAGTATTATGTTGATTCAAAGCTTGTGTAAGTAATGATTCATTTTTAGTTAACATTTCAATTTTAGCTTTTAATTCATCAACATCCAGTTTTAAAGATTGAATTTGTGAACCCTTTTTAGGTCTAAATTGTGGATCTATCTCACACTTCAACCCCATTCGATCACATCTTTGACATGGATTTGGATAATTATCTGATGCATTACATTTTATTTTATGCTGACGACAAAATGTACATGAAGTAACGGGTCTATGACCTGTTTGTTTTGGTTTTTCCTTTTTGATTTTCTTAACTTCAGGTACAACCCTAATTGGAGGTGATTGTGAAGGTGAAGGTTTAGGTAAAATTTTGACCTTTGCTTTCTCTTGATATTTCATGACTACTTGAAGAGAAAGAAGAAGTGGAAAATTTTTACTCCATATGACAATACATTCCCGGTCGTGCGAGATCCTAAAGATAAAAATGCACCGCGGGCTTTCATACATTTACTGTTATTATGTAATCATAAATATGTACACTACTCGCTTGATCTTTCATGAATTAAAATTATTCAATAAAAAACCTATTACAGAAAAGATGGAAGTTTGATTTGGCAGTGAAAGCTATCATCTATATATCAAGAGATTTATTTCATAAATCAAAATAATTTATATTTAACTATTTACTTTTACTCTTCTTCATCTACTTTAGGGTCACCAATACCATCTTCATATATGGCAAATACACATTCACTTTCTGGTAAACATGGACTATCATATATCTTACAAATTCTGGTTTCCCCTCTACCTTTTTTAAAACTCAATCTTGTAGTTGAAGAATGTGCAATAATATTACCACCAATTGGTTTTTTTGGATCGGGGTTATACATCCCTGACATACCATCGACTTGAGCTACAACTTGATTTGTTATAACCACCGCTATTCCAAACTCATCGGCCAATCTTTGTAATGTACGCATGAATTTAGCAACGGAAGTTTGTCTTGCACTCAATTCACCTCTACCAGCATAATCAGTTCTATATAAGGACATGATTGAATCAACAATTAATAATGAAAATCTTGATTCAGCCATCATTTGTGCTGACAATGTTAATAAGTTTAATTGATGTTCAGCATTGTAAGCTCTTGCATAAGCAACATTATCTAAACAATCATCAGGATTTAATCCATATCTTTGAGCTATTGAAACTAAACGATTTGGTCTAAATGTACCTTCTGTATCTATATAAAGACATTTACCTTCACCACCACCCATATCAATTGGTAATTGACATGTAACTGCTAATGTATGACATAATTGTGATTTCCCTGTTCTAAATTCACCGAAAACTTCAGTTATTGAACCAGTTTCAATACCACCACCCAATAATGTATCCAATTGTTTTGAACCAGTCGTTATACAAATCAATTCAGATCTACGTGAATGGAATTCACTAGCTGTTGTGAAACCTAGTGGTACCAATTTACTTGCTTCTAATGATATTTTATCAGCTTTTGCCTCACTAATACCTTTTACAACCATTAATTGTCGTTTAGGTGTATATGCAATACTTTCAATAGTATGATACCCTTCAGCTTTTAATTTCTTGATATCTGAAGACGTGATTCCATTCCCTTCTAGTTGTTCTATTAACAACGGACCGTTTGTTTCTTCTTGAGACATAGACGTGTTTGTTGTTTACTACGCGAAAATCAAAACTTTTAAAATTCACTTAGAAATTCCAAATCTTAAGGTAGAGATAGTTTCAAGAGTATAGTATTGAATTTAGAGATCTTTTACATATATGGGTTGTAAATATACACGTGATTGGTTGATTGGTAGTAATCTACTTATTAAAGTGGCTGTAAAATATTCTATCGTATAAAAATCAAGATCTAAATTTAAATTCTCGTTCCGTCGTATAAAATTATTTTCTTTTTCTCTTCACATCATGTCAAGTGTTTACCACGATTATTCAACATTTCTGAATGGTACTACATTCAATGAAGTTTACAACAATTTCAATCAACTTGATTTGAATCCAATTGAAAAATTATGGGGATCATATTATTATTATATGGGAAATGATTTATTTGCAACTGGATTATTGTTTTTCTTAACTCATGAATTATTTTACTTTGGTAGATGTTTGCCATGGGCTATAATTGATAGAATACCTTATTTCAGAAAATGGAAGATCCAAGATGAAAAAGTACCATCTGATAAAGAACAATGGGAATGTTTGAAATCTGTTTTAACATCACATTTCCTTGTTGAAGCATTTCCAATTTGGTTTTTCCATCCTTTATGTCAAAAAATTGGTATAAGTTATCAAGTTCCATTTCCAAAATTAACTGATATGTTGTTACAATGGGCTGTTTTTTTTGTTTTGGAAGATACATGGCATTATTGGTTTCATAGAGGGTTACATTATGGTGTTTTTTATAAATATATTCATAAACAACATCATAGATATGCTGCACCATTTGGATTAGCTGCAGAATATGCTCATCCAATTGAAGTTGCTTTGTTAGGGTTAGGTACCGTTGGTATTCCAATTGTTTGGTGTTTGATTACTGGTAATTTACATTTATTTACTGTATCGATTTGGATTATCTTAAGATTGTTTCAAGCTGTTGATTCTCATTCAGGTTATGAATTCCCATGGTCATTACACCATTTCTTACCATTCTGGGCTGGTGCTGACCATCATGATGAACATCATCATTATTTTATTGGTGGTTATTCTTCATCTTTCAGATGGTGGGATTATGTATTAGGTACAGAAGCTGGACCAAAAGGGAAACAATCCAGAGAAGAGAAAGTTAGAAACCAAGTTGAAAAGAAAAATTTATAGACTTTTAATTTATATTAATAAATGGTAATCTTGTATTATATTCTTCATAATCTGTAATTTGTAATTTTTCACCCAATTCACTTGAATCAGATATCTTGATGAACTTTAAGTATTTTGATTTACTTTGAATTTGTTTATTATCCAATGTTAAATATGATTGATTTTCAATACTGATGATTGAACCGATAATCATCAACAAGATTCCAATTAAAGATTCCAATTTAATATCTAGTGACAATGATAAGTTTAATTTATGATATTCAAATGAAGAATAACCCAGATGGATCAATAGGAGTAAACCCACAAAATAAAGATATTGTTGATTCATTTTGGTTACAACAATAATTAATCAAAAAAATAATATCTCAATTTTTCTTTCCGCCATATGCCCAATTCAATAATAACATCATTGGATTGTAAGATCTTACAATACCAATATGGTATTTACAAATTGACAAAGATTATATCAAGCTTACAACTGTTCTCAAATCAATTACCTTTATTACATTATCTTGTGTTACTACCTGCAAATGTTTTTTCAATTAATCCATCTTTTGAAGCAAAATTAGATTCGTTATCTAATTTTCAATTATTAAAATCAACAACAGTAAATATTACCAATACAGTATCACATATACCATATGATACATCGGATCTACAGATTGTTGCTTTGAATGATTTCCCAGATTTGATTATTGCAAAGAAATGTTTAAAACAATTGGAAACTTTATCAAATATTTGTTTGGAAGGGTATAACAAGAAATTAACACAAGCTATGACAATTAAAGATGTTAACTATGAAGAAATAACGAAACAAGTTTTTAATGATGATATTGATTTAACATTGAATGATGTTAATTTTCTTATCGAAAAAGATATGGATGAAAATTTACAAGAAGCTTCATTAATTGATATGGATATTAAACAATTATTTGTAATAACAAAGAGTTTAGATTCATCATTGAAATATTTAAAACCATTAATGAAGAAACTTGATAATGATGAATATTCTTTACATAAAGTATTTTTAATAACTCAACGATTAAATGAAATTTATACAATATTAAGAAGATTTGGTCGTAAAATTTATTTATCAAATTATCAACATTTAACAGATTCAAAGTTTTTATACCATGCATCACCAAATTTTAGAACATTACTTAAAAATATGGATGAAAATTTCAATTCGATGAAGAAAAATGGTACATTGATTGCAAATTTAACAAGATTAATCAGACAAGATGCTGAATTTGAATTGAATTCTAAGAATGTACAAATTCATTTAAATTTTGCAAATCAAGGTTTAATAATTATAGAGAATACATTACTGAAATTAAAAGAATTTGGTTTAAGTTGGATTATTGGTGAATTAAAATTTAGAAGAATTTATCAATTACCAAAGAAAAATTTAATAAATATTTATCATACTATACCTGAATTTACAAAAGAACCAGAGGTGAAAACTAGATCAAGATCATCTTCAAATTCTAGTAATAATAGTAATTCAGGGTTAATGAGAAGAAATTCAGTGACATCACCAAAGAAAGATTCAAGAAGAAACTCTGTAATATTGGATGGTACAAGGAATCGATCAAATTCAAGAGAATCAGCTACTTCAGGTGCAATTGCAGCTTTGAAACCAAAAAATAGAGAACCGGTTAAAGTAAAACCTGAAGTTAAACCTCCTGCTAAGTTAGAATCTACTAAGTTTGAACCTACACTAGAATCAACACCTACACCTACACCAGAACCAGAACAAGATGTTAAACCAGAACCAATTGTCAAGAAACTTCCAGCAGTACCCGAACCATCCCCAAAAAAAATTATACGAGTTTCAGAACCTTCACCAAAGAAACCATCACCTCAACCATCAAATTCATCTACATCAGGAGCAGCAGCTGCATTAAAAAAAGCAGTACCCAAAACTGAACCAGAAATAAAATTAGAACAACCAGAAGTTAAAGAACCAAAATTATCAGCTGCACAAAGATTTAGACAACATGTAAACCAAGCTGCTAAACTGGGTACTTTAGTAACACAACAGAAGGAGACATTAACTTCAGTTACATATGATCCAAATAATACATCCAAATTGTCAATACGGAAATATATTGATCCGCCTGAAAACCAAGATATAGTAACAAGACAAAATACTGAGAAAAATAGTAACATCAAAATGGATACATCATCTGAAAGTTCTTCAAGTAGTGGTTCAAAGAAAGTTCGATTTATAGGTGTGCCTGAATGGACAGAAGCTGAAGATGCACCAACCAAATATGCTCATGCGTTATTAAGAAATTTCACAATGTTTCGAAATCCAAAATTAACTAAATCTTATAGTGCTAAAAGTGATGAACTACTCAAAGAAGAGAGTATGAGTTTTAGACATCGTGAAGAGAAACAGAATGGACTTGCTAAAATTAAAAATAGAATATTGTAATATATAGAGATTAATTTTTTTTAAACTTTTACTGCGAAAATTAAATCTCATCTCTAATGAGACAAAAAAGGGCAAAAGCTTACAAGAAGCAAATCAATGTTTATCTACATACATTCAAGTTTAGAGAACCATTCCAAACTTTAATAGATGATGAAATTATCACTAGTTGTGAATCTTCAAGTTATGATTTAATCAAAGGGTTACAACGTACAATTCAAACTCAAGAACTCAAACCAATGATTACTCAATGTTGTATTGAAGCATTATATAAAACAAAGAATCAAAAAGTGATTGATATAGCAAAGACATTTGAACGTAGGAAATGTAATCATCGTGAACCTATCCCACCAATAGATTGTTTAACCAGTGTCATTAATATAAATGGTGAAAATAAACATAGATATATAGTTGCAACACAAAATTTAAAACTAAGACAAAATTTAAGAAAAATTCCAGGTGTTCCATTGATATATATGAATCGATCAGTAATGGTTATGGAACCATTAAGTGATGCAAGTTCAAAATTTACTCAAACAGTTGAAGAGAAGAAATTAACTGGTGGATTAAATGATACAGGTGTGGTTGAAAAGGAACAAGAAATTAATAAAAAGAGAAAAATCAAAGAACCAAATCCATTAAGTGTGAAGAAGAAGAAAGTTGAACCGGAGGTTAAACCAGTTGAGAAAAGGACAAGAAAAAGAAAGCATCATAAGAAAGTAACCTAATCTATATTTAATACATCAAATACATTTCCATTTTTAACTTGTTCTGGTTCTGTAGATTCAGTTTTGATAGCTTCATTTTTTAAAATGTATGAAGCACTATCATCTATCAAACATAATTTACAATCAAAAGCTAATGATTTTTCTCGTATAGTTTGTTTAACCAATTTCAGTAATTGACGTAATTCATCTTCCAATTCCAAAGTCATTGATTTATAATTAGATCCAAAATATACAAATGTTGAATCTTTTATCCATTGAAATGTACCTTCAATACCTAAACCTTTCTGTAAATCATCTTTTGAAATACCGAAAAATAAATCTTTAATTAATATAGCATTAAACAACAGTTTATCTATATCTTCTTGTGTCAATTCTTCAACTTTCAATTGTGCTAATTCCTTTTGTCGTACTTCCAGTAATACTTGTTCAATACTTTGTGTTGGTAATTTGGATAATCTTGTAATCACCATAAACACTGATCGTTTAGGTTCTTGATCTTGAGACTCGGTATATAAATTATAAGCATCACTCAATTCATGAATAAATTGTCGTTGTGTTGAATTCATTGGTGCAAAATGATGAGTCTTTTTAGATTTCCCAGTTTCATAACTTTGTACAAAATTTTGAATAACTGATTCAATTTTACTACACCATGTCTTTTGTTTTATAAAAGTATCTAAAACAAATTGGGAATAAGTTTGAGGTTCAACATCAAAAGCAGCACGTAATTTAACATCTCTTTTGAAAGCAGTACAAGAATCTTCACAAGGTAATACAATTCCAATAGTTGTAGGCATTGATGATGATGAACCACATTTAACTTTCCTTGATAAATTACCACATTCACAATTTAATAACACATCTTCATCACAAACTGTATCATCACAATTCAGAAGATGACATTTCTTTTTACATAAATGTGGACATGATTTTCGAACTGTTTTACAAAATGCTTGACAATTTTTCGATGAATTATGATTGTTGTTTGTACATTCCAAAGAACAAGTTCTTAAACATGGATGACCACAATCTTTTGCAACTTGACAAATTTTACCACATGATACTCGATCTTGTGAACATAATGCAGGGATAGATTGATTATTACCACAATTACATGGCTTTTTAATCAATGCAGTACATTTAGGACAATTCACTGAATCATCGTGACAATGGTGTGGCTCTTGTTTATGACCACAAGATTTAGGACGAATACATTGTTCTTGACATACTAATTTTGTACCACATCTAACTGGAGCTTGAATGATGGTTTTACCACAATTACATACCAAATCATCATTTGTAGATTCTAAACATACATCACAAGGTCCAGAATGACATAATGCTTGACATTCATGTAATCCACAACTTTTAATTCTATTACAACTTTTTGTACAGATATGAATAGCTTCAATTGCCATAATATCATCAAAATTATTTCTCACATTATTCCTAATAGCTTTCTTTTTACTTCGTTCTCTTTGTAAACCAACTTGTTCATATGAACAACATTGTTGACGATGATAATGCCTTCTACAACTTAACAAAACTGAACATTTATGATCACATCTTGGTTCTGGTAAAATTGGATAACAAATTGTTGAATAATTTTCATTCCCACAAGAACATTTCAAATCAATAATAGTTGTACATTGACATTCACCTTCATGACATTTGAATTTACAATTATGTCCACAAGGTAATAATTTATCACAAACATTGTTACATTCTGGTACTGGATCAGTACATTTCAATCTATTTTCAACATCAACTTGAGTTTTACCACAATAACAAGTAGTAATTAAATCAGGTGAAAATTTACATTTCTTACTTGATGATGGTGGTTGACATGGTTTTAATTCATAATGTTCATTACAATCAAAAAAAATCTTATTAATTTGATTACATGAACCTCCACCTATCCATTTATCACAATTTTTCAATTCTTTATCACAACATTTCAAGTCTAATTTATTTTCACCACAATAACATGGCATTTCCAACATGATTTCACATCTATTACAAAAACCCAGATGACAACCTTGTTCACACTTATGTCCTAAATCACATAAGGTCACATCACAAGGGTTTGAACAATTCCAACCTGATTCATAAGGTGTAATCAAACATGGTGATTGTCTTGATTCCTTCCCACAATGACATTTCATAACTGGACCCAAAGCTCCACAAATTGGATGTTGCCCCGGATGACACATATTAGTACACTTATGTACACAATTTTCATATTTATAATTACATGAATTACCACAACTAAATGGCATTAATGGATTTTGATCTGGATTTGTAACTTTACCACACCAACATGTAAACTTTGTTGGCAACTTTTTCAGTTCAAAGTTGCAGCTTGGACATCTCCATGTTTTTAAAGTTTTATTTGTTGATGAACCATTTAAAGCCCAATCTTTAATACAATCTAAATCGTAAACTCTAAAACATTCATTACAAGACCAAATGATTGAATCTTGATCAACTTCTCCTGTACAAACCAAACAAATGTATGTACCTTGTTGAATTTCTTTCAATATAGTCGTCCCTAAGGACTCATCTATAGAATCATTATTCTTCAGTCCTGGGTCAATCTCTTGTTCTTCCATATAGATAAAAAAAAAGATCTGCGCGAGAGAAGAAATTAAAAAGTATAAATATCAAATCAATGAGTCATGTTTTGTTTATTTACTAATGCTTAATTTACTCTAATACTCTTTCTTTTGAAAAAATCCATTACTTTCCTTGCAGCACTAGTATCTTTTTCAATTGATTTCTTTGAATTTGTTGAAGAATTTGAATGAACTCGTTTTGAATCTTTTCTTTTATTTGATTCATTTGAAGATTCCAATGGTTTTTTCAAATTTATTGAATCATGACTTGAATTATAATTATAAAATGATAATAAACTGAAACGATTCTTCTTTTTAGCATCTTTTATTTCTTTATTTTCTTTATTTTCATCATTTTTTCTCGATATTGATATTGAACGTCTTTTTGGCTTTTCTGATTGTTTAATATATTCTTCAATTGGAATTATTGGTGAATCACTTTCAATCTTAACTTCATTATCTTCTTTTGGTGTGTCCAAATCTAATGTATCAATTTTATCTTCTAAATAACTTAATACAGAATTTCTCTTATTTTCTTCATTACTCAATACACCATTTACATGTATATGCGTTACTTCAGAATTTCTTCTTGATATTTGATGACTACCAGAGTCAATAGATTTGATTGTTTCATTACATGATTTTGTTGGTGATGTTGAAATATATTGAATTGGATGTGTTGGTTTGATTTTAATATCTAATGAAGAAGACATAGATGATGGATGATATGATGTTGGTCTTGGTTTCTTCATTGGTAATCTTTGTGTATTGTTTAAGATAATAGGTGATGGAGATAATTGTTTGGTTGGACTTTCAACAATTGTTGGTATCTTATAATCCAAAGCTTTCAAAGCTATACTTGCAGATGAATAAGAATTTGATATTGGATGTAAAATTGGTGATGTTTTCTGTGGACTTGGTGTTTGTGACAAATTATCCATTGATTCATCCAATTTGGGTATGGCAACTGTTGATGAAGGTGATGAATATAATAAACTGATACTTGTTGATGAATAAGATCTAGTATGAGTTGGTGGAGATACCAATGATGAAGAATTGGTACGTTCATTAATCATTGAAAAACGTTTATTGACTGGTTGGATTTTCTTTGGTGATGATGATGATGTGAATATATTTGAATATGTTGATAACCATGCATGTTGTTTTATATCATTCATATTAATTCTCTTTTTAGGATCAGATACAATGATTTTTCTTAATAAATCTCTTGCTAATGGACTAACATATTCAGGAAATGTTAATGGTGTTTTACATATATAATGATATAATTTTATAATATCTGAACTATCTTCATTTTCTGGATCATCATCAAATGGTAAATAACCAGATAACATTGCATATAATATAACTCCCAAAGACCAAATATCAACTTTTCTACCTTCATAAGGTGCTTGTGTCAATACTAATTCTGGTGCTGCATAACATGGAGAACCACAACTTGTTTTCATAAAATCATTACGATCTTTATTATAAGAATTAACAAAACCAAAATCACTAATTATAACATTTTTATGTTTATCTAATAATAAATTTTCCAATTTTAAATCACGATGAATTAATCCTTTGTTATGCATATAATCAACTCCACTAACCAATTGTGCAAATAATTTTTTGGCAACATTTTCTTTTAAATATTTATGTTGTAAAATATAATCAAATAATTCACCTCCAGAACAATATTCTAATACAATACCGATATATTTACCACTTTTCATAACTTCAACTAGATTTACAATGTTTGGATGATTTAATAGTTTTAATGAATTTATTTCTCGATGAATTTTCACTTCTGAATCTGAATCTTTCATTATGGTTGATCGTTTAATTAATTTAATTGCAACTTGACTTGGTAATTTCCCATCTTTTCTCCAACCTAATTTAACTTTCCCAAATTCCCCTTCTCCTAGAGTAGACCCTAAGATATATGAACCAAATCTGACTTCACGATGAACTTTCTTCGCAATTGTAGAATAGCCGGGCTGTTGAACTGATTGTTGTTGAACTGATTGTTGTGGTTGTTGTTGTAATGAAGATCTTCTTGAAGGAACATCAAATTGGTTGAATAGTTCTACCTGAGTAGATACTACCACATTGGATGACATGAGTGTGTGGGAAGAAGAAAAGTAAAAGATGAAGTTTGAAAGATGTTATGATTTATTGTAAAAGTTTATTTGTTTGTTTATGTTAAAAAAAATAAAAAAAAAAAAAAATAATTCTGAATCACAAAATCCAAATTTGATTAAATTGTAAACAAGAAAATTCAACGTTTTTTTCACTTTATTTTTTGATCTCTGAAGTTTAAATTTATAATATTGTAACCATATGTGATTGTATCAGATATATATAGATTTAAAAACAGTCTTTCCGTAACGAAGTGAAGAGATGGTTGTTGGTATCAACGTGTAACAGAAATCATTTCTCTGATGGTGATGATATGTTTCAAACTGTAATTATGTATCTTTACTTAAATTTATTTAAATCTAAAAATAATGTTTACAATTTATCTATTTTAAGAATTATGAGATATCGATGAAACAATCTTTAAATATTTGAATTTAAAACAAGTTTGAAACGTTTCTAACATGATGTTTCTTTGTTGTAATGTCACATTAATAATTTATTTTTGTGTGTCATGATAGTGTTGTCATGGCAAATAAAATATGTTTGGATTATGTACATTTACCTACAAAATCTAAAAATCCTGATTCACCAGTTTTATTTTCAATTAATGGACCTGTAAATATACAATGTATGACCATATCAGGATGATAATATAATCCAGTTAATAATTTAGGTGTGACCAAGAAATATTGTGATTTATTCTTTTGACATGCTGTATGAACTAAATATTTATGAGCCATTTGTTCATTTTTAGGATCCATACCTTGATTGATTTCATCAACTATTCTAAATGGTGCATCAGTTAATCCTTGTAATGACATTATAAAAAAAATTGTTGATACAGCTCTTTCACCACCAGATTGAGATTGATGATCTAATATTTTTAATTCTGAATTTTCTCTAAATTTAACCAAGATTTGTAATTTCCAATCTTTAAATCTTTCAGCTTTTCCAATTTCAACTCTACCATCACTTGCAACTTTTGTAAATCTTTGATTAAATGCAATTGAAATTTGATGTACTAATTCATTCAATTCAGTTTCCCATTCTTGTTGAGTTGTTGCAATACGTTCATCTAATCTTTCCTTTTTAGTTTTCAACATTGGTAAATCAGTTTCAGCTCTTTGAATATCTTGTAATTTTTGTTTTAAAATTTCAACTGAACTTCTATCAGCCGTTGCCAATAAAGATAATTCATCTTCAAGTAATTGTATCTTATTACGTATTGTTACTTCAGTAAATGTATCATTTTCAACATAATCTCCAGCCAATTCACTCAAAATTTGTTTTTCTTCTTCAGTTTGATTTTCTTTAATACGTTTCATTTCTTTATATTGATCACTATCTTTTAATTTAGCATATTCTCTTTCATATCTTTCATAATCTTGTATTAATTGATTCTTCATTTGATCAAGTTCTTTAATTAATGATTCACATGTAACACGTTTATTTTCTAAACTTAATAATTCAAATTTTTTCAATATCTTTTGAGAATTAATTTTTGATAATTTTTCAATCAGTGCCGATAATTTGTGACTTGCTTTTGCAGCATCACCATATGATTTGATAACCTTTTGTTTCTGTTGTTTAATCTTGTGTGAAGAATCTTTTTTAGATTCATTTTCCATTGCTTCGAGCCTAGCTTGTTTAATTTCAATTTGATTTTCCAACTTCTTATTTTTAATAGAAATGTCGTTTAAATTAGTATGTTTTCTTTTCACTTCAAGACAAGCTTCTTTATGTATCTGAAGCTCGTCAAGTAACTCTTTCTTATTTCTTTTCAAATCATAATATTCTTTTTGCTTTGAATCCAATTTTTCTTTAAATCCTTCAATTCTTTTCTTGATTGATTGTTTCTCCTCAGTTGATAACCCACGAGTTGTGAAATAAGTTGAATGGGTGATTTTCTCAGTATTATAAAATGCCAATTTATTACCATATCTTGATTTATGTACACTAAACAATGTATCACCAGCTATGAATTTTTTAAACGGTATATTACCACCAGTTAATCTTTTGATATCTTCGACTGACATTGGTCTTTTACTAAATGGAATCAAATGGATTTTAGAAGTATTATAAAGCATGGATAAAACTTCAGGTGGACCAGTTATAAAATCAGATAAATACCCATCAAATTTAAAATTTCTTAATTCTTCATTAGAATATTCATGTCTTGGAGGTATAATTGAATTTATTGATCTTGATGGTACATTTAATCCAAATTTATTTTGTTTTTCATTTAAATATTTTTGATCTTTTTCAGAAGTCACTGTAAATGCAAATAATGTATTATTATCAATAATTTTCTCCAATGCAGGTGCTACTGAAGAATCTTTAACTTCACAAGATATAACCGGTGCTTCAAAATATTTGTAACCATCATCAGGTTCGGATCGTAGTCTTCTATGTGCATTGAATGATTCTTCACGTAATTTGTATTGAAAACCATAATTTGTACTCATTAAAATATCCAATTTATCATTTGTTTTAAGTTTGCCATGTTCACTTGAAAGAGACTTTTGTAAACCTCTTAATTCATTTGATAAGTCATCCGATTTAGTGTTTAAATCAAGTAATTTATTTTCACATTCTCTAATTATTGATTTTTTTTCATTTATTTCAGTTGTTAAAACTTCCAATTGTGATTCATCAACGGGATGCATTTTTTCTTTGTCAACAAGTAATTTAGCAATTTCTTCTTTAAGTTCTTGAAAATCCTTTTTCTTCTGTTCAGATTTAGTTTCATAATAATTTAATTGTGTTACAGCTTCCGAAATTTTTTTCTTTATATCCTGTTGATCAATTGAGTATTTTCGACTTTCTTTTCTATTCTCATCTAAGGACTTTTGAATCGATTTAATCTCATTTTGTATTTGCAAACGTTCTTCCTCAATTTGAGATTTATCATGATTCAATTTTTTATAATTTTCTTGAAATGATTTTAATCTTTGTTTAGCTTGCTCCTTTTGCTTTCTTAAATTAGCTTGAGTCTTTTTCAAATCACTAAACATAGCATATGGAATCAATAATTTATGATTCTGAACTTGTGTTAATTTATTTTCATATTCTTCAACTTTTCTTGCATCTTCTTCTAATTTCTCTCTTTCTTCAATCAAGGTATTTAATCTGCTTTGAGTTTCATCAATTTTTATTTTCAAATCTTGACTTTGTACATCTTTATCAATCAAATCCTCATGCATTACTAATAAATGTCCATCACCAAGAGTTCTTTCAGTTTCCATCAATAATTTATCAGGAGCCAAACCAGCAAATTCAGCAACTCTTTCTTGTGGTAAAAAATGACATAAATTATCCAATTGAATATTAAATTTCTTTCTAATTTCTTTGATTTCTTTCTCAGTTGATTTACGTTTATTTATAAACCAATTTGATTCCTTTGCAGTAAAATCTCTTTTAATAGTTATTGAAGGTTCATTTTCAAAATTTTCAATTTCAATTTCAATACTAGCTCTTTCAAACCCTGTTTTGATCATTGATTTTAATGTTTTACGTTTAATTAAACTTATATTACCAGCTAATCCAATACAAATTGATGCTACTAATGTTGATTTACCAGAACCATTAGGACCTATAATCATATTCAAAGTTGGGGACAAATTGAACTCAGCAAATGAGTATGTAGTGAAGTTCCATACTTTCACTTTCTTCAAAAACCCAGGTCTAAACTTAGCAGGCTGGTGAACCTTTTGCCGTTTAGAATTTTCCATCTGTTTGATGTACAACTTTTTTGTCGCGTTAATTTTTGATAATCACTAATGGTGAAAATTAATAAAATTGTGAATCAGGTGAAAAGGAATAGAATTAGAAAGATATTTACTTATTGATCAATTGGAAAGTGGATATAATAGAGAAAGACGCGTCATTCTTTGATTAAACTTGATTAATTCAAATTTCTTCAATTACTCTTGAAATTGTACCGTTCTAACCATGAAATTAAAAGCTAATATCACTAGCCACACTAGCTACAGATCTATCACCATTTCATCATCATTTCCAGGTATGTCTACAATCATCTCTTGTCGTGTATAAATGTGCGTTGTTTATTTTGATCAAAATTTGATCTGATCAAAAAAATATTTAATTAACAAAATGGTAAGTAAACAAATCAATCAATGTCTAGAAAGATACTAACCGAGTTGTAGTCACAAAACACCAAAACATATAAAGATGCATTTGCATTGTTTGACAAGAAAGGTACTGGGAAAATACCAGTTGAACATTTGGGAGATTTATTAAGATCGATTGGTCAAAATCCAACATTATCAGAAATAAGTGAATTACAAAAATCAATTAAAGGTAATGAATTCAATTTTGATCAATATCAAGAAATCATAAATAGACCTGATGGGTTTAAACCTTTAGGAGCACCAGAAGATTATATTAAAGGTTTTCAAGTATTTGATAAAGATAATACTGGATATATTGGTGTTGGAGAATTAAGATATATTTTAACATCAATTGGTGAGAAATTATCTGATTCAGAAGTCGATGAATTATTAAAGGGAGTCAATGTAAATCAAGATGGTAATGTTGATTATGTTGAATTTGTTAAATCTATATTAGATCAATAAATAAATATTTTTTTCTTTCTACTGAAACCATGTCTATAGATGAAAAGCGTAATGAACGATTACATATGTTTCCTAAAGAACGAATAGAAGCTCTAGTGACAACAACAGGATTGATAGGACTAGCTGTTGGATTATATGATGGGGTTAAATTATCATCAGCAAGATATTTAGCTGAAAATGCTCATCGATTACCCAAGAAAGTTGGTGGTTGGTATTTTTATCATAAAAAGAAGAATTATGTAATGATTCAACAATCTTTAAAGATTGGTATAATGACAAGTTTAAAATTTTCAATTCCAGTTGGTGGATTTTTCGGTATTGAATATTTATTTGATACTTTAAGAGGTAATACAATTGATTTTTTAAATACAACAGCATCTGCATTTATAATGACAAGTTCATATTGTGCGTTTCATAAGATAAATTTCAGTCAAGCTAAAAGAATAACTATAAAAGGTAGTTTATTAGGTATGGGATTAGGTTTAATACAAGATTATTTAATACATAAACGAAATGGTGATATATGGTATCTATGATTCATCATCTGAATCATCTAGGTCAGGTATTGGATATTTTAATAATGCAGCAATACCTGTCAATTGATTTAGTTGTACTCCCAGTTCATGTAAACTTGAAAATATATATACTTTTGCACCCAATTGTTTTGCTTGTTCTGTTAAATTTATATAATGTCTTCTTGTTTCAACATCATCAGATCGGAATAATTCATCACTAACCATTAGATATCTTACAGCATCTAGATTCAAAGCTTTTGTAATTTCTTCTAAACCATACCATGCTCTACCATCATCTTCATTTAAAGCCTTTTGAAATTTAGATAAAGCTTCAGATTCTTCAAAAAATTTTGTATCACTTAATCTTTTCTTTGTTTGAGGATCATTCATAACTTCTTCTAACCCTTGTAAATAACCAGTTGATGAATGAGCAATTAAAAATTTAGATTTATTCTTTAAAATATTTTGAAATTGTTTATTTTCTTTACCTGAATTTTGTAAAGTCATACATTCTTGAATTAATCTATCAAATAATGTTTTAGCTAAAAAACCAGGTGAAGCTAGTATTATAACTTTTAATTTTGTTATATCAAAATGTCTAAGCATTGAAGCTATAATCATATTAAAAAATGAATTCATTGCTTTATCTAAATCTCTTGTACCATATTCATTATTCTTTCTTGGTATTGATTTTTCAACTTTAGCTTGTAATACAGTCATTTGTTCAGTTACATAACATAGATGTGCAACACCTTCTTGAAATACAACTGCTCCAATATCTGCTTTTTTCTCAATTGAACATAAATCATCTAGTAATGTCATATCATATTCATCCCAACTTTCTTTAAGAATAGTTATATCTTTATTTAATTCAACTTCAGCTGTATGATAACTATTTAATGGAATATATTCTTGTTGTACTAAAGATTTCCCATTTATTCTCATCACTTGATCCGAAGCTATATAATCAATATCTTCAACTGTTAATCTTAATTTAACTAAGATTTTCTCCATTTTACTCTTACCTTTTGTAATTTGATTTTGATTCCCCTTTTTAACATTACGATGAGTTAACAATTGAACCGTATCCCCCTTTTTAATCAAATTGTAAATATACCATAAATCTTCTGAATCTTCAGGAATCAATGTTACAGCAACATTTTTATCCTTTAATTTAACCTTATTTTTAACTTGCATCCTGATGAGTTTTTTTGTTGCTTTTAACCAATTGAAAAAAATTTTTTGTTAAGCTTTGCAACCATTTTTGAATGGTAAAAAATTTATTCAACTTTCCAAAATCTATATTGTCAATAACTGGGAAGTTAATACAAGATGATTTAAGTTTGAACAATAAGGAAGTTAGGAAAATAGATAAGATTTTGAAAAAGAAGTTGATAACTAAAAGAAGTGATGGTTTAGATGAAATAACTCATCATAATAATATAAATTTATATGAAATTTATGATTTTTTAAAACAATTTGAAAAGAAGGAAAATTTGAAAATAGATTTGAAAGATGTTTTCAATAGTAAAATGGTAATAAAATCATTTCTACCGCAGAATCAACCTGATATTAAAGTTACAACTAAAGTGGAAAGTATAGCTTCAGATGGTTATGGATTAGCTTTGATTAAAAAAGATTATTTAGGTAAGAATGATGAATACACAGTTTTGAAAATTCCAAAAGTGAAAATTGGACAAGAAGTTGATGTTTTAGTTAAATTCCATCATGAGTTTTACGCAGAAGGTCAGTTATTGAATTATCAAAACAATTCATTGATTAAATGTAAACATTTTGAAACTTGTAATGGTTGTCAATTTCAAATGATCCCATATGAAGATCAATTAATACATAAAAGTGAAACTATCAAGAAAGCTTATAAATATTTTTATCCTCAAGTACTTGAATCATTTCCAAAATTTGATGTTATACAATCTCCATTGAAATATAATTATCGAACTAAACTAACCCCGCATTTCTTTTTCAAAGGTGGGTTGATTGATAAAATTGGGTTTGAAAGTGTCTACAAAAGTCAACATGGTGTTGATATCGACGAGTGTCCAATTGCAACAAACGTTATGAATGAGTTGTATACAAGAATGAAACCGCAACTTATTGGTGAACCGAAATCTAAAAAAATACAATTAACAATTAAACAAACAGATAACCCCCCCATTGCAGTTGAAGGGTTTAAAAATATAATTACTGAAACTGTGAATGGATCAATATTTCAATATTCATCTACATGTTTTTTTCAAACTAATAATAGCATTTTACCACCATTGATAACATATTTGAAAAAGTATATTAAACAATGTTCACATAAATTAGAGAATATTGTAGACACATATTGTGGAGTTGGATTATTTGGTATACTTTTAGCTAAAGAGTTTGGTCATAGTTCCAAAGTGTTTGGAATTGAAATTAACGAAGAACAAATTAAATATGCTCAACAAAATGTTAAAATAAACAATCTAGATCCAAATAAAATACAATTTATTTCCGGTGATGCTTCAAATATATTTAAAAATGAAAAATTTAATCAAATGTATATTAAAGGGAAAGGTTCATTAGTCATTATAGATCCTTCAAGAAAAGGGTCAAACCAACAATTTTTACAACAATTGATTGAATTTGAACCCGATATGATTATTTACATAAGTTGTAATGTTTTTACACAAGCACGAGATTTAGCAATGTTTGAACAATTACAACCACTGAATCTTAATTATAAAATTAAACAAATTGTTGGATTTGATTTCTTCCCACAAACAAAACATATTGAAACAGTTGCAATATTGGAAAAAGTTATCTAGGTTTCATTTTTTAAAAATTCATCAATAATATCAAATAATGCATCAACACCCCATTTAACTCTTTGTGTTTGTTTTACCCCTGATATCATATCACTAGATTTAACTTTCTCTTGTAAGAAATATTGTAAACCTCTTAACAATGTAGTTTGATCTTTTGCTTTTAAAACACATTCAACCAATAATTTATCATCAAATTTAATATCAACCATTTCATTTGATTTCAAACCACCACCAATTGAATTTCTTTTCGATTTTTTACCAATTTGATCTAAGAAACCAACTAATAAAATTTCTAAAAATAATTGAGTATCTGGTGAAGCAGTTAAAAAATTAACTGTTTTTAAATTATGTAATGAAATTGAACCTTGACCAATTAAATAACCATAAAATCTACCTAAATTTAAAATTTTTCTAAATTTCGTTTCATCATCATCATCATCAAATTGATTAGTTTCATCTAATCCATCCAATTCTTTAATTAAATCCCATAACATAAATTGAAAAGTTTTCCTTAATGAATGACTTGAACATAATTTATTTGCCAATACCCCATAATAAGGATTATAAGTAGGTTCCATAGTTGTACAATGAGTTAAAACTTTTGGAATTTCTCTTTCTTGACTACGTTTTAAAGCTAATTTATCCAATTTTGTCATTGATTCAACATAATCATTTGCAGACATGATTGATACAAATATAGCTCTACGAATATCAGTATTCATTCGTTGTGCCTTTGCTAATTCAACCCAATTAGGTTCAGTTGTATCTAAAATATCATTCATTGCAGTTGTATCATAATCTTGTTGGATTTCATCATTACCTTTCCATGCAGACCCAACTAACCACCATTTACCCTTTGTAGCAACATTATGTATATCATCTAAGTTAACTTGTATTGGATCATTATATTTATTATTATTAATACCACCTAAAAATTTCTTCAATCTAATTGATAATTGATGGGATGATTCATTAAGAATTTTTAATTTATTATTTTTCAATGATGATATTGTTTCAATTAAAAATTGTATTCTTGTTGTATTCAATTCACGTGGTAATTTTGAATATTTATCATTAATTAATAAAATTATATCTTTTAAACTTGATGGATCATCTGATCTCATTTGATTACCTGAATTTTGAATCAATCTTAATAATAATTCTGCATTTTGTTCATTAAAATCATTGATTAATTGTTTAATCAAATCATATAATAACTTTGATGATATTAATTGAAATGTATATAATAAAGATAATAATGAAATTAAATTTGATGCTTGTTTTGAATCTGATTCATTAAATTTTTCAAATTTTTCAATCAATTCTTGAATGAAATATGCTCCAAAATCAATACCTTGTAATCTATATAATGCTGCAACAACACATGCATGTAGGTAAACAAAAGTATCTAACAATCTACCTTGTTGAATTATACTATCTAGTATGATTGATGTAATTTCTTCATTTAAAACTTGTCTTGGATTTGATAAAAATAATGTTTGTAATTCATTGACAATTGTATTGATGTTGGATTCAGAAAGTTTATTCAATGGACCTTTAATTGATCTACGTAATTGTAATGTTTCTTGTGAATCTTGACTATTTTCAAAAGCTAATTTTCTACGTAATGCAGGTGGAATATATTTCTTAGGTTCATCTGACCCTGGAGCAATGAATGGATTTTCCTTTTCTCTAGTCTCAGACTCAGATTCTGAACCAGATTCGGAAACATGATCTGATTCAACTTGTTCATCACTTTCTTCATCAAATCCAAAATCTAATCCATCTAAAAGACCACCAATTTCATCATTTTCATCTAATTTGGAAAGTTTTGATTTTTTTCCATTTTTTAATCCCAACTTTTTAGCATAATATTCTATTTCTTCATCATCTTTATTAAAACTAGGTTTAATTTCTGGTTCTGGATCACTTTTTTCTGAGTCACTTTCATTTCCTGAATCAAAGTCTAAATCTAAACCATCTAATAACCCGCCAATTAAATCATCATCATCCAATTTAGTTAATTTAGACTTAGTACTTTTCAAACCTAATTTTTTGGCATAATATTTCATATCATCTTCATCTTTTTTGAATAATTCTTGATCTTGAAGTGATAATACTGGTTTATCCTTTTTCGATTTCTTTTTGGAATCCGATTTCTTTACTTCTTTTGTTTCTATTAAATCTTCTTCATCGTCGAATCCTTCAAATTCTTCATCATCTAGATCATCTTCTTTTACAATTTTTATTTCTGAAGTTGATTTCCCTTTCTTTTCTTTCAACTTTCGAAGAGCTTCCATGGGATCTTCTTCTTCTTCATCAGATTCAAAATCAAATTCTTCCAGATCAATTTCATCATAATGTAAATCATCTTCTTTTACAACTCTTAATTCAGATGTCAGTTTCCCTTTCTTTTCTTTTAACTTTCGAAGAGCTTCCATTGGATCTTCTTCTTCTAACTCCTCCAAATCAAATTCATCATCATCTAAATCATCTTCTTTGACAATTCGAACATTTGAGCTCAGTTTTCCTTTCTTTTCTTTCAATTTCCGAAGTGCTTCCATTGGGTCTTCTTCTTCTTCCTCTTCTTCTTCAAAATCAAATTCTTCCAGATCAATTTCATCATCGTCTAAATCATCTTCTTTAACGACTCTTATCTCATTATTCAGTTTCCCTTTCTTTTCTTTCAACTTTCGGAGTGCTGCCATGGGATCTTCAACTAAATTCTCCTCTACATGTTTAACTGATTTCACTTTTTTCTCCTTTGGTTTCTCAGATTTCTTTACTTCCTTAACTGGTTGAACTTTACCTACCCTTTTTTGTTTCTTCAAAGATCTTTCTTGTTTTCTCTTTTCTTTTCGAGATAGCACAGGACCATTTTTCCTCTTCTTATTAAACCTTTCATCATTATCTTTATTCTCATAATTATTTATCAACACTTGATTCAACAAAGAATCAGGTAATCTTGTTGTATTAGTCTTCAAATCATCATCTAATCTAACCATTTTTATTTGGTTGTAAAATACTCATCTATTATATTTTTTTTTTGCACCACCCTGTATACAAGAGAGTGTAGAAAATTTGGATCAGAAAAACATTAATATTCACAGTCTAATCATGTTTGGTAAATTCAAATTTGATTTAGGTAAATTCAAAGTAGACATCAAATTTTTAGGAGATGTATTTATATTAGCTGGTGCTGGTTTATCAGTTTATTACATATTAAACACAATCATAAATGAATATTTAGATAATTCAATTAAGGGGAATAAAGAAAGTGATAAAAAGACAAAAACAGTGTTGAAAAAATTACAGATATCAAATCCACATTTAAAGAATATAAATTTGAATCAATATGAGAAAAACTTATTATCTTCATTGGTTACACCTGAAGAGATTAACGTCACCTTTGATGATATTGGAGGATTAGTTAATATTATAGATGAATTAAGAGAAGCAGTTATACTACCACTTACAAAACCTAAATTATTTTCAAAACATCTGACATTGATTCAAAGTCCTAAGGGAGTGTTATTTTATGGACCACCAGGATGTGGGAAAACAATGTTGGCAAAAGCTATTGCAAAAGAAAGTGGTGCATTTTTCTTATCAATTAGAATGTCAACAATTATGGATAAATGGTATGGAGAATCAAATAAAATCACTGATGCAATTTTCTCATTGGCAAATAAATTACAACCATGTATTATATTCATTGATGAAATTGATTCATTCTTGAGAGATCGAAGTTCAAATGATCATGAAGTTAGTGCAATGTTGAAAGCTGAATTCATGACATTATGGGATGGATTAAAATCAAATGGACAAATTATGATATTAGGTGCAACAAATAGGAAAAATGATATCGATGAAGCATTTTTAAGAAGAATGCCAAAGACATTTGCAATTGGTAAACCAAATTTTGAACAAAGGAAACAAATTTTATCAAAAATTTTAAAAGATGCAAAATTAGATAAAAAAGAATTTAATTTGAATTATATTGTTGAAGTTACAAAAGGGTATAGTGGCTCTGATTTAAGAGAATTATGTAGAGAAGCAGCTATTTTACCAGTTAGAGAGTATATAAAAGAAAATTATGATTATAAAAGTGGAAAATTGGAAACTGAACAAGATGATGAAGATGGATTACCTGTTAGATCATTAAGAACATCTGATTTTATAAAGTTGATTTCAAATAATATAACCGGTGGTATACCAAGTGTAGCAGTTGATTAATATAAATTTAATAAACTTTGAATTTAAATGTAGAGTTGTTTACTATCATGAGGAATATCATAATATCTACAGCTTTTCTCAGGTTGGAATTATTAAAAATTTATGTTATAGTATCTTAATTGGTCATTCTTATTTAAATCTAATCATTCAGATAACAATTGTCCTAAAACATCGAGTCCAATCCAATCAAACTCAAAACTAAGTTCTTTAATTCTTTTGCTCCTAATAAAGCACCTAAATTTTATATCATCCATAATTATTTCCAATTCTGTAGCCACCAACAATTTTTTAAGGAGATTTTTGATCCTACTTAAAAATCCAATGCTATTACATTGTGAAGTATTTATCTTTAAACAAATAAATTGGAATGATGATAAATTGTAATATTCAATTAGTGGAATATCCCTAGCTATCTTCAATTCAATACGCAAAATAGTATCACTTCTCATGGTGACAAAAAAAGTCTCTTCTAAATCTGTGATTCGGACATTCATTAAATTTTTGAAGAAATCATGTTGAAGTTGTTTCATATAATTAATGCCACAAATTTCAAGGAAATAATCATAAACCAAATCAGTTTTCTCTAGTTCGCTCATTTCGCTCATTTCGCTCATTTCGCTCATTTCGCTCATTTCGCCTAATTCGCCCCTTGGAAAGTCCAGCGGATAATAATCACCAATTCTTAACTTCTTCGGTCTTATTGAAAATTGATGATGTGGTATGACATAATAATGAAATTCTGAAAGATATGGTTCATGACGAGTTAGATCAAGTAAATCAGCTTCTACAAACAATGGGAATAATATAGGATGAATGCATTTCTCTTTCAACAAACTCAATAAAGTCTTATCGTAAAGTACTGGTAAATGTTTAAAACACTCTTTTATTCCGTCAATCTGATCAATATTGCCTAACGGATCTGAGGTGACAAGGATTTTTTTAGACTTTGATTTTGCTTCCAATGCTAATTCTTGATTGAGCAGGTAAAATTTCAATTTAGCTGGGAAGTCACAATATGAAATAATCAATTCATATAATTCAACTGGAAAGATACTTATACCATCATCATTAAACATGGAGTGTTTCTTTTTTGAAGATGAATTTCTCTGCAAACCTATCTTGTAAATACATTTTTTGGCAACTACGTTATTCCTTCCAAATAATAATTCATATATGTTCCAAAAAATTTGGGAAATTACAATGTACAACAATAAACCTTAAACTTTCTTGTACGATTCTAACCCAAACATGTTTATAAAAATTCAACCAACTTGTACTTAGTTTCCTTTTCTAAATTTCAATGTATATTGTAGTTTAGCTTTTTTTTAAATCAATTGAAGTTTGCTACAACTGAAGATTGACATCGCCTATGATCTTTCACTAACCTACTGTTGATCTGATGGAAAACAATCCTTTCTGCTAAATTATGATCGCAGGTATAACTTTTTCTAAACCGAGTCACGTGCAAATTTATATAAACGTCATCTTGGTAAATTTTCAAAAATTTTTTTCTTCTTTTCTTACTTCACTTTTCATCATGTATAGTTTAAATATACATTCTCAATAATTGAATAATATTTAATGTAATTAAATGGCTTCTTCGAAGATCCTTACACCTACAAAAATGGTATAATGATTCAAAGCGAAGCCTAAATTGACAATCTTCACGACTAATTTGGCTCTATTCTTGATATGTATTAATAGGAAAAATTTATAATACGCTATGAGAGTAGAAACTAATAATTCATTATTAGTTGATAATTAGTTTGAGACATCGACTTTAGCCCAATATTGTTAGAGTTTACCAGCACTTACAATTAGATTAATTTTTTTATAATCTTTAAACAATATCTATTATTATATACAAAATAACCATAACTCTTGTAACCATGTCATCATAGAAGTGTCGTATCAACACTTACTAAGTGAAAACACAGAATTATGTGACGCTACAGAATATCGATCGATTGTTGGAAAATTATTATACGCTAAGCAACAATTGCAGGTTCGACATTTAACTGTATGATTTCAACAGATTAGAAATGTTTCAACCATTCATCCAACATGTCGAAACAATCAATAACATTGACATTTCAAATGTGAGTGAAAGTTTTGATGAAACAACATCCAAACTGATTTGAAATAGAATCAAATTTAAAACAAGCTCAAATCTTTGTATTTTCGAATGCCATAGAACCTTTAGATGATTGTTCTAAAATAGATTATAAATGTTATCTGAGAAACAAAGATAAATTGGCAAGTTTGGAAGGAAAATTCTCAAAACTAATTCATGTTTCTTTGATATGTTTGGTACAAAGCAATTCAACTATTTTTTTATACATGCAATAGCATTGTATACTGCTGAGAATTTCCGTTAGAAACTGGTACTAGACAAGGTAATCCAGTTAGTCCCATGTTATTTAATTTAGTGTTAGAAACATTGCTTTATCACAATGGCATTGTATACTGCTGTTCAACAACAAAGGTCAATGTTATCTTAAAAGATTTCTTCATACTTCAAATTATGAAGAACTCCACTTCAAGCTTCAATCAACTTCATTGTGAAATCTATAAACTATGATAAACCTATCAATAGCTCATGCAATCTACTTATCCATAGTAATCAACAACAAAAAAGAATGTTGTTGACAATTTATCTTTTTTTTCTCTCGAGGGTAGCAAATATTTTTTTGGCTGTAAAAATATTGATCTCCTTGTTTTTCTAATTATAGTTGCGATTTTAACTTTCCATCAATGAATAGATTGATTAGGTATGGACCACGAACTCTACGTTTTAGTCGGTTCTATTCAACTGATTTAGAGAAATTAAAACGAGAGACTGATACTACAGAAACAGATTCATCAGCTTCAACTACTGGAGTAATTGATAAACAAAGATTAGAAGTTTTATTATATTATGATCTGATCTATCCATTTACAACATCAAAAAATATAATATTACAATATTTATCAAGATTTCAATTACCTTTTAATCAAAAATATAATAATGAGAAATTAAAAGATAAAATTTGGTCATTATCATCACCATTACCCCCAGATTCAAAAATAACTGAATTTATACCTATTAAACGAGATTGTGGAGCATTTGTTAAATATAAATATCCAAATGAAATATCAGCAAGAGAATTTATTGAAAAAATACGTGAAAATGTTCAAATTAAAGAAGAAGACAGATCGAAAAAGAATTTTATATTAAGAATTTACAATAAACTTTTCGATATTACACCAAAAGTATTTTCAGTTAAAGGTGTACCATGGATTGAAGATTTGAAACGATTCCCGAGTCAAAAGATCTCAATTAAATTTGAAGGTTCACCATTAACCGAAGAAGAATTATATGTATTATTTAGAAGGTATGGATTAATCAATGATATAAATGTTGGTAGTACTGAAGCAACAATAATTTTTCAAACTCGTCGATCTGCAATTGCTGCAAAACATTGTATTACTGGAATTGAATTAAATCAAGGTAAAACAGTTTTACATATTCAATTTGTTGCAATTAAACGTGTAAATTATTTAACTGATTTTATAATGAATCATACAAAAATTGCTATACCTATTATATTAGCATTATTAGCTACATTTGCTGTATTAATTTTTGATCCAATTAGAGAATGGTTTATACAATATAAAATAACTCATAGTAATTCAAATAATCGTTTAGAACATTATAAACAAAATAAATGGTTCAAAATGATTTATATACCATATAAAACTATAATAAATTGGATATCTAATAGTTATGATTATATTGATACACAATTACATGAAGTTACAGGTAGTAAAGATGATGAAACTGAAGTTATTGAAATGAAGAGTGAAAATAATATGTTTTGGCAAGAAAGGTTTGAAAAATCAAAACAATTAAAACTTTGGATACTTGAAAATTTAAATAGTTTTATAATTATAAAAGGTCCACAAGGTTCAGGTAAAGAAGAATTTGTAATTGATCATACATTAAAACAAGATGAACGATTAAATAAAAAAATTTTAATTGTTGAATGTGATGAATTAGGTAAATCTCGTTCAGATAATAATCTCATAAACAATACAGCTTCACAATTAGGTTATTTCCCTGTTTTTACATGGACAAATACAATATCACAATTTGTTGATTTAGGAGTTCAAGGATTAACTGGATCAAAATCAGGGTTAAGTGAATCAAAAGAAACTCAAATTAAGAATATTTTTTCATTAACGACTCAAGCTATTCGTCATATTACAGATACAGATTATTCCAAATATGTTAAATCAATTGAACGTAAGAATAAAAAATTAAAAGATGATGAAAAAATTGAGATTTTAAAACAAGATGATTTTTTACAACAACATCCAGAACTGAAACCAATTATAGTGATTAATAAATTTGCAAGAAAAGCAGATGTACATTCGAATGATTTTGTATATCCTTTAATTGCCGATTGGGCAGCCGGATTAATACAAAATAATATAGCTCATGTGATATTTTTAACATCTGATGTTGGATCAATTCAACATTTAAATGATGCATTAACAAATCAAGTATTTAAAGATATATCCCTTAGTGATGCATCAATGACAAGTTCAAAACAATATGTATGTGATGCATTAAAAGTAAATGATAGTCATACATTAGATTCATGTATAAAACCATTAGGTGGTAGAATGTTGGATTTACAATCATTTATACGTAGGATTAAATCTGGTGAAGATTCAAATCAAGCAATAAATGAAATGATTACTCAAGCAGCTGAATTAATTACAACTTTTTTCTTAAATAATCATAAATTTGAAACTAATGATGTTAATTGGCAACCATCACAAGTTTGGTTAATTATGAAATTATTATCAAATAAAGATTATATAAATTATTCAGATTTAATTAAAAATCCAATGTTTAAAAATTCAAAAGATACAATTGATACTTTGAGTACATTGGAGAAATATGATTTAATATCATTGAAAAGAGATAAAGGTGTACTTGATAAGATTAGTCCAGGTAGACCATTATTTAAAGCTGCATTTGAAAATTTATTAAATGACATTAGGATATGGAAATTATATGAAACTGATTATATAACAAATTTAATAAGTATTGAATCAACGAAAATTTCAAAATTTGAAACTGAATTAACTACAATTGCAAAATTAAGTGGTAAATTAGATGATAGAATTGATTATTTAGTTAAAAAAATTGAATTGTCAAATTCAAAAATTATAAATTATGAAAAACAAATTGTTGATATATCAACTGATAAACCAAGGGATAAATCATTTTTAGGTATTAAATATTAATCTAATAATTCATCATTTAAAATCTCATATACCATACGTTGTCGTATACTCTTCATATCCTTTTGACTATATTTTAAAGGTTGATTATTTGATATAAATTTAGCAGCTGTACAAGTAAATACCCCACAATCTGAACCATTCGATTGTTGAGGTGAATCATATAACGCATTTAATTCATAATTTATAACTGGTTTATTCAACCTTATAGCTTCATTTTTCATATATTCATTTAAATTTTCAACAGCTTCGAAATTCCCATGACTTCTTAACGAATCATAATATATAATTGTTTGATTTTGATTATCAATCACAGTTAATGCCCAATGAGTATTTGATACATTAACAGGTACCAATACTTTATTCTTTGTAAATAAATCAACTTTTTTACGTTTAGCCCATCTTGCAACACCTGTATATCCCTTTGAAGCTAATGTTGTATAAAAATGAGTTGTCCATGCAAACACATCTTTGTTCTGATTCATTACTAAATTTAAATAAAAATCTATTATATTATCATTTAACCAATTTATACCTTGTAAAGTTCTTAAATCATTTGTATAAATTTCAAGTAAATATTTACTAATTTGTAATTTATTTGAACTTGACCATACTTGATTAACCTTTTGTAATTGAGAATTATTCAATGGTTTAATAACTTGTATATCTTGTAATCTTTTCTTTGTAATTAGATTTTGTAAATTCTTTTGAGTTGTGGTATAAATTGATGATATTTTATCTATATAAAAATCAGATATGAAATTATCAACTAATGAATATTGATTTAAAGATATTGGCTTTGTAGGAATATAATAATTTAATATAGATTCTTGATATGGAGTTATTTTTGGTTTGATATCTAATAATGAATGTTGAGGTTGATATTTAATCAATTGTTGATTAACTTTATAATTATATTCAATTGGCGTTGCAATTGATAAATCAGTACCATATTGATCACCAGGTTCAACATTCTTGGATTGTTTAATTAATTGTCGAAGCAGTTGACTTGTATTTGATGAAATTGGTTGTTGTTGTTGTTGATTAATTGTTTGAAAATCAATTGTTGAATCTTGTAATATACTGTTGTTGTTATAAATTCTACTCTTGTCTAGTATATGATAATCATTCTTATAATTCACTTCCTTTATAATCTCAACATCACTATCTGATTCATAAATAAGTGGTATATCATCTTTTAATTGTATATGACCATCATCATTAGAATTAATAAAAATTGAAAATATATAAAATTTGATATAATCAATGAACTTTGAAACTATGGATATCAATGTATCATCTTTATGTATAGTATCTTCAACAACCAGTTCATCATGTTGTTGATGTATAATTCTTTCATTTGATAAGATTGGATTATTTAAATTAATCATGAAATAAAAAAATCATTTATAAAGAAGTTTTGTTTGATGAGAGTGAGAAGGCTTTACTCAGAAACCAGTGAGTTAATAACTAAGTAAAATGTTGTATAGATCTAATCAGTAGTTGTAGTAGTAAGTTAGTAGAAATGTAAAGAGAGTAGAAGAAACCCAAATTATTTATTTCAAAAAAGAAGAAGAAGAAGATCAATAATGGAGGATTTTTTAGTAAAACAACAATCAACCACCATCAATATCTGATCTTTACCATTAACATCAGGAAAACCACTTATAAAGTCTAATGTGATGCTATTCCAACGTACTTTTGGGATTGGTAATTGTTGTAATAGCACATAGCGCTTGTTATTTTTGGTGGTTTATTAGGCTAACTGACCGACTGTACAACAAATTTAACAAAACAGTTCAACACTATTTTGTACATTTGACCAATAAATAATACTGAACCAAATCTAGGAATGTTAACATTCCTAAAGATTAATGCAGGTAGAATAAATATATTTATATAGATGCCTGTTTGATTTGTATTAATTGATGTTTTACCCCTTAAGAAGTATAATTACCCCCTAAGAATAAAACTAGTCTAAATAGTGATCTTCGATGAAATTTGGTATTTAAAATTAAATCAATTACATAATCTTCAAAATAGTACGCATAGTTTTATTGAAAATTTTGTATATATTATGCTTTGCAGAGTTTCAATTGCAGAATTCATCAAGTTGAACCTACTCCGTCAATAGAACGAAGTCTGCGAAAACTGTCTAACAAAAATTCTTTTTTCGGACTCTTTGGTTAAACAAGATTAATAAGTAAAAAAAAAAAACATCAATAAGAAAAAAAACAAAAAAAAATTGGAAGTCAACGGAGAAGGGATGGTCAAAAGATCAATCAAGACAATAGTCAAGATCATCCAACATCAGAAAAACTTATTGTCGAGATCTTAGAAGATTAACATTTGTAAGTGGGACAAAAATATTCATGAAATTCCCAACCAAAATTCATGCCAGATGAATGAGATTATAAAAATGATGTTTATCATTAAAAAACCATCTGGACCTAATTTATGAGAATATATTTATATTGGAGCAATAGAAATCCGAAGACAATTATGGGAATACATCACCTCATTTCGATCCCTCAGCGAAATAATTTGTTACCAATATTACATAAGATCATTTTATTTATCATCATTCCCAGATCACGAAATTTTACAAGAGTTTCAATTAATTCTTCCTTTTGGTGAATATGAATTTACCATTCTTTGTTGTTCATAAATCAGTTGTTTGCTATCTTCAGGTTTATTTATTTTTAATAAAACACTGTAATCTATAGTTGGTGTATTTTGTTCAACCTCATCTGACATATTTTCATCTTCATCAGATATACAATTAGCATTACTTTTGTTTTGGGTTGCAATGACCGAAATATTCTTAACGGCCTTATCCGGAAATCATTATGGTCATTCAAATGAGTCAAGAGATTTTTTACAATAGTATCAAATTTTCTTCAGACAATATCAACAATTAAATCATTACAATTTTTAATTTTTAAGATGGCATCGATCGTACCATATCACTGGTCAAAATATGTTTATTACTTTTTCCAAAGCTTTTAGCAGATGGAAGAATGTACAATCACATGATTGTGCATTCTAACATGACTTTATTTTTTGGAAAATAATCTTGTGATAAAAGAGAAGAGAGAGTGGATGAAAGTCGATTATCATAAGTTCAACACGAATAAATGGAAAGTTAATTACAGAATAATCGATAATCTCACGCATCTGGACATAACCGCCCAGTTTTTCAGATTTACCTGTTAAGGCATTTCTGTTGAGATTGTTACCAATTATTTTTTGAGTGAAAAGATTGTCTAACGTCATCAAATAGATGATTCTGTTAGTATACTTTTGCTCAGCAACTGATCCATAAATTTCGAAAATAAAACTTCCGATTTGCTTATCGTAATCAAATTTTTTGGGATTACAAGAATAACTCCAAGCATTCTCATACTTACTGCAGATGTTTTGCAATTTGGTGTACCATTCGACAGCATTAGTTGGGTTAAATTCACCTAACGCTTCAAAATCACCAACATCCTTATTGCTTCCAGAAATTTCCTTTTTGATCTCAGCTTTGTTGAGCTTTAATCTTTCAGTTTTTCTTGGAATGTCGATTGCCGCTTGCTTGGAACTGTAAACAGAACCAGCATTAGTTAGTTCCTAAGGTATTACCGCCGTCGGTAATGATCTTAGTAGCTAAATTAGCTCTGTATTACCAGTACCAGCACTTTTATCAGCATTTTCAACCAATTCAATTGGGTGAGAAAACACCACATATGGAATTTGAACTTATTCATATTGAAATTTTGAATACTTTAAATATTTAACATAATCCTGAATTAACATAATCCTGAATTGTGAGTTTAATAAGTGAGAAATATCAATTAGTATCAAAAGCTAGGAAATGAGATCAAAATCATATTTACAAAACATTATAAAACTGGTATTATCATCTTAATGGCTAGAAAATCCATCCAATTATAAAGTTAAGGGAGTAAAGAAGTCAACAAACCGGCTCTTTTTTTTTGAGTATCGTACTTTGAAGTTTGGCATGTGACACAATGATCAACTTATTTTCGTACAATAGCTTGTTAATCCCATGTAATAGTAATATAAGAACGGTTGGCTATACTGGGTATATATTGGACGAAGTTGAATGAATGATGTGTTTAGCTGAAATAAATTTGCAAATGATTCACTGGTAAATAAAGATCCCTTATCTGAAATAATGGTTGAAGGAATACCATGTATGGGAAAATAAAAGTGTGTAAAAATGTTGATTTTCGATTGAGTAGTTGAATTTGAATGTATGGCGTGAAATTGTACTCTCGAGTAGTGTTGTGCAATTTGATTAGTCAACAAAAAAGTACTGGGATGCTGATTATATTCATGATCATGTTAAGATTGAATTAACTCATTTTGTAAACCAATAAAAGGAATCTATAATCTTGGATCAACTCCACCACATTTATTTGAACCATCAAAATATAATAAATCATTATCAATTTTATATTTTCTAGCTTAGTTCACCAAATTTGGAGGAATGATAGCACCGGGAGGTACCAGCTTTTGAAGTCGAAGTTGGGATATATGAACGATAGCTGATTTTTTTTTGGATGAAAATGGAAGTTCGATTTCCAAGTTCACAGCTGAACTTTTAGATAAAACTTTGTATGGACCAATAATATTACCTTTTAAAGCGGGAACCAATTCACGAGTAGCGACATTTGGAATGTAACCAAGATATTTGAGATTAATGTAAACTTTATCACCTAGTTGAATGTCAATGGAAACCCGATTTTCATCATGATTTGAATTAGATTTGGCAGTGGTGTGGTTTTATTATCCATCACTTATTCACCAATATACTTTAGCCTACAATATTTATGATTCAAAATCGATATCAAATTCAAATCTATTATTTATTCAAATTAACCATATATTCATATCCATTATTCATAATTCGTTAATCATTAGTTGTTATTAACTATTTATGATTCAACGACTATTAATACTTATCATTTATTTATTATTCATTATACATTATTTAAGACCAATTATTAAAAGTAAATCTTAACTAAATATTTTCATTTAAACATTAAATACTAATTATCAAAATAATTCTTAACAATAATGAACAAATTTTCTTCCAATTAAAATTAAATACCAAAATCTTAAAGATAATGACCAAGTTTTCTTTATGTGAACAATAAATATCAAAATCTTAATAATAATCATTAAATTTTCTTAACTTGAACATCAAATTATGGAACAATCAATTAATTTATGTATCTTCATCATTATAATCTCAAATTCAATACTTTAACAAATTATTACAATATAATAATTTAAATTACTTTAATTCAACCAATTTCATAAATTTTCAAATTCAAATCAAGTTTGCATATTCAATACTTGATAAATTCCAATACCAATTTCTTTCAGAATTATAATTATTAAAAACATTGTTTCATACATTACCGTTTAAGAGTTTGTCAACTTATTATTCTTTTGCCAATCTTAAATTGTTTGTCTTCGAAGCTTCAGAGCCGAGCCAATACAATAGATACCAGGAGCAAAAGTTAACTTATTTATGAATCTTGTCAATTATATTATGACATAATTGTTTGGTAATGTTTATCTGATTAATATCATCTTCATCTTTAACAATGTCTAATAATTCTTGTAATTGGAAAACAATGTGTTTGAATCTGTGATATAATACTTTACATAGCTTTTCTGCTTCAGTTGTATTATATTTCGGTTGTGGTCGATTTTTGACACCAAAAAGTTTCTTTGAAAAAGAATAAACATTTGATGGTAACTCCTGATCAAATTCACATGTTTCATTGAGAATTAATGTCAACCAATTTTGATATAATCTACAGATTTCATGAATTTTCATTGTGGTTGATTTATGATGAATATAATCAAGTAATTTATCTTTTAAATGTTGAGTGTGTTTTTAAATATCTTCCAAAAATTCACATTCTTCTGATTGTAATAATCTAATTAATATTGAATTTAAATCTGTTCCTTGTTGAATCATCGAGAATATCATAACGTGCAATTCAATTTCAATTCTTGACATTGCATAGTAAATTATCATTTACCAACAATCTACCATTGAAATTAAAAACTCTAGAATAAAAGCATAATTAACATTGCTACAAAATTTCGCTCATATAAGTATCTTAATACTTTAAATTTAATTACCGAAATCAAATTTAATCAATCTTGTCAAGTTGAAATATCAGTACAATGACAAATTGAATTAAAATTGAATCGAAAAACTCATTCATGGATATATTATTAATTCAATCATATCAAGAGATTACAGTTAATCATATCAGATAAAAAATCAAGTTTAACAACGATCAAACTGATGGTGTTACACTTAGATCACTTTACATCAGTAAGTGACAGATTTGAAATGAATATACATTTATGATATCAATGATGATTCTGTTGTTGTAATCAACATGTTGGATCTAAATCACGATTTCAAATTATAATTTCAGATACTTGACATTAAAATTAATAACTTCTTTATAACATACACTAGCATCATTCTAACGGTATATACCGAACTAGTTTGATTGGATTTGTTGAAGTTACGACTTTAGATGTTATTTGTTCAGTTAAATATTGAGATAAAGCAAATCCCCAAAGTTTGAAATTCAATCTTGATAAGGCCAATTGTTGTATTTGTTGTAATTTATAAATTTTCTTTGTATCATCAATTTTGCTAATGACCCATTCTTGACGAACTGGTGGAACTTTTGTTGTGGTATCTTTTAATAAGCTTGCTCCACTATCCAAAGCAATTTGTTGAAAGACTATCATTGTGAACAATATCATTAGCATGATGAGTTTGTTAAATGGGTATGTATTGGTTGAATCAAACTCCGTTTTACAATCATCAGCAGCTTTAGTAGCAGTTTCATTATTGCTTTATGTGTTAATATGCCTTGTTTTAAACGTTGATAATCTAGCATCAATATCTGAAATAAAACCAATACGTTTAGGACTTGAACATACAATCATTTTGTGATTAAACCTTTACAATTGTTACATCGCCATTTAAAAATAGGATTTGATCCAGGAGCTTGTTTTTGACCAGCTGTGGTAGTGGATAAGGCAACAGCAGTAGACAATACATTGTTATTAAATGTTGGATGTGAATCGATATATCTTTTGAGTAGTTGAATGTTCAACTTGAGAATCAACTAATGACGTATATAGTGTTGAATAAAGGATTTATTGTAAATAATTAAAAACATTAAAGCTTGTAATCTATCAATCGTACTTTTGTCAGTGTATGAATCGATATATTGAAAAATTTCACCAACAGCTTCCAATTCAGCATTAATACTTGTGGCAGAACTTTGAACAGGTTTTAACATCTTTTCAATATGGTTTTTCTTTTCACCAAAATAAAACGATTATCAAGAAGTCAATGAAAACAAGGTATTTTACTTTTGTCAAATTAAATCAATGTTTATGTGAGGTATAAGGTTCTATGTGATAACTGCTTAAAAATATTTTATTACTACAACATATTGAATACATTATATTGTCAAAGCTGTTGAGAATCAATTTAGAGTTGAGAATTTATTGGTTTAAAGTTAAAACATAAATTACATATACATGCTCAAAACAAAGACTAAAGCTGGTAAATAAAATGAAATTTTTCATTTAATTCTTAGTAAGATTTTCAATTTTTGATGATAATTCACAAATCTTAAATATCAATTCAGTTTTAATTTTTTCTCCAAAGTGTTTCAATTTTTTAATTAGTTTTGATTTAGATGGAAATTTGAAAGGTGATTTTCGATTTGGTGAAGTGACAATAGGTTGTGAATTAGATTTATTGATTTGTTTATGTTCATAGGTAGTTTGTTTAATTTGTTGTGAATTAGATTTCATTGATTTCTTCGTAGGTGGTTAGTTTAATTGGTTTTGAATTAGATTTCATTGATTTGTTTATATTCATGGGTGGTTTGTTCAATTGGTTGTAAATTAGATTTCATTGATTTCTTTATAGTCATAGGTTGTATCTTCAATTGGTTGTGAAATAGAATTAATGGCTTCTTTATTATCATAGGTGGTTTGTTCAATTGGTTGTGAGTTAGATTAATTGGTTGTGAGTCAGATTAATTGATTTCTTTAAATTCATGGGTGGTTTGTTCACTGGTTGTGAATTAGATTTCATTGATATTTTTATAATCATAGGTGGTTTGTTCATTTGGTTGTAAATTAGATTTATTAATTTCTTCATCTTCATAGGTGGTGATTGGTTGTGAAATAGAATTAATGGTTTTTTCATCTTCGTAGGTGGTCAGTTTAATTGATTGTAAAGCTGATGATATATTGGAATTGGCTTCATTGAATGGAAGAAGTTCAGTGATTCCTTCATCTTCAATGGTGATTGGTTTAATTGAATATGAAACTGATGAGGTATTGGATTCAGCTTCTTTATGGTATGTTCAACTGATGGTTCAACTGATGGTTCAACTGATGGTTCAACTGATGGTTCAACTAAAGGTTTAATAATTTCAGTTTCATTAATTTCTTCAAATGGATGAGGGACAGATTCATTAATTTCGTCTTTTTTAAAGATTGTACAAAGTGGTTGAGTGAAAGTTGATGGTAAAATAAAATCAGTATCTTTTATGGTATGTTCAATTGATTGAGAAACTGATTGAATAATTTCGTGATTTTCAATGATTGGTCTGACTGATGATGATTCACTTGAAAAGGTTGATTTATCTTTGGCTGTAAATCATTTGATTTTGTTAATGAAGGATTTAAACATTATGATTAAACTTGAATTGTGATAATGAAAAAGAGAATTTTTTTAATTGTGTATATGTGATTATATATAGTTGCAAAATTTAACATACCAAGAAAAAAGAATAACAAATTTTTGCAACCAGGGAAAAATAGGTATAAACTCCGTTATCTTACAGCCCAAATAATATAATAGGTAACTAATCTTGTAAATTGAAACTCTCAAATAATTGAATAACCTCGTACAAACAACCACAATTAGCTGTTGTGTCAAGATTAGGCAAATTTAGACCGACTTTTAAAAATTTACACGTTTATATAGTAAACTACCAGTTTTACTAATTGATTTCAATTGAATTTAACTTAAATTGATATGGTTATTTGCAACTCAGTATATTCTGGAAATAATAATCATTGAGAATCGTTAAGTTCCAACAAGAATTGAAATTAACGATTTTAACGTTGAATGAATTGCTCAACCCACATAAAAACAAGCTGATATACTTCAAATACTAATGGAACAAAATCAAATTGTAGATTCAATTAGAATTTGCATTTATAGGGAAGAACAGGGGTGATGATCTTTGGTGAAATTTAGCATTTAGAATTGAATCGATATAGATTGAGATTGAAAAAATAAAAGCTATATGTTACGTTAACCTACCTTTGCAATATATTCTACTCTACTCTACTCTATCTCTAATAAAATCTCTACCTTATTCAAATCAAGAACTCATCAATCAACAATCTCATCAATCAACCTGAAATCGACATACTAAAATTTAAAAAAGTGGATTACATAATCTATTACATAAGAAAAAACAAAACAAAACAAAACAACAACGTGGGTTTAAAATAATATTTGTTAATTAATAGAAGGTCTTATATGCAGTACGCTATATACGAGGTTTATTACTTAGATCTTCAATAAATTTATCATTCAATTTTATTTTAAACTTTTTCCATTTTTACTCAATCTTCAAAACCATTAATTGTTGTTGAATTGTTGGAAAGATTGAGATATCAAGTTCAAGTTTATTCATTCACTCATTCCACTCCATTGTTTAACTTAAACAATTAACAATAATAATAATAATAATAATAAGAAAAAAGTAAATATCTGAGGTTACATTTTTAAATATTTTATTATATTAAAGTTTAAAAGTATAAAAATTTCGTTCAAAAAAGTTTAAGAAATTTACAACAACTTCAACAACCAACTAACAACTTGAAATAGCCAATCAATCAACTGACCAACTGACCAACCTACCAATCAATTCATTCATTCATAATAACTTTGCTTTAAAGAGAGAGAGAGAGAAAAAAAAAGTTGCATATTGCTTTGTGTTTTTGTATTCCATTTTTTTTTTCCTTTATCAATTTATCAATTTCAATTTCAATTTCAATTTATCAATCGATTAGATCATTGAATTCAGAGTTATTACCACAGTACTGCTAGCTATCTATCCATTTACCCCCTTATTTCACGTTGTTAATTACCCCCCCCCCCCCCCCCATATATATTTAATCATCTTTTCTTTTTTTATTAGGTTATGTCATTAAGTGAATTGGATCCAAATCAATCAATAAATAAATCAAATCATCAACAAGCTAAACCAGCTGAGAAAATGTTGTTTGGTACTAAATTAGATCATGAGATTTATCAACCTTGGAAAGATTATTATTTAAATTATAATCAATTAAAAAAATTATTAAAAGAAGGTGTTATATTAAAGAATAATTGGACTGATAAAGATGAACAAAATTTTGTTTCTGCTTTAGATGAAAATTTAGAAAAAGTTTTCACTTTTCAACATAGTAAATTTGATGAATTAAATGAAGAATTAAATAGTTTACAAGTTGATACTGAAAAGAGTGAAAATTTTAATGTTGAAATTTTTAGTAAAAAATTAGATGATTTATTAAATGAAGCACAAAATTTAGAACATTTTCAAAGATTAAATTATACTGGATTTATTAAAATTGTTAAGAAACATGATAGATTACATTCAAATTATTCTGTTAAACCATTATTGAATGTTAGATTAAAAAAATTACCATTTCATTCTGAAGATTATAGTCCATTATTATATAAAGTTGGTACATTATATCAATTTTTACGTGATAATTATGAAGTTGATTCTTCATTAAGTAAATTAAGTTCTTTCAATGATGGTGCATTAAGTGGTGAATTTCAAAGTTTTAAATTTTGGATTCATCCTGAAAATTTAATGGAAGTTAAAACTACAATTTTAAGACATTTACCTGTATTAGTTTATAATTCAAGTAATAAAGATGAAGATGATGACGATGATGATGATGATGAAGATGAAGAAGGTCAAGCATCAACAAAAAATGTTGTTGGAGATCAAACAATCAATTGTCTTTATTTTGATAATGATCATTTTGATGTTTATAATCATAAATTAACAAAATTAAATAATTCATCAACTTTAAGAATTAGATGGATTGGGAAATTAAGTGATAAACCTAAAATTACAATGGAAAAGAAACAATTTGATGTAAATTCAAATTTTCATGTTGATGATAAAATTGAATTAAGACAAAAATATATTAATCAATTAGTTATTAATAAAGAGATCCCCAAAAAGTTAGTTAAAATTAATGATGAAGCATCAGTTAAAAGATTAGTATCATATATTGAAGAAAATAATTTACAACCAATATTAAGAACAACATATAAAAGAACTGCATTTCAAATTCCTGGTGATGATAAGATTAGAATTGTTATTGATTCAAATTTAACATTTATAAGGGAAGATTCATTTGATTCACAATTACCAATTAGAGATCCACAACAATGGCATAGAGTTGATATTGATTCATCAAAGAATAAACAACCATATCTTAGAAAAGGAGAATTTGTAAAATTTCCATTTGCAACAATGGAAATTAAAATTAAAAAATCAAGTGCAAAAAATTTTAAAAAATTACAATGGATTAATGAATTAATTAATTCAAGTTATTTAGTTAAAGAAATTCCAAATTTTTCAAAATTTATTCATGGTGTTGCATCATTATATTTGGAAGATGATAAATTAGATAATATACCATTATGGTTTAATGAATTAGAAGGTGATATTAATGATGATTTACCAAAAATTCAACCAAAATTAAATAATCAAGGTATAACTGAATTAAGTAATGATGATAATTTATCAAAATTTAAATCAATGTTACTTAAAAATAATACATCTGATTTTCAACCAAGATCTGCATCATTTTCAGGTAGTTTATTATATAATAAGGATGAAGAAGATGAAGATGAAGGTGAAGGTGAATCAAAAGTTATTAATGAAGGTGATTTATCACCAAAACAGAAATTACCAACTATCCCAGGTGGTATAACTGATGATCAATCATCTGATTTTGATGAAGATGACGAAGATGATGAAGATAATGATCAACCAAGAGTTAATCCATTAATTAAATTAATGAAATTACCAAATGAATTTTCAAAATTAATTGATGTTGATTCTGAAGATGAAGAAATTGATTTACCTGTTGGAGTTACAAAACCAGATCAATGGATTAAAAATATGGGACCAATAAAAATTGAACCAAAAGTTTGGTTAGCAAATGAACGTACTTTCAATAGATGGTTACATGTTACAACATTATTAAGTTCATTAACATTTATAATTTATAATTCAACTAAATCATCAAATTTTGAAAATTTAAGTACTTATATGGCATATTTTTATTTTGGTTTAACTTTATTTAGTTGTATTTGGGGTTATTATATTTATATGAAAAGAAGAAGTATCATTTTGGAAAGAAGTGATAAACATTTGGATAATTCAATTGGTCCATTAATTATTGCAATTGGATTAATAATTGCATTAATTATAAATTTTATATTTGGTTGGAAGAATTTAGAAATTGATCATGAAAATGAATTTTATATTAAAAATCCTTTACATCAAAAAGTTCATCAATTTGTAATTGATATTGTTAATTAAAAAAAAACTGTATAATAATAATAAGAGATTTAAGATATTGATTAGTTACTCTATCTCTCATGTTAAAATCTAAGTTTCAGTAATCCTGTATATTGTAAACACACGGTGTAAAATTTCATTTTTTTCTTCTCTCTCTTTCAATCGTTCAACAATCAACAGATAACTATGTCATTAAATATTTCATTATATACTATATCATCAGTACTAATATTAGATAACGAAGGTAAAAGAATCTTTGCTAAATATTATAAACCATCATTAGATCTTGATTCAACCAAATTCAATTCTCTTCAATATGATTCAAAAGATAAACAAATTCAATTTGAATCAAAATTATTTTCAAAAATTAATAAAATTAATCAAGATATAATTTTATTTGATAATCAATTAATATGTTATAAACAACTAAATGATGTTATTATAATCTTTGTTAGTCCATTAAATGAAAATGAAAGTTTAATTTATTCAACATTAAATAATTTTTATGAATCTTTATTAATATTATTTAATCAATCAATTGATAAAAATACATTATTTGAAAAATATGATTTATTAACATTATGTTTAGATGAAGTTATAGATGATGGAATTATAATTGAATATGATCCTTCAACTATTGTAAGTAGAGTTACAAATGAACCAAGTAATCAAATTGATGTAAATAATTTAAGAAATATTGATATTAGTGAAAAAGGTTTATTCAATGCTTTATCATTTGCTTCAAAGAAATTAGGTGAAAGATTACAACAAGGTTTATAACTTGAATATATACACATCTCTTTCTTGGATCTAGTTTTCATTTCTCGTGTAAGTTGTTCAAATATCAATTGCAAAAAAATACCAGCAAAATTTATTAAACTAACCTTATCATGGATGATTCATTCTATTTCTCATTATTAAGGATATCTATAGCTCAGATCTTGAAAGGGAATGGGTATGACAAGTGTAAACCACTGGTGATCAACATTTTAACTGATATATATATCAATTTTCTCAATAAATTAGTTGATGAAACAATTAAATGTTCAAATTTACGAAATCAATCAAATCAATTTGAAATACAAGATATTACCCAAGGACTTATAAATATGGGAGTATTGAAAGTTACAAATTTGGGACAACTACAAGATGAATACATTGTTGAATCTAAATATTCCACTAGGGGTATTGAATCATTTAAAAATTGGATTACAAGTGAAAATTATCAAATTCAACGTAATTTAAATAAAATTCCTGATTCATTAATTAAATCATTAATTGAGAAACGTAAATTAACACCAATGGAATCTAATGAAGATATAATTTTGAAAAAGAGACAAAAACATAAAGAACGACAACAATATTATAATAGTTTAAAATTAAATGATGAAATTGATATTGATGATGATGAAATTGATGATGATGAAATAACCAAAAATGATAAATTAGAATGGTTTAATTATTTAATCGAGAAGGATTTAAAATTAGGTCATGATTTAAAATATTTAAATACAAATGAATCTATTATGAATCAATTCATAAAGTATCAAAATAATGAAAAATTACATCCAATAGATGAAGATGAAAAAAAATTACAAGGTATACAAAGGATTAATCATCATTTACAAAATTTAAATAAAAATGATTATATAATTGCTGATGTAAAAAATGATCAACCAATGAATGAAGAAGAAGAAGATGGGGAACATGATGATGAAAATGAAGAAGAAGTTAAATTGATTGAACCATCTGAAGAGTTAAAGAAATGTTTACCATATAATATAACGTATGATAAAAATTTAACTGATGATATTGAAGATAACGAGGGTACAATTACAATAAATGATGATGGGATAGGTGGTGATAATAATTTAATGTTTATAAATGAGGAAGATCCAGATTCAATCATATGATGAAACATACACATACAATAATATACATATGTTTCGTATTTGTTACATATTGGTTACATATTTTTTTTGTAACCCCATGTAATATTAGATGTTTTACATTTTAATGATACAACATCAACATCAACAACAACAAGATTGTTTCAAGATTATACTTAATTCTCTGCTTTTTAATAAATAAAGTCTTGAAAATCAGGAGGTATAAACCTTTTTTTTTCTTTGGTTGTTTGGTTGTTTCTTCTTTGTAGTTTCAATGTTACACCAAGAAATAACACAATAACTTCAAACCTTGTTTAGAAATTAAACTTATTTTATACTACCTGTTATGACCTACTGTGGTGGAATCTATTTCTACCAATGTTATAATAAGTTTGACCTACTTTAAACAAAGAGTAAGTCGTTAATTTCTTCTTGACTTGTTTGTTGAATTTGGTTATCTTTTAAATGATCATAAGATTAGCTCTTTTTAATTCAATAAAAATTTGAAGTTTGAAAATGATGGTGTGTTACTGTGCTACATCAAGAAATTAAAGATAATTAACTACACAAAACACAAAACAAGTATACTGATACATGATTTACATGATTCTTTTCTTTCTCTTTGGGGGTCTAATCTAATCTAAATCTAATTATTACCCGCCAAGTTTACAAGAAAAAGATGAATAAAAGATAAAAAATAACATCAAAATTTGTTAACCCACAAAGTTACAAAAATTAGCATAATTAATTTACCCGAATTAGGAAAATGAGTATTTAATTTTAATTTTGTAATTTATTTTTTATTTTTTTTTTTTTTTTGGGTTTTTTTTTTCTTTAGGATCAACAGGTTTTGTTTCATCAAAATTTGGATTGTAAATCTTCTTGATAAAATTTAACAATAAGAGAGAAGTGGATCAAAGTAGAGAGATTAGATTAGGATTTCATAGCCACAACCCAAGATTCACATTTGACTGAAAGCCCTGTTTTTCTTCTTTAAATCCAAGAATCAATTATCCACTTCAAAAATGATTTTTCCTTAATAATATCTAAAATAGCAAGATAAAAGAAATACATGACTAGATTTGGATTAGATTTCACTTAATGCAGACCATAAAGCTGCAATTAATCAAAATTTCAATAGGTGGATCTTTATAACCAAACCCTTGTTGCTTTTTAATTTTATTTTGCACCCAATAATCAAAATCAGACGCGTCTTTTTTTTGATAATATTTAATTCAACTCGTTCTGCATTAAAAACGCGTATTTTAGAAATTGTTGTTGAGTTTTTTTTTTATTTTTTTTTTTTTTTTTGGTTGTTGCAAAAATAATTTGCAACTTTTAATTTTTTAATTTCTTCTTTTCCAGATTTCTCAACAATAATCAAATTATCATCAATCTTGTTGAAACTATCTTGTTTTACTCTCTGTACTCTATCCTTTCTTTCAGTGTGGGTTATCGAAAGGGTGATTAATAGTGTTGTTTTGTTTTGCTTTGTTTATGAAAGTTATAAATAAAAATAATAATAAATAATAATTCTGTATACTGTACATTTATAATTTTCTCATCTTTGTAACTCTTTTTAATTTTGATCGTTTGCTTCGGAATTTCATTATTATTATTATTATTATTATTATTATTATTATTATATATATCTAATCATTGGCAACTGCTATTTATTTTTCTATATTTTTTTCATTATCTTCAATTTTTCATTATCTTATACCAAAAATTAATCAACTTTATCAAACTTATCAACAAGTTATATCATCATCACATCAGTCTTTAATCTTGATCTATACAACATTTTGATTACACAAGATATATATAACATATTTACATCATTAGTTGACTTGACAACTTGCACCTTTCCAACTTTTTCCTTTTTAATTTTATTGTATTAATTAATTACATTTATTTATTAAGATTTTATAATTCAACGTGTTTTTTATTTTAATTTTAAAACTCAAAATCATTCATTAATTACACTTATTATTATATATATATAAGTATAAGAACAAGTTTATTAATTATTTTTAATTCATCATCATCAAGTGAATTTTTGCATTTTTTGTCCTTACTTTTCATTGCATTTATAATAATTTATATAACTCCAAAAAGTTTATCATTTGTATCATCATCAACTTAATTTTAACTTCACACTATCATAACTTATCTATCATGATTAATAAAAATTTTAATTTACATTTAAAAATTGGTAAGATGGAATTTAATCCATTAGGTTCATCTTCACAACAACCATTTACACCAATGGATCAAACTTTAAAAACTCCATTGGAAATACCCAATAATAATCAATCTTTCTTTCAACAACCACCTCAAATTGGTGGTAATACATCTAATTTTTATCAAAACTTAAATGAATCAGATGATATCTTAACTGATATAGATGAACCAATACAAAATATTACTAAAAAAAGTTATACAGTTTATTTTACAAATCAATTTGATTCATTACTTTTACAATGTTATAATGATATCTTAGCTAAACCAACTACAACACCATTTTCAGGTTCAATACCACCAAGTGGATTAGTAAGTAAAGTTGCAAATGAAACAATTATTAAATTAATTGAATTCACATCATTAAATTCACCAATTTATGATAGTCAACAAATTATAAATCGAGAATGTTTAAAAAATCATGATTATCAACCAATAATTTTACAATTAATTAGGAAAAGATTATTGGAATTATGTAATAAAGAAATTAATGGGAATAAATTACCTGATTCAACAACAGTTCAAAGTCAAACTTGTATGAGAACAAATTCAATATCATCAATATCATTAAATGAAATGAATATTATGAATTATAATTCTCAACAACAACAACAACAACAACCGACATCTTCAGCAAGTTCAATTAGATCGAGATCTTCAAGTGTTAATTTAAGAAAACAATCATTAACTAGAAATAATTCAAATAATTGGTTACATGTAGGGAATATATCAAGTTTAAGACCAGGATTAAATAATGAATTTAATATAAGTACAGATTCATTACAATCAATACAAGATTTTGTACCACAAAATTTCATAAATAAAAGTAATAATCAACAACAACAACAACAACAGTCAACTTTGAATTCAATGATGAATGATCATCATATAACTCCTCCAACTTCACATAAAAATTCAATATGTCAACAAACTCAAACTCCACCTTATAGTGATTCAGAATTTAATTTCTTACATCGTACATCTAGTTCAAAAAGTAATAATAATAGTAATCTTTCATTGAGTATTAATACAAATCATTCAAATCAAACTTCATTGGATTCACCATTTTGTTCTTCAACTGATGAATATTTCCCTGGTATTCAACAACAACAACAAGTACAAAATAATCAAGAACAGAATAATAATGAAATTAATGAAAATTCAATAAAAAATCTATTTACGTTGAGCGAAAAGAAGAGAGATTCATTGAAATTAAAAAGAGGAATATATTAGATATATAGTTAAAAAACAATAATATAAATTAAAAACAATCAAATTAGATCAAGATTTTTATTTTCTCGGATCATTTTTACTCCGATGTAAATTTTTGAGATTACATGACAACAAGAATCAGGGTCTTCTTAATTTATCCGATCTTGCCAATTTTCCCATTAATGTTTATATTTACTAGTAGGTGTAAAATTATATTGAGTAAACAATAGAATTAAACATTTTTTACAAAGGATTTCTACCTATTAAATTGGTCTTCTTTTTAGAACTTAGCAGATTTTGCGTGGGAACAAATTTCTAATATGATATAACTTTAGACTATATGTTGATATATTAAATGTTGTAAAACTTTCATTAATATCTTATATACATACAAAACACGTTGATTAATACAAGCGGAACAATAACCATAAGCACCCAACATCGTAATTTTTCATATTTTATTTTAAATTCTTCACAATTTAAACAATCATTTAAATTGTTATGAATCTCATTACCAACTCCATTTACAACACCTTCAATAATTGTTTGACTTCTTAATTGATTGATATCTATAGACATGGAAAGATGTAGCACAAAATATTTAATGATTTTCGTGATTTTTAGTTCTAATTTATACATTTCAACTTTTTGCGCTTTACTTTTGATTCTGAGCCCTCGTCTATTATTATTATAAGCAGTTTGTTAACCAGCTTAAATTAGAAATTCAAAAAAAACGTAAAAAAGAACAAATCCTATTTTATTAAGTTTAAATTAAATCATATATTACTAAAATTAAAGTTTTGTGGAACGAAAAAATACAAAGTCATTGAATAGATTGGTTGATTCAAGACCAGTTTTATTAAAGCCAGATTGTGACTAGTTTGGGATACTAAGTTGATAAATTAAATACTGGTTTTCATTTCAATTAAGGATTTTTTTACAAGTTTGTTGATGAATATAAGATAGATATGAACTTAAAACTTGATTGTTGCATTATATATTAACTATTTGGTTGATTAGTCTGAAATTTCTCTATTGCTTGCATATATCCATATGAATATATTCCTAATATCGAACTTGTCATGGTTATTAAAATGAGGATTCCAATTATCAATGCCCCAATAAATTGAAAATTTTTATTATTTTCTTTTAATTTTTTACAATTTGAACAACCTTTTAAACTCGCTTGAGCTTCATTATTGGGGTTTTGAACAACCTCTGTTTCATTGGGAATCATGTTCTCTAATGGATGATATTCTTTGGACATGTCAGGGAAAGAAAAAGATATCACAAAACCTAAAAATATTTCTGTTGCAATTTATACTTTTCAATTTTTTGCGCTTTACTTCAACAAGAAATTAACAAATATTAAAATTGTTTTTCTAACTTAGATAAGAGTTAATTCGAAGATATATAAAAGATATCGTCATCATACGGAAAAAGATTTTCAAAAATGGATAAAAATTTAAGAATTTAAGAATTTAATGTAAGATTTCATAAATAAAAATTGCGCAAGTATGCAAATGCTAAAATTAACTTTTGACCTAGCATGGCACGAAAAAAACTTTCAATGATAAAATAGTAGGAGAGGTCAACAATTTGATTAAAAACATCATTTCAATTAAGTTTCAATAGTTTGTGGTTGATTAAATAATGAATGATATACAAGATTCACAACTGGAAGGTAATAGACTCCCACTTGACGATGAATTATATGATTGTGTCAAATGTAAAAAATTAAATTTAAAATTGCAAGATATAGATTCTACGATTGGTTGTTTTTGGTTTTGGATAATATTATTATCTTCACTTATAGCAATTGTTGTTTTCATGAATTTAGGAATATATAGTAAATCTAAATCAAATAAATAAATGATAATTTAAACAATTCTCTTAAATTTACAAGTTTATTCTCATTCAGTTCTTTTTTTTTGGACCTTGAATTTTGAAATTATTTTCAATCATGGTAGATAATACATTACCTAAATATACTTCACTACAAGATGATGCAAGTAACGATATAGAACTACAAGATCAACAAGGTCAACAATCAATCAACAATACACACGGGTCTAATAGTACTAGTTGTGAAAGTTGTAAATTCTTGGATGAAAAATTACAACTTCGATTAAAAGAAAAACGTAAATTGAGAATTATACTCACTGTGCTAGCTTCGTTTGTTATAATCTCAGGCTCATTTATGTTTGGAAGAGTTATAACCAATTAGAATCAATATATAAAATTAAATATATACGTTAGAGAATGTTATATTACAAATACATTTCTTTTAAGACTTGCACTCTTGGTTATCGAGTTTAGCCAGAAACTATATAACTTCACATAATCATCAATGTTATTTTGAACGGAAGAAATTGTTTGAGATTTATTTATATAAACCAGTAATCAGTTTTTACTTTGCTCAATTCCTTTATTATATTCATATGTGTATAATCCATAACAAATGGCAATCTGAATTGAAATTACAAATAATTGAGCTAAATCATATAAATCATATCTTGTACTTTCTAACCGTTTTAATAATTGATTACAACTTCAACATCCATTTGATGTTTGACTTTCAATATCAATATGTTGATTCTCAGTTTCATAATCTTGAACAGTAGGCATTGTTTATTCAATTTGATTTCCAATATTGAATGAAAATCAACTTACAAACTATTAACATAACTAATAAGCAAAATTACTTTCCAATTTCTGTAGTTTCTTTAACTCTGAAATCTGTGATGAAGATAGTTAAGGTGCGTGCTGTGCCCTTGCTGGTGGCCAAATTATAGCGCTATTACATAATATGTTTATCTAACATATGTAATTTTCTTTTTCTTTGTGTAATAATGATCTTTCTTTTAGGGTCTCTGCTACCACCTGGACAGAAAGAAGGGTTTCTATTTTTAATTAAGTAAAAGTACAGAGCGCAAAATAAAGTTTCTTGCATCATATGGCACCAAAATTTTAAATTTTAAAATTTAAAGCCTACAAAATTAAAGAAAAAAGGGATTGTTTTGCTTTTGTTATTAATTCCAAAAAAATTTAGTCGAGGAAAAATATCAATTATTATTATGGATTCAGATGAAGAATATATCAATTGTCGTCAATGTAAAAAATTGAATAAAAAAATAAAATTTGCAAAGGAAATGAGAAATCTATATTGGACTCTTATTGGACTTATATTTGGTGTTTTAATTTTGGTCATTTTTGTTAATTTAGGTAGATATAGTGTTTCATAAATGTACATTTGTTTATTTTTTTTTTTGACATTATTCAAATTTTCATTTACCCATCATGAGTGATAAATCCTTACCCAAATACACTAGTTTGACTTACGATAATATGCCTAATTCATCTATAGAACTACAAGAACATCAAAATGGTACATTTCATAATACAATTGAACCCATGGAATGCTCAAATTGTAAAAAACTAGATGAAGAATTACAAATTGATTTAAAAAAAAATCAACGATTGTTAATTGGATTGTTGACATTTGCCTTTTCAACTTTAAGTTTCTTTTCATTCTTGATTGGTCGAGCTACAATGGAAGAATAACATCATTAGGGTTAGAACTACATACAATTTTCAATATACACACTTTTGTAAAGCTTGTTTCAATCTCTTTTTAATTTCCAAGTCAAAGTATTAGGTCTTAGAATCTGTTTGAAGTTGATGATAGCCTCGTATCACAAAAACAAGAATTAGTTTGACAGTTCAAAGTCTTGGCTAGAAAAAAATAATTTACGATAACACTTTTTTTATGACTGATAATTCATTACCCAAGTATTCAAATTTAGATCAAGTGCATAATATTGAGAATGGCACTTTTCCTTCTCCAAGTCAACCAAATACAACTATATTAAGAGTGATTGAAGAGAAAGTTGAATGTTCAAATTGCAAGTCATTACGTAAAAAATTGGATGAGACTGAAGATTGTGGGTGTATAACTTTTATGTTTCTTATTATATTGTCAGTTGTATTGTTTTTAATTGCAGTTTTCCTTATAGGTCGATATAGTGCTCTGTAGCTGAAATCAAGACACCTATTGATTAAATAGTAAATCTTTAATATATATTTCTTGATAGTTTGATATTGTTTAAATTTTCTTAATTTTACAAATGAAAAAAAGATTCATTCTTTCAACTTTCTTTTCTTCATGGCTGGGTTACCCGAGTATTCCAATTTAAACCAACACGTTGATTCACAATCCGAAGGTATAGAATTACAAGATCAATCAACAAACAATAATGGTGAAGATCAATCTGATTGTCAAGAATGTATTAAATTAGATAGGAAATTAAAAGTCGCTAAACACAAGCTACGTAACAACTGTATTATTCTTTCAGTTATGTTTGGTACTGCACTGACTGTTGCCGTCTTTTTGTTAGGTAAAGCCAGTGTGTTTTAATCATACAGTTACTGGTTCAATGAATTATCAAGATATTATCGAATGATACACGGCACCCAAAATTATATGACGTAATGATTTTTTAATTTATTGCGCGGTTTTAATATTTTACGCTTTACATATTAAGTACTGCATATAGTCGAAATAGATAACATTCTCCTCAAATTTGATTCAGATCTCGTAAATCCCAAAAATAATTGTTACCATTTAAACCAAGTTCATGAGTAAGCGAAAGTTATCATTGATTGATGAGAAAAATCAGGTGAAAATCAATGAGAAACAATTAAAAAACTATGTCAATATTCTTGAAAATGCAGATCAAGATCATTTTCGAAGCTACAATTTCAATCCTTCAAATTTAGACAATACTAAAACGAAACCGAAATATATACCCAATATTCATGAAACTTTGACTCATTTAAAACTACTCAAAGCATTTTCAGTTTTGAAATCTAAAGTTGCCAAGAATTCAGATACTGAATATAATATTAAACAGTGGCAAGTGTTCATTACCAATGCTGTTCGAAGATTCATATTATTTGTCACTGCTTTACAAAAGAAGTTTGGTGCATTAGGTTCAAATGTCAGTGAATCTTCATTAGTTGCTGAAGCAGGATATAAAGATATTACTTTTTCAAATGTAATGGATAATTTGATTCCACCATTGGATGTAATAATGGTTTGGCATTCATTTTTATTAAATCCAACATCAATGTATGATGTTTTCGTAAGAGAAGAATTTGTTAAATTTGCTTTTTATCCATTACCATTACATTTATTAAATAAGTTTATTGATAATTATACATTTGAATATAATGTACCTCATGGATATAAGATAAATTATGTAAATATAGTTGGAGAAATTTCAGATGATCCATTAGATTTACAATTTGATATGGAACTGTTTTCAATGTATGAAAACCTAGTTGAAGTATATTGCCCAATGTGTCAAACTAAATTAACTTATAAATTACCTTTATCTAATGATCCAAATACTGGATTTGCAGATAATAAATTTTCAGCTGGGAATATAAGTTTAGATACTGATTGTTTTCATAGTGATTTACCAATAATCAATCATAATAAATTAAGAATATTACAATTATATGCTGATGTATTTAGAACTGGTCCATTACAAGGTACATTTAAATATTTTTCAAAACTAAATTGTAATCCAAGATATTATAATCGAGATTCAATGGGGATTTGTGAAGCAACAAGAATTGATATAAAATCAAATTGGGAAAATTTCAAATTCTCATTAACTTTTGATCAATTGGCTCAAAGATATTATGATTCACAAAGAAATGTAAGGTCAAGAAGAAGAAATAGCGCGTTTTTAACTCATTATTCTCAATTTAATTTAATTAGTACAACAATTCCAAATTCAATTGAAATCGGTGAAGATTTGGTTGGATGTGTTCTAAGACAAGAAAGATTTGTTGAAAAGATGAATTCATTCAATTGGTTACAATCTCCATTTGTTAGGGAAAGTATATCTGAGTCAATTTTACGATATCAACGATTTTTTGAAATGTTGACAACTTCAAAGCAATTGTTAGTACCAACGTTGGATATTGATTTGATATGGCATACTCATCAATTAAGCATGTCTGGGTATTTCAAAGATTGTAAAAATAGTAATTGTCAAACAGTGATTGATCATGATGATAAAATAGAAGAAAGTGTATTGGATACAAGTTTTGAAACAACTGCAAAATTGTATAAACATAAGTATAAACAAGATTATTCATTATGTTTCTGTTGGTATTGTGTTAGTGGTCGAGCTGGTAAACGAGATGCATTAAAATCTTTATTTGGTAAGAAAAAGAATGAAGAATATTTACTTAAAAATCCATTAGTTCATGATTTAAAATCTGAAGGGTTAACTCATATAAGTGGTCATAATGCTATACAAATGCCTACAAGAGCAGCACAAAGGAAAAGACTTACAAACAAATATCCATGGACTGGAGACCCTATTTATGCAGCTTATGCATTCCCATTATTATTTGTTATACCGCCAGTTTTCCCAATTGGATACGATGGAGATAACTGTGCATTCTTAGACCAAAATTCATTATGTTGTACTGTTCAAAGCTCATGTTCGGTTTCAGGTGGTTGTGCTGCAATATCTGGTGGTTGTGGTGGTGGAGGATGTGGTAGTGGTGGGTGTGGTGGTGGTGCTACTGGAGGATGTGGTGGTAGTACTGGTGGTTGCGGAGGAGGAGGTGGTGGTTGTGGAGGAGGAGGCGGTGGATGTGGTGGTGGAGGCGGGGGTGGATAAAGAACAATAAACTATTATATACGAGGATACAATAAGATTTGTTGCCCTGGGTGCAAATCTCAAATTGCGAGTGTAGATCTAAAATTTTATTTTATTTTTTTTTTATCTAAATTATTTACAGTCATGGCTAATGATTCTTTAACTAATAACAAACCTATAAGGCTAGCGTTCCTCGGAGGTGCCAAATCAGGGAAGACATCTACAATACTGAAATTGATAATGGGGAATTTCCGAGATACATATTATCCAACTCATCAAACAAATCCAAATTTGTATACATTCCAACCAAATTCTCAAATAGCCAAAAACATCATACAAGGTAAACAAATAAATGATAAGAACATAATATTGAAACTGAGTTTAAATAATAATGAACATAGTTTACCAATATTGATAGAATTGATTGATACACCATCATTTAATCCACAACAAGTTGTACCATTTTTAGAAGCATCATTATATATCAAACTAGATAAAGATGTGTTACATAACTTAGCTAATGAGCCACGAAGGCCAGTTAGCACTAATCCATTATTGGTTGCATCAGGAGCAAGTGAATTAAATGGGAATGTTGATGGATATTTCTTTATATACTCAAGTATACCATCTTATAATCCACCAGGTTATGAAACACAACAAAGTTTACCAAAAGATCATCTGTTTAATCTACTACAAATTATGAAAGATGCATTAGATGATGCATGGGATGAATATAACAATTTTAAAAATAATTGGGAAAATGGTAAAGAAGAAGATTTATTTCTGTTTAAATTAGCATTAAAAAATTGGGTTGGTGATAAAAAAGTTACAACAAGTTATAATTCTAAACCTCCAATATGGATTATCTGTACACATATAAAAAATTCATTATCGTCACCAAATTTGATTCAACAAGGTCAACAATTGAGTAAAGAATGGAATTGCGGATTTGTTGCAATAGATAATTTGGATCAAGATGTTGATAAAATCCTTGCATTAATGATTAATGATATTAAAAAGAAGAAATAAAATCTAGGTAACTGGTGCAATTGCAACACCTAATTCAGAATCACCTTGTCCATAATATAAAAACCATTTATTTTGAAATTGTACAATACCTTCACAAAATACAACTTGATTAACTTGACCATTAATTTCATTCTCCAATTCTGGTTTTAAAATTGGATTCTCCAACCTTGCAATTGGACCTTGATTTATATTATCATAATCAATCAACATTTCATTTATAGTATATGTATCTTTTGGTAAATCTTGTCCACCAGTTGTAGCTGCATTATAAAAGAAAATCCATTGATTATTCTTCATTTTAATTGGAGCAGGACCAGATTCAATTAATTTATTCTCTCTTGCTAATATCTGTCTTGCCCAAATATTTTGATTATAACCTAAAACTTGCCAATCTAATAAATTCTCACTACTTGCCAAATGTAATTCTGAATCACCCCAAATCATATAATATTTCCCATCTTTATTCCGTTCAGTGAAAATTGCACCTGATTTCAGCCAATTTTCTCGAATTATTTTTTCATCATTTGCAGTCACTGCAATATCATTAAATGAAGATGGTACAATTGGACCTTTTTTAGTCCAATGGAATAAATCTTCAGAATATGCAACACATAATCTAGCTGTGTTTAAATCATATCCTGTATAAGTAACAATGAATAATTTTGATCTAGGATCTCTTACAATCCTGGGGTCTTCTACCCCACCTCCATTTTCATACCATTCTGTTGCATAAATGATTGGCTTTTTATGTTTGACAAAGTTTATCCCATCAGTAGACCATGCAATTCCAACACTAGATGTCTTTTCCTTGTTTTGTGCTCTATAAAGCATGAATACTTTATTATCAACTACAATTGCCGTTGCATTATATAAATATCCACTTTCAAATTCAATATTTGGATCTGGTTTTAAAATAGGATTATGTTTATACTTTTCAAATGGTCCAATTGGGAATTTAGTTGGTGGTTTATAATTTATATCACCATCAATTGAATCACGGTTTATAATAGGAATTAACATTTTAAAGGTGAGATAAGAATGATTCCGAAAGGGTGCGAATTGACAGGAAAAAGGTTCAAAAATAGAATTATTCGGAACTAGAAATAACTCTCCGGTATCAAATTGTTTACAGCTTTATTTCTTTTACACCACACCAGTACATTCCATTCGAACACTTACTGATTACTTTTTCCTACTTTTAGATTTGGTCTACAATACGGTTGACGGTTGAAATTCTCGGTTGCAACAATTTAAATTCAACAAAAAACGCTACCAATTAGCATTACCAATTAAATTGAATACCGAATCCAACAATATTACTGATACTTACCAATTGACTAGAGTCCAAATTGTATATATTAGGGCTTAATTTATTGTAAATTTATAATATTGTTTTCGTATTCAATTTAAATATAATTTTGGTTTGAACCCCAACAAAAAATTTATCATCAAGTTAACAAAGGGTAATGGGGAATTTTTTATCACATCCAATTGAAGAGAAAGAAATAGATTATAAGAATTATGAAAAGATATCATACTGTATAGGGTCGATGCAAGGGTATAGACTATCGATGGAGGATGCTCATAATGTAATGATAAACGAAGATCAAACAATTGTTGTATTTGGACTATTTGATGGCCATGGAAATGATCAATGTTCAAAATATTTAGCTCAACATTTACCAAAATATATTTTTAAGAAATTGAATCATCATCATCATGAACCTTGGTCACAAAGGCAAGTTGTTCAATTATTAAAAAATTCATTTTTTAAATTAGATCATGATTTATATGATAATTTAGAACAATTAAATCTATATAATAGTGGAAGTACAGGGATAATTACAGTAATTTTCAATAAAATAATATATGTTGTTAATACTGGTGATTCAAGGGCTATAATATCAATCAATGGTCATGCGAAATCATTATCATTTGATCATAAACCAAATAATATGGGTGAACGAGTCCGGATAGAAAATTCAAATGGTTATATATTAAATAATAGAGTAAATGAAATATTGGCATTATCAAGAGCATTTGGAGATTTTAAATTTAAATTACAATATTTAGAAAATTCAAGAAATGATTATATAAAGACAAAATTGAAAAAGCAAAGTATAATTAGATTACCACCAGAATTATTTCAAGTAACTGTTGAACCAGACGTTTTATTTTATGATTATAATGAATTAGAAATACCTGAATTCTTGGTGATTGCTTGTGATGGAATATGGGATTGTTTTAAAAATAATCAACTAATAGATATAATAAGAGATAAATTAGTACTAGGTTGGAAATTAAATAAAATTGTTGAATATGTATTGAATAATTCATTGACATTGGCAAATAATTATACCGGTGTTGGCTTTGATAATATGACATTAATAATTGTACCAATACAAAAGGAGAATCAAAGTTTAGATGATTGGTATAAAGTTATGATTAATAAAATATTACAAGAAAAGGGATTAAATTAGATAAAAGTGCTACCAGATGAAGAACCTCAAAAACTGAATCAAAGGTTAAACTTTCTATATATATTAGAGTGTAAATAATTTAAATGAATTGGTTGTAATTCCAACAAAGTAATGTTAATGTTTAATCTCTGTTTTTCAATTGCTGCAAATGTGAATCGAGTGATTTTTTTTCTCCTTCATTTCGTGCACTCAAATCTTCATAAAAAAGCATATTCACAAAACAGTATCAAACGATTATCAAAATTTTAAACCACCACAATTGAACTTCACATCTATTCATTTGTATATTATATTACTAGTTCATGACGGAGGTATATCAAGATCCCATAATATCACTAGTGCGAGACCCCAATTTAAACAAGGACGCTCAAAAGTCAACTCAATTAATTAATCTTATTAAGAACATTCAAGAAAGAAGATTAAATAAGTTATGTTCAACATTATATAAAATTTCCAAAGCGTTAGATAGTATCAGTTTAAAATTTAAAAGTTGGGAGTTTCTTTCCTTAGATTATAATTCAGATTCTCATTTCGATGATGATCAAAGTTTACATATCAAAAATTTCAATACTAGTGTGTCGGATAAAGTCATAACTGCATGTAATGAAATTAATATTAATATGGCTAAGATTAGTTCAGATATTGATTTAATTAGTAAATCGTCTAAAACATTAAATCCAAAAGATTTAATATCAGATGAAGGATGTTTATTAACTAGTTTATTATTGATTGTAATCAAGAAGAAGAATCAAATCATTGATCAATTATCTATAGCTTATGCAAAGGCAAAACTAATATTAATTGGTAAAGAACTAGAGTCAGGATTAGTCGATGATATTTCAATTATTGAATATTATAAATCATTCATAATTGCATTATTAAAACAATTGAATAAATCAGTTGAAGATAATGATTTTGATTCAAAATATGAATGTTTAGCAGTGATTAATGATTTAGAACAAATGTTTGAAAAATTTAAAATTGAAAAATTATTTGATAAACAAATTGAAGATGAATATATTTTTGATACAAGTTCAAATTCAAGTAATACACAAGATGATTCATTTCTGGATTATTCAATGTCATTAACACAACAATTACCAATGGTGCATTCAATAACAAGTCCATCTTCATCTACTCATCAAAAGTCAGATTCATTATATGATGTATCAACAAGTCAAATGTATAAATCATCTATAACTGAAGAGTTACCATATTTAATGACTGCTTTCAGTTCAGCTAAAAATTTTAAAGAAGATGTTAGTCATTATAAACCTGAAAATCCAGCACCACCAACAACAAAACCCAAACCATCAGCATCCCCAACTACTCAAGCTAAAAAGCCATTTTTCCATAAAGCAAACTTACCAAATTCAGCATTATATTCAGAAAGTAATTTGATGAATCCACCTCCATTATATACAAACCCTTTACTTAGAACGTTTGGTATACATCCTCAAGTCATTACTATTCCATCAGAAGAGAATAAAGAAAATTATCATAAAAAATTACTCTCTAATCTGGAACATAATGATTATATAGATTAATGAAATTTACGTAACGATATTTATTTATTTATCAGAATTACATTTATATAACTCTTTTACAAAACTTTCACCCCAATAAGCTGAAGTATATTTTGAAATATAATTAAACATCTTTTTAAAATTGAATTCTTTCTTTTCTTCAGGTAATGTTAAACTTTCTTTTATAGCATCACTTAAATCTTCAGTATTCCAAGGATTAACAATGATTGCTCCATTTAATGATTGAGCAGCACCAGCAAATTCAGATAAAATTAAACTACCTTTCTTCTTTTGTTGTGTTGCAATATATTCATAAGAAACTAAATTCATACCATCTCTTGTTGAAGTGATCAATGCAACATCACTAATTGAATATAAAGCAATGAGTTCTTCAAATGGAATACTTTTATGCAAATAATGAATTGGAACAAATTCAACAGTACCAAAAGCACCATTTATTCGTCCAATCATTTCATTAACAGTTGCTCTTAAAGATTGATATTCTTCAACATCACCTCTTGAAGGTACAGCAACTTGAACCAATACAACTTTACCTATCCATTCAGGATTTTCTTGTAAAAACACTTCGAATGCATGTAATTTCTGTGGTATACCTTTAATATAGTCTAGACGATCAACACCAACAATAACTTTCTTATCTTTATAAAATTTCTCCAATTCATTAACACGTTTTTGAACTTCAGGTTTTTTCAAACCTTCAACAAAATTATCAACATCTATACCAATTGGAAATGCACCTATATTTATAGAATGATTTTGATATTTAATTCCATTTGGTAAAGTACTAACATTTGGTATTATTATTGATACAGCACTTATAAAATGTCTTGCATAATCATAAGTATGAAATCCAATTAAATCACAACTTAAAACACCTTCTAAAATTTCTTTTCTAACTGGTAATATACGATAAATTTCAGATGATGGGAATGGTGTATGTAAAAAGAATCCAATTCTAATATTTTTTTTACTATTACCAATTTCTTTACGTAACATTTCAGGTAATAACATTAAATGATAATCATGAACCCATATCATATCATTATCATTGACTTGTTTAACAATGTCAGTGGCAAACTTTCGATTGGCTTCAATGTATGCCGCCCATGCATTTTCATCAAAATTCATTTCACCAGGGTGATAATGAAATAATGGCCATAAAATTGAATTTGAAAACCCATTATAATGTAAATCAGCAATTGTATCATTTAAAAAAACAGCATAACAATTGAATTTATTAAGTAAATCAGAATTGACTTTCTCTTGTTCATCACTTGGAACTTCTAACCCTGGCCATCCATACCATTGAAATTCAGTTGATTTCTTAAGTCCTTGTAATGCAGTGACTAAACCACCAGAAGACATTGAATAATCATATGACCCATTGTCTTGTCTCTTAATTGTCACCGGCAATCTATTGGAAACAACTAATACTTTACCATCAACCATTTTTAATTGTCTATATAAAGGGGTATAAAATCAAATTTAAATAGTGGAAAAAAAGCAACAATAATTTCTGATAGTGGTGGTGGTGTGCTACCCAAATCTGGTTGTCTATACGATTATTCAACTTCACAACAACAAAGCAACTTCTCAAAGGGTGATAATGTTTATTGAAGCTTTTTAATAGATGACAACTGAATAGTAGAGAGTATTAGAATTGATTCAATTTTGGTGATTTTAGAGTAGTTTTTTCAATACTTTACTGTAGAAATCATATCCACGTGTATAATCAACATTCTGATTCACAACTCTCTCAAAAATATCGAACAACTGTAGTTCAAGTGTATATAATGAAGATATCATGAAGAATGTTACAATCACTGTTATAATCATTTTTAAATTTCATGTAGAAATCAAACGAAAAAAAATTTAGAGCAAAAAACAATTGTTTCAATATGTATAATCCATATGGTAATGAATATCAACAACCGAATTTGCAACATCCACAACCACATCATGTTCCAAACACGTCTAATCAACAACAGAATCAATTCAATTTTTTAAATGATCCAGCAACTGCTTTAGCTTCTCAATTTGCAAGATCTGGTTTTCAACAATCAAATCAATATTTACAAGATAATTTTGGTACTTTCTCAGGTGATATTAAATATTATTTCCAAGTTTCCAATTCATATGTATTCAAGAAAATTATATTGATCTTGGTACCATACACCAATAAAGATTGGAATAGATTACTGTCAACTACAGAAACAGGTACTCAACCACAATATTTACCACCATCAATTGATTTAAATGCACCAGATTTATATATTCCTTTAATGTCATTTGTCACATATATTTTATTATGGGCAGCATTTCAAGGTTTAAATGGAGATTTCCACCCACAATTATTTGGTTATTTGGCTTCACAAACATTGGCATTCTCAATACTAGATGTTTTCATTTTTAAAATTGGTTTATACTTGTTGAATTGTTCTCAAACTAAAATATATGATATCATCAGTTTTGCTGGTTACAAGTATGTTTCAATTATTGTTTTATTATGTTTGAAACATTTATTTGGTTCAATCTTGGGTAAATTTTATTATATATTTGTCTTATTATTGATTGCAAATTTATCAATCTTTTTAATGAGAAGTTTAAGATTTATCATATTACCAAACCCAGCTTCAATGAATGATAATATTACTACAAAACAAAGAAAGATTAGAATACAATTTTTATTTATTTATTCAGTTTTGATCCAAGGCTCAATAATACTTTACATGAGTAAATAATAGATTCAATATATATATATTTATCTTGGCTTTATTCCATCGAGGTAGCAAAGACATAGAGTGAACTGTAGGCTGATAGTTTGTAATATTAGAGTTCCAGATTGCATACTCGATAGTGTAAATCAATATTTATTAGTTAAACTTAATAGTTTACATCACCAAGACGTCGTATTCTCTTGTAATCAGTAATTATTTTATTTAATGTAGTCACATCATCTTTATAATTCACATTAATCGTTCTTCAAGTATTGCATTTTTCTATATCTGACGCGTATTATATTTTATTTTTTTTTTAGTCTTTAATTTTACCTTACCATCATGTCAAGGTTTAAAGGATCTACATCTGCTAGGTTTGTCAAGAATGAACGTACGACAAAGTTTCGAAATGTACAGAGATATACCAAACCAGTAGATCCTTATGTTGCAAATAATCCAATGTTAAATGATTCAATAACGAAGAAAGAATTAGTATCCAAGATAGATCATATAGATTCATTAATGGGATTTGATCGAATAGAACATGGAGAAGAAGATGGGAATAAACCAAGGAAAGGTTGGTTGATTAATATGCATTCAACTATTATACCCAGTGAAGAATATTTAACAGGTTATTCTGGAGTTGACTATTATTTTTTAGATGAAGAAGGTGGTACTTTTAAAGCTACATTACAATATGATCCATATTTTTTCATTGATATACTATCGAATGATTATCAATCAGAAGTAGAAGAATGGCTTAAAAAGTTTTTAGAAATGTGTAATGTTAAAAATTTTTCAAGAATAATTAAAGAAGATTTAAAGTTGCAAAATCATTTATTAGGGTTAAAAAAATCATTAATAAAATTATCTTTTCATAATATTCAAGATTTACTACAAGCTAGGCGATTATTGAATCCAATAATAAAGGATAATCAATTGAAAAGGGAAACAAGAAATATTTATGATATTGATAATGAAGATCCAGCTACCTTGATTGATGATATTAGAGAATTTGATGTTCCTTACCATGTCAGAGTCTCAATTGATAATAAAACAAGAGTAGGTAAGTGGTATAACGTATATGCCAAACATGGCAAGATTGAATTATATGAAGATAAAGAGAAAATTGCATTTGCTGATCCAGTTGTATTAGCATTTGATATTGAAACAACAAAAGCACCATTAAAATTTCCAGATTCAAAAATTGATCAAATTATGATGATTTCATACATGATTGATGGTGAAGGGTTTTTAATTACAAATCGTGAAATAATATCTGAAGATATAGAAGATTTTGAATATACTCCTAAACCTGAATACCCTGGATTATTTACTATATTTAACGAACCTGATGAAAAACATGTATTGATTAGATTTTTTGAACATATACGAGATGTAAAACCAACAGTTATTGCTACATTTAATGGTGATTTTTTTGATTGGCCATTTGTTGAAAATAGAACAAGATTTCATGATATGGATTTGTTTGATGAAATTGGATTTGCAAAAGATAATGAAGATGAATATAAATCAAAATATTGTGTACATATGGATTGCTTCCGTTGGGTTAAAAGAGATTCATATTTACCCCAAGGTTCTCAAGGTTTAAAAGCAGTTACAACTGTAAAACTTGGTTATAATCCAACTGAATTAGATCCTGAATTAATGACTCCATATGCATATGAAAAACCACAATTATTATCTGAATATTCTGTTTCAGATGCAGTTGCAACTTATTATTTATATTACAAGTATGTTCATCCATTTATCTTTTCCTTGTGTACAATTATTCCATTAAATCCAGATGAAGTTTTAAGAAAAGGTACTGGTACTTTATGTGAAATGTTATTATCTGTTCAAGCTTATGAATCAAATATTTTATTACCAAATAAACATTCAGATCCAATTGAAAGATTTTATGATGGACATTTATTAGAATCAGAAACTTATGTTGGTGGTCATGTTGAATCTTTAGAAGCTGGTGTTTTCAGAAGTGATATACCGACAAATTTCAAAATAGATCCAACAGCTATAGACGAATTAATTGGTAATCTACATCTGTCGATAAAATTTTGTATTGAAGTTGAAAATGGGAACAAATTAGAAGATGTTGAAAATTATCAAGAAATTTATAATGAAATTGAATCAAAATTACTAGATTTGAAAAATAATCCCAAAAGATTGGAAAATCCATTGATTTATCATGTTGACGTTGCTTCTATGTATCCAAATATCATGACATCTAATAGACTACAACCTGATTCAATGAAACTGGAAGAAGATTGTGCTGCTTGTGATTTTAATCGACCTGGAAAGAATTGTGATCGTCGATTACCATGGTCTTGGAGAGGTGAATATTATCCAGCAGAAATGAATGAATATAATATGATTAAACGAACTTTACAAAATGAAAAATTTCCAGCTTTAAAACCTTGGCTACCTGAAAGATCATTTGATGAATTATCTTATACTGAACAAGCATCTAAAATTAAGAAAAGATTATCTGATTATTCAAGAAAAGTTTATCATAGAGTTAAACAAAGTAAAGTTGTTACAAGAGAAGCAATCATTTGTCAACGAGAAAATCCATTTTATGTAGATACAGTTCGAAGTTTCCGTGATAGAAGATATGAATTTAAAGGTTTAGCTAAAGTTTGGAAAGGGAAAATTAATAAAATTAATGATCAAATTGGGAAAGATGAAGCTAAAAAAATGGTTGTTTTATATGATTCTTTACAATTGGCTCATAAAGTTATTTTAAATTCATTTTATGGTTATGTGATGAGAAAAGGTTCAAGATGGTATTCAATGGAAATGGCAGGAGTAACTTGTTTGACAGGTGCAACAATTATTCAAATGGCAAGAGCATTGGTTGAAAGATTGGGTAGACCATTGGAATTAGATACTGACGGTATATGGTGTATTTTACCTAAAACATTTCCAGAGAATTTTAATCTTAAAACTAAAGATGGTAAAAAGATATTTCTTGAATATCCATGTTCAATGTTGAATTATTTAGTTCATGAAAAGTTTACTAATCATCAATATCAAGATTTGGTTGATCCAAATTCTTTTAAATATAAAACAAGATCAGATAATTCAATTTTTTTTGAAGTTGATGGACCTTATAAAGCAATGATACTTCCAACTTCAAAAGAAGAAGGTAAAGGGTTAAAGAAAAGATATGCTGTGTTCAATGATGATGGATCTTTAGCTGAATTAAAAGGGTTTGAATTGAAAAGACGTGGTGAATTACAATTGATTAAAAATTTCCAATCAGATATTTTTAAATTATTTTTGGAAGGTAATAGTTTGGAAACATGTTATCAATCAGTTGCAACAGTTGCTAATAATTGGTTAGATGTATTAGATACAAGAGGTGGAATGTTGGAAGATGAAGATTTAATTGAATTAATTTGTGAAAATAAATCAATGTCGAAAAGTTTAGCTGAATATGGTGATCAAAAATCAACTTCAATTACAACTGCAAAAAGATTAGGTGAATTTTTAGGTGAAGAAATGGTTAAAGATGCAGGTTTGGCAACAAAATATATTATTAGTTCAAAACCAATTGGAGCTCCAGTTACTGAAAGAGCTATACCAGTTAAAATATTTTCATCTGAAAAGAAGGAAATTTTTCTTAAAAAATGGTTAAAAGATCCTTCATTAAGTAAATTTGGTCCTAGAGATGTTATAGATTGGGATTATTATTATGAAAGATTAGCTTCAGTTGTACAAAAAATTATCACAATACCCGCTGCTTTACAAAATGTTAAAAATCCAGTTCCAAGAGTTGCACATCCAGATTGGTTGCAAAAAAAAGTTTCAAATAATGAAGATTTAAAACAACAAAGTTCATTGACAAAATTTTTTGGTAAATCAACAAAGCAAGAAGCGTTAGTTAAAGATATTGAAGATTTTGGTGAAGTTGATACAGAATTTAAAAATAAAGTTAGTAAAGTAACAGCTAGAAAGAGAAAATTGGGTAAAAATTCAGTTGTTGATGTTGAAGAAGAAGAAAGAAATGCAGCGTTGTTGAATGGCCCATGTCCTTCGATGACTGAAGATTATAGTACATTTTTACAATATCAAAAGGCAAAATGGAGATTACAAGCAGCTGGTAGAACAAGAAGAAGAACATTATTTGGAGAAAATGTTGAAAGTTCTCAAAGATCAACTGTTGGTGGTATGTTTAGAAAACAAGCAGAAAATATTGCTGGATCTAATTGGGAAATTTTACAATATAAACTAGATCCTACAAAACCTGGTGATGTAAAAGTTTATGTTCTGGCTGATGGTAAAGTTCATTCATTCAATTTTCATATCCCAAAGAAAGTATATGCATCTTTTAAAACTGAAATATCATTAAGAAAATTGAATATTTTGGGATGTGAAGTTGAAAAATCAAGTGCTGTACTACCTAATGGACATGATGCAACTAATTTGTACAAATTTACAATGCCACAATTAGTATTTCAACAACAACTTACTGAACCAGAAAGTATTTTTCAAGATTCAAATTTCCTAGGTGTTTATGAAAGTAATATTGATCCAGTGAATCGTGCAATTATTGATTTGGGAAACATTGTGAAATTTGATGATACAAAAGTTGGTGCATTAGGTAAAGGTTTAAAAAATGGTTTCAGTTGTAAAGATTTATCTAAGATTGAATCTGATAAATATTTAAAAAATTTTAATATGGAAATGGTATACATGTTACATATAGTAACTAATAGTTATGAATTTTTCACAATTTTCAAAACATGGGAAAATGAAGCACAAATATTCGTTTTAAAACCATCTGCAAATGCTCAAGAATTACCAGGAAATATTCAAAAAATTTATAATGAAATTTATGAAACAAAGAAAGATAAATTGGGTAAAGTTAGAATTATAGATTACCAACCTGAGATGTCATTTGAAACTCGTTATTTCCATGATACAACTAAATTATTTAAAAAATTAAATCAAACATTAAATAAAATTCATGAAAATAGAAATAATAAAGTTTTATTAGCTTTACAATCACCTTATCCATCAAGAATTTTAGATCTTTTAATTGCAGAATTTCCTACTATCAAAATGACAATTAGTGAATTATCATTACCAGCTGTTGGTTGGCAAACATCAATAACAAAAAGAATTGTGAATCATTATTTTGTATTATCATCTTGGGTTAAAAATTTGATGGCATTGTCAAGATATGGTGGTGTACCTTTATGTAATTTACAAATTGAAAATGTTGGTTATTTAATTGATGTTGCATATGCAAGAAGGTTATCTGAAAATAATATTGTACTTTGGTGGTCACCTCAACCATTACCTGATCATGGAGGTTTTGAAATGGATCATATTATTGATTTTGATAATTTGGAATTCCCAACTATTAATAATCCAGAAATTTATGAAACTGCTTCTTTGGAAGTTGAAATTGGTACATTAACAATTAATACTATTTTAACAAGTTCATTGATTAATGAAGCTGAAGGTAGTGATTTAGCTGATGATTCTGTTCAATATGACAAAAACAATGGTGCTTCCATTTTAGCTGAAGATTCTTTTTCATTACCAGCATTGTCAATTCTAAGAGTAATGGTTAAAGATTGGTGGGATGATGCATTGAGAAATAATATAAATGCTGATTCAATTATGAATACTTTAGTAACTTGGGTTCAAAGAAAAGATTCATTTTTATATGATCCATCATTACATTATCATGTACATAACTTAACTTCAAAAACTTTATTACAATTAATTGGAGAATTCAAAAAAATGGGTGCACAAGTCATATTTGCAAATCGTAATAAAATGTTGATACAAACTACAAAAATTTCAGTTGAAAATTCATATGCTTATGGACAATATATTTTAAAAGCTGCAAGATCAAAACCATTGTTTAATTTTCTTGATTTAAAAATTGTTAAATATTGGGATATTTTAATATGGATGGATGAATATAATTATGGTGGTAGAAGTTGTTTAGAAATTACAAATGATGATGTTCAAAATTTGATTCCAGAAAATCGTTGGCAATTACAAAAATATTTACCAATTATATTTCAAAATGAACTTGAAGATTGGATATTGATATTTTTAGATGCTTTAAACCAATTGAAAAATGATTCATTGACAATTACACAAAATGGAACACCAAGAATAACTCAAATTGCACATGTCCTCAATGGTAAAAAGAAAGCTGAACCTGAAGTTGAACAAGATTTATCTGCTGGAGTTGTTGAAGTTTTTAGAAAACCATTGTTAAAACGTGTTGAAAAATTATATAAAAAACAACTTGATGCTATTTTAAATCCAGAGTTTAAGAAAGAATATGAATTTCCACATTTGGCAGGTTCACATTTGATTATGAAGAATCCAATTCTAGAGTTGGTTAAATTTTTATCAGCAATTTTCAGTATGTCTAAGAAGAGAAATATCGAAGTTAGAATATTAAGAAAAGAATTATTACAAATATTTGATATCAAGGAGTTTAGTAAAGAAGCACAATTTCATAATCCAAGTACTTCATTAAAAATACCACATATAATCTGTGATTATTGTAATTATATTCGAGACATTGATTTATGTTGTGAAGAAGAGATAAATATTTGGAATTGTATCAATTGTCGAAAACCATATAACAAAATAGCATTAGAAGAAGAAATAATAGCTCAATTTCAAAGATTATTTACCAAGTTTTATAATCAAGATTTGAAATGTGATAAGTGTTCAACCATTCGACAAAATAATATGGATTTGTATTGTAAATGTTCTGGTAAATGGATTGAAACAATCAATCATAATGAAGTTGAAAAGAAGTTTCAAGTTTTTAATAATATATCAAAGTTTTATAATCTACAACTATTAAAAGGTTTAATAGAAGAAATTGTATAGTTAATATATTTATTTTGCAACTCGGAAAAAAATGTTTTGATCATCATGAGTTTGACATCAAAACAACTTCGTCAATTGAAAGAAAAAGTCATTGAACGTAATGACGAGATTGATTTTCTAAATGCATATATTAATAAAGATCCAATTCTACTGTCGGCTTGTTTAATTGTGAATGGATATAAACCAGCAGGTAAAACAATTACTGTTATTGAATTTTTAAACACATTGGATCTAGATTATTCATTAATTCAATGTGACGAGTGTGTAACTAGAAAACTGATATTAAATCAATGTCTAGATAAATTAGAAAAATTCAATAAGAATGAGTTTCAATTAATTGGAGATAATTTTGCATCATTTATTACATCTTTAGATTCATTAACATTTGATGACCATCATGTATTAGTACTTGAGAAATTTGATCAATGTTTGGAAACAACTGATGAATTATTGATTTCTTTTTCAAAAATACGAGAATGTTCAAAAGTAAAGAATTTATCAGTCATTGTAATAACAACCAGCATTCCTAATGAAGTTGTTACTTTATCGCTACCTAATGTATATTTCAAACCTTACAAAGAAGAACAAGCAATTCGAATACTACAGAAAGATGAGTCGTCACAATCATATCCTGAAGTTTATCATCAATATGTGAAATTTATTGTTGATTCTTTTTATCCATTTACTGGTTCAGATATAAAATTATTGAAAACTTTGGCTAATAAACTTTGGGATAGATTTATTGAACCAATTAAATCTGGTAAATATCAACCAAGTGAATTTATAAAAGTGTATAAAGAAAACATTGAATTATTTACAAATGATGATATAATAACTACACCAAATGTTGTTGATTTTAAAACAAAAAAAATAGAAAAAGATATAATCAGTGAAAGTGGTAATGTTGAAGATTTACCAATGAATTCAAAATTTTTCTTATTGGCTTCTTATTTAGCATCTTATGGTGCACCTAAAAATGATTTACATAAATATTCAAAAGTGAAAGCTGTGAAATATAAACAAAGAGGTATATCTAAAAAGCAACATATGAAAAAGAGTGATATTGATGTTAGATTATTATCTGCTGCTTATTGTGATCTTGAAAGAATACTAGCCATTTTAGCTGTTATATATAGACATTCAGCACCATCATTGAATCAATCAGATAAAGATGAATTGCTTTATATTGATGATGAGATTGTGAATAACGAAGAGAAGAAAGAAATAGAGAAATCAAAATTTACTTTAACAAAAAATATTGATTTGAGTAATCAAATTGCAACGTTATATTCATTAGGTTTTTTAAGTAAAACTGCATCTTCAGATATCTTAGGTGCAAGAGTCAGATGGAGATGTAATCTTGATTGGAATACAGTTGAAAGTTTAGCTAAATCTGTTAATTTCCCAATAACTGAATATTTAATGGATGAATTTAGACAAAGTTTATAGATTCAATAGATATGAAATCTGTTTCATCAATTTTTTTAACTAAAACTTTATTTTCAAAATATGTTTCTTTCCAATATTTCATTTCATAAGTTGAAAATGGACCATTAATTTCTTCATCTCCAATCCATTTAAATTCCCAAATTTTTTCTCCATAATCTATATCTTCATCTTCTCTTTGTCGTTTCAACCCTCGATTATATTCTTTACCTGATTTTTTTTGATATTTTCTAATAAATTCTTCTTTTGTTATATCATAAACATCATCAATTCCCTTTTCAGATAAAATCGAAGATAAATCTGTGATTTCTTTAATGGCTTCTTTAGCATGTGATTGTTTTTTCTTCGTCAATTGAATATTCAATCGTGCTAAAGCTTCTAAAGGGGTTTCTGCAGGTTCTAGTAGTTCAATTAATTTAATTAAAATTTCTTCAATTGGATCAACATTTATATCCAATTTTTTTGCAGCTTCTTTCTTCTCTCTCGCCTTTTGAGCTAGTCTTGCCTTCCTAATTTCTGAATTCTTTACATCATCTAACCATCCTTCATCTTCGCTATCTTTTGTCGGTAGATAATTACCATCTTCATCAACATTTTTTTCATCATCATTTAATTTGAATGATTCAATTTTTGGTTGTTGTTTACTCTTGACCCCAAAATTTTCAAAATCTTCTACATTGTTGTAATAATCAATGTCAACATCTTCTTCGACATCATCTTCAGATTCAAATTTATCACTGGCAAACATATCATCTTCGGACTTTACATCCTCTTCTTCATCACTTGCAAACATATCATTACTCTCTGATTCCTTAACTTCAACATTATCTTCCTCTTCTACTTCTTCTTCTTGTGACGAGTCTGATAATTGATCTATATCTTCTTCATTTTGGTATTCCAATCCATTTTGCATGACAATTACAAACAAAAAAAAAAGTTAATCAAGATGGAGCACGAAGGGTATACCAATACAGAAGATATCAATTTAGAAGATGTTGATGATATAAATCTAGATATAGATGAAATATTAAATTTCGAAAAAGAAAATTATCAAAAAGGATTTGAAGAAGGTCAATCACAATCAGTACAAAATGAAATTATTGAAGGCAAACAATTCGGTTATCAAACTGGGTTTCAAAGATTTATAATAGTGGGGTATATACAAGGTTTAGTTGAAGATTGGGAATCTAAAATTGACACTTATCCAAATATACAATCTCAATTATCCCAACTAAAAGACTTAATTTTTAATATTCCAACTATAAATGATGACAAGGAAGTTGAAATTTATGAAAAAAATTTATTGAAAGCCAGAAACAAACTTCGAGTGATTGCAACCTTGACTAAAGAAAATTGGAAAATCAATCAATTAGATAATATAGTTAAAGAAGTAGGAGGGGAGTTACAAGTGAGTGAAAATTTAGATGAAATGTGGTGAAATAAAGAATAGTCACAGGTAATATACAATAAATGAATGATTAACATTACTTCATTGGCCTTTATTTTGTACAGTAACATACCAATAATCAGTTAACTCATCCTATATGTTCATTAGTTAGTTTGGTTAAACTTTTGACATCATGCAAAGTTAAATCGAGTACGCGGAATTTATTATTATTATACGATGCGGCCGTAAAGATACGGAAATTAAAAGTCATGTATCTATAATTAGAAATATAATTCCATCGTGAATGCGGAAATTTGTAATCTTTCCGTTTATTGTGATCAACAGCCGAATATACGCAAATTTCCTTTCAATCTCAAGTCTTAATGTCTAGATCATAATTTTGAACAATCAATCATGTCTACTCTATTGTTTCTTTCTTTGTTTGTTTAATATTTAAGAGTCATAATTTTGAAATCAAAATAAAACGGAATGCGCAGTGATTTAATAACTGAAATCAAATTTTAACGGTTTCTTTATTTAAACAAAATATATGCAAGTAAAGTATGTGTGACAGGTGAGAGCCACAAGTATGAGAGTTGACTCATGTAAAATTAAAAACAATAATATAAAAGATTGATACTCCTAATTTTTAAAATCGATTGTTTGTTAATGACAATCTTTTAGTTTATCTCCTAATTTTGCCATCGTATATTTTCCGTTTGCCACTTGAAACATGAATATTCTCTTTCAAATTGTACTTTAATAAACCGATTTATATCGATTATAAACTACTATAATATCTTCTACGTAAAATTCCGTACAATTTGATACTACTTTCAATCAACTGATTCAAAATTCCGATTGTAATATTTGGATCAAGATTTCAATTCCATGCAAAATCGCACATTACACAAAGCCAAGATAAAAAATTATATAGTGCCGTACCTACAAGTAAATATTCTTAATATTTGGCCATATATATATACCTCATGTGTTCCATCTAATATACAAACTATATATTTAATCAACAAATAATGGATGATCTAAGTTCTTTAGAAGTAGGTGATGACCTATATAAACCTCAAAAAAGGTTATTATCATTTTTATTCAGAGGTAAAGAATACCCCATTCCAAAAGATGATGAGAGAAAAGTATATCCAGAAGATTCATCCAACTTTTTGCTGAGAATATTCTTTTGGTGGTTGCTTCCAATTATGAATGTGGGGTATACTAGAACATTACAAATCAACGATTTATGGATATTACCTGATAATATGAAAGTAGAACATTATGAGAAAATTTTCAATATTTATTTAAAAATGCAAGAACAAAAGTCAAAACAAGATCATATTAGAAAGAAATGTAAGGAAAGAAATGAATTACCTGAAAATAGTTCGGTATCTCAAGAAGAAGATTTAAAAGATTTTGAATTATCAATGATTGATATTGGATTGGTAATATTGTATACATTTAAAAGATCAATGGTAGTGAGTGTTATGACATCTGTTTGTTGTTTAAGTGCTTGGGCAGTTAGTCCTTTGTTAACAAAAGAATTGGTCAAATTTGTTGAAGAAAGAGAAATGGGAGTTGAAACAAATATTGGGAGAGGTATTGGATTATCATTTGGTGTTTTATTACTAATGTTGGCTTCAAGTTTAGCACTTGGTCAATTCTTTTATATTGCTCAAAAAGTGGGTGCAAAAACTAAAGCTGTTTTAACAAATGCAATTTTAAAAAAATCATTTAAATTGAATGCAGAAGGTAGACATAAATTTCCAAGTGGGAAAATAACATCTATGATTACAACTGATTTATCAAGAATTGAAATTGCTTTATTATTTCAACCATTATTAATTTGTTTACCTGTACCTATTGTTGTTGCTATTGTGATTTTAATTGTCAACATTCATGTATCAGCTGTCATTGGTATTGTGTTATTTTTCTTCTTTTTGGTAATGATGGGTGTTGGTTCAAAGAAGTTGTTTGTTTATAGGGATGTTGTATCAAAAATCACTGATCAAAGAGTTAGTTTGATTAAAGAAATTTTAAACAATTTAAAAATGATTAAATATTATTCATGGGAACATCCTTATCATAAGAATTTAGTTAAAGTTAGAAATGAGGAAGTTGATATGATTTTAAAAATTCAAACTTTAAGAAATGTGATTTTTTCATTTGCAATGACATTAAGTGGTATATCTGCAATGATTGCATTTTTGATATTATATGCTATTCAAGGTAGAACCAATTCACCAGCTAATATTTTTTCATCAGTTTCGTCATTTGAAATATTAGCCATGTTGGTCTTTTTCATTCCACAAGCTCTTTCAACATCTGCTGATATGGTTTTAGGATTTAAAAGAATTGGTTCATTATTATCAGCTAGTGAAGAAGAAAAATATGAAGATTATAAAGTTTTAGAAGATTCAAATGATCCTGTTGCTGTGAAACTTACGCAAGCAACATTTAATTGGCAAGTTTATGAAGATGATAGTGAAGATGAAGATGTTGAAATTCCAGATAATATATCCAAGAAGGAAAAGAAGAAATTAAAGAAAGAAAATGAAAAAAGAGCAAAGAAGAGAAAAGAAAAAGAATCTGAAAAGGGTACCAAAGAATTGAAAGATGTTTCAAAAGGTAATTTTATTGGTTTAAATGATATAAGTTTACAAATCAATAAAGGTGAATTCATTGTTATTACAGGTTCAGTTGGTTCAGGTAAATCATCATTATTAAATGCAATTGCAGGATTTATGAAATGTGAAGGTGGTGAAATTGATATTAATGGGTCATTATTATTATGTGGATCACCATGGATTCAAAATAATACAATTCGAGAAAATATTACATTTGGTGAAGAATTTGATCAAGTTTATTATAATCAAGTCATTCGTGCATGTGCATTACATATTGATTTAGATAATTTAGAAGGTTCAGATCTTACTGAAGTTGGTGAAAAAGGTATTACATTAAGTGGTGGTCAAAAAGCTAGAATTAATTTAGCAAGAGCTGTTTATGCCGATAAAGATATTATTTTAATGGATGATGTTTTAAGTGCTGTTGATGCAAGAGTTGGAAAACATATATTAAATCATTGCTTTTTAAATTTATTAAAAGATAAAACTAGAATTTTGGCAACACACCAATTGGCTTTAATTGGACAAGCTGATAGAATTATATTTTTAAATGGTGATGGAACAATTGAAGTAGGCGATATGAAAACTTTAATGACTAATAATGAAGCTTTTAATAAATTAATGAAATTTAGTAAACTAGAAGAAGTTGAAGAAGAAGAAGAAAAAGAAGATAATTTGGAATTATTAATTGATGAAAAAGAACCATTAACACCTGAACTTTCAGAAATTACTTCTAAAAGAGTTGATACTGAAGAAGAAGAAATTGATTATAATGCTAATAAAGATGCTACTAAAGGTAAATTAATTAAAGAAGAAGAAAGAGCTGTTAATCGTATTAAAAATGAAGTTTATAAAAATTATGTCAAATATGGTGCTGGTAAAATCACACCTTGGGGATTTATACCTATATTTTGTTTATTATTAGCAATTTCAACATTTTGTGATATTTTTACAAATACGTGGTTATCATTTTGGATATCACATAAGTTTGAAGGTAAAAGTAATGGATTTTATATTGGATTTTATGTAATGTTTAATGTTTTATGGGTTATATTTCTAACTATAACATTTGTTTATTTAATTACCATGACTACAATATCATCAAAGAATTTAAATTTATTAGCAATAAATAGAATTTTATATGCTCCAATGTCATTTATGGATTCAACACCAATGGGAAGAATTATAAATAGATTTACAAAAGATACTGATGCTTTAGATAATGAAATTTCAGAGAATATGAGATTTATGTTTCAAGCTATTGCAAAGATTATTGGTGTTTTCATTTTATTCATTATTTATATTCCATGGGTTGCTATTGTTATACCATTTGTTTTTATGGTATTTTTCTTGGTTGCAACTTATTATCAAGCATCAAATAGAGAAGTTAAAAGATTGGAAGCTATATTAAGATCATTTGTTTATAATAATGTTAATGAAATTTTAAGTGGTATGACAACTATCAAAGCTTATAAGAATGAGATTAGATTTACTGAAATTAGTAACAAATTTTTAAATCAAGCTAATGAAGCTACATTTGTTGTTTATGCAAATCAAAGATGGATAGGTGTTCAATTAGATGTATTAGCTCAATTAGTTGTATTATTAGTTGCTTTATTATGTGTTAACAAAGTCTTTTCAATTAATCCATCATCAGTTGGTTTACTTTTAACTTATTCATTACAAATTTCAGGTGAATTGACAAATTTGATTAGAACTTTCACATCTGTTGAAAATGATATGAATTCAGCTGAAAGAGTTAGTCATTATGCATTAAAATTAGATCAAGAAGCTCCATATACAATTGATTCAACTGCACCTGATTCAAAATGGCCAAGTGAAGGTAAAATAATATTTGATAATGTTGAAATGAAATATAGACCTGAATTACCATTGGTATTAAAAGGTTTATCATTTGAAGTTGGATCAATGGAAAAAATAGGTATATGTGGTCGTACTGGTGCTGGTAAATCAAGTATTACTACTGCTTTATATAGAATTGCTGAATTGGAAGGTGGTAAAATTATCATTGATGGTGTTGATATTTCAACAATTGGATTACACAATTTAAGATCTAAATTATCTATTATCCCACAAGATCCTGTTTTATTTAATGGTACAATACGAAGTAATTTAGATCCATTTCATGAACATACTGATGATATATTATGGGATTCTTTATCAAGATCAGGTATATTGACAAAAGAAGAAATTGAAAATTCAAGACATTTAACAAAGAAAAATTCAGATGCTGAATTACCAAAATTTCATTTGGATCAAATTGTTGAAGATGAAGGTGAGAATTTTTCATTAGGTGAACGACAATTAATTTCATTTGCTCGTGCATTAGTACGTGAATCCAAGATTTTAATATTAGATGAAGCTACATCATCAGTTGATTATGCAACAGATAGTAAAATTCAAAAAACAATTGCTCAAGAATTTTCAAATTGTACTATACTATGTATTGCTCATAGATTGAAAACAATTTTAAATTATGATAAGATTTTATTATTAGATAAAGGAGAAGTTAAAGAATTTGATACACCATGGAATTTATTCAATGATAAAGATTCTGTATTTAGAGAAATGTGTGATAAATCAAATATAGTAGCTGAAGATTTTAAAGAATAATATACGTTTTTTAAATTACTGCAAATTTGAAATTAAAGTTTTATGCGTCGTCCAATAAAATAGCCGCGAGAAAAACTTCTCAACTTTTTGTACCTCATAATTCGATGAGTTGTATCAACATATCAGGTGAAAGTATTGATCTACCAAACCGTATAGAGTCGGGATTGATTGTTTGGCAACTATTGTAGCTATAATTGAAATTTAACTTTGTCTTTTGTCTCTAAAAAATATATATTAATTAGAATGGATAATTCTTAGAAACCTACATTCCAGTTGTAGGAATTCTAATACAGCCTTATGAAATTAAGCTCAAAGTTTAAGTTTCCAAACATTTACAAATGTATCAAATTATTAGTAGAAACTTTTAATTCACTAAATAATAATATTATTTTGCATGAGAATTGGATAATTGGTAAGAAAAACTGTTTAAATAAAATTCAAATATTATTTTTGATTAAAACAACAATAGCTAATATTGTTTATAAATTTATATATTTTAATGCTTAGCAATTGTTGAATGTATTAGCTGTGGTCACAAGAATATGAAATTTATACTTTTCATTTTTTTTTGTTTATTTTTTTACAACGAAATTGCAAAATAATTTCCTCATAAGTACTGTTACAATCCCAATGAATTTGATATTTTTAAAAGTCTACAGGTTATTTAAAGATATGAAAAAATCAAACTTGAAGAATATAATTGATGGAAGCTCCTCATCTAATTTAACTGAACAAACACAAGAATCAGTTGAAACTAATGAATCATCAATTTCATTTGACAAAGTTAAAGAATCTTCTTCATCTTCTTCATCAGTTACCAAATTAAGTGATAATCTTAAACATATATTGACAAAAGAAGAGAAAAAGTTATTGAAAAAATTTGATGATGAAATCTTGGAATCTACAAAGACTAAAGATGTTTTAAATAATTTAACTGAAAATACATTTAAATCTTATGCAACAGATTTTAAAAAATTTATTAAATTTTGTGCTAAACAAGGTAGATCTAATTTCTTAATTGATGAAGATATTTTAACTAAATTTCTTACTTTAAAAGCAAATAAAATTAAGAAAAATAGTTATAGAAATTTAAGATCAAGTTTTTTAAAATTTCATCAATTGAATTGTTTAGCTTATGATTTAGAATATTTTGAAAGTGATGTTATATTAGTTTTTAATAAAATATCTCAAGAAACTTCAAGTAGTACATTTGAACCTACATTAGAAGAGAAATTGGTTGCAAATTTAGAAAAAATGTATACAAATTCAAGTGTATTATCAAATTTGTCAGTTGCAACAAAAAAATTATATACAAATGAATTTAAGCGGTATGCGTCATTTTGCAGCAAGGAAAATTTAGATCATTTTATAGTTACTGGAGATTTAATCAAAAGTTATTTTGAAGAAAGTGTAATTGTTGAAAATAAAAGTATATCCGGAAAAAAATTACAAGAAATATTGAGTAGACTTAAAATGTTACATGCATTAAATGTTGAAAAATATCCTGAAACTTATGAACCAGAAATATTCAATCTTGATGTTGTTAAAAATTTTTTAAAACAATATAATGTTTCAAAACGTGATACTTCAAGTGCTAGTGATAATGGTGATAATGGTGGAAGTACAAATTCAGGAGGTTCTTCATCAACTTCATCTATAGGTGCTAGTAGACCTTTGAAATTTCCAGTTGAAACAAATAAACCACCCATTTTACCTGAACCTGTTATATTGACCCTGCTGTTATCTTCAGATAAAAGTGGCGATAGTGATAATATAAAACCAGGTACTGAGAAAGTTGGTAGTTATTTACGACAAAGAACTAATTTGCTTAATTATGCTGAATCGGACTCAGGTAGTGATCTGCGTAAACCAGTTGATGTATCAAAAAGACAAAAAGTTGATGTTTTACCAACTACAACAGATTCAATACCGGCATTTGTTATGAATAGTGATATTGAAACAGTAACCCAATTAGTAGAAGAATGGACTTTGATTGTTAGACGTAGTAAAAAATGGGGATTAGGATGGATTAAAGATATGACCAATTTCAAATTATACAATAATAGAAAAATCATCATTGATTTTATGTTAGAATTATTGGATGACTCAAGTGATAAAAGTTTCGAACAAATCGATGAAGATTTATTATTTGAATTAGCGGATACTTTTGATCAATATATGGATAGAAAAAAATTAAGTTTAATTAATTTAATTGATAAAATTAAAACTTATCCTGAATATACTAGAAAAGAGTTTTCAAGAATTTTAAATAGAAAAAGTAATAAAAAATAATATAACGTGTATCGAAAATCTATACTTTAATCTATAAAGCAACGACGTTTGTAGCAGTAGTGTATTTAGCTTGAGCAATTCCAATAGTTTTAGCATCAAGATTGTAAGCAACAACGGCACTTCTAAGGAAGTTATCACCTAAAATGTTTTCTGGTTTAATTAAAATACCTAAACCACAAATTGGTGCTTTTGTACCATCAGTATAATAAAGATCAAGCATGAGTTGAGAATATGGAACAGTGATGGTTTTATCAGCAAACTTGTAAGAGAAAGTACCTGTAGTACCACAATCCCAAGTGTAACCAACATTTTCATTGTAATAAGTAACTGGAAGTTGAGCAACGATTTTGCTAAAAATATCTGCTTGGAAGTAAGTCAAAGTTGTACCGGTATCTAATAACATATCTTGTCCAACAGTAACTGATTTTGAACCAATTGAAACTGAGTCTAATGGAATTCTAAGTTCACGATCAGATGTAATTGGGAAATATTTCAATGAACCATCAACTTTTGCTAAATCAACACCACCGAAAATAACAGAACCCGAAGCTGCAGTTGGGCTGTTTAAATAAACGGAGTAAGCGTTTTTAGCAACATAACCTTGACTTTTCAATAAAATTGGAATGTTGTCATAACCTTCACCAGTAGCTTCATTAGTTTTCAAACCAATTCCCACTATAATATGTTAGTAACAGTTCTATGATAAAATTGTTTTCAAAATACATACAGATACCACCGACGTCAACACTAGTTGAAGTAATGACATCAATTGGAGCGTTAGTAAGTTTAGCACCAGCAATATAAGCAGTTTCTTTATATAAAGTACCGGTTGAGGTAGTCAAATCACCATATCTAATGTTGAAAGCTTTACCAGTGTTAACAGCAGTTGTTGATGTTTTTGGGTTATATAAACCATCTTTTTTACAATAATTTGGGTCAGTTTCAGTAGCTTTAGTTTGACAAACAACATTTGAAGCAGAAACCCAGAAATCTGATGAACCAGTATCAACAACGACTTGAACTTTTTGATTGTCTGAACCAACACCAACAGTAGATAAATAAAATGAGTTTTCATTATTTAAAGTGGCAGTAACAGTTTTAGCTCTTTTATCAATAACAGCATAAGCAGAAGTAGTATTAATCAAAGAGTCTGAACTTGAAACTGGTTTAATTTCAAAATCCAAAGTTAAAAATCCAGCACCTCTTTTTGAAATTTCATTTGAATTTTCAGGAATAACCAACCCTTGAGCGAAAACAGCAAAAGCCAAAGCTAAGAAAACTTGTTTAGTGAATGAGACAACACAAACCATGATGATGATAATAAAAGAAAGTTGGGGATTTTATCACATATTTATAGTATAAATTTTATTAAGCTATAATATCATTAACAATGGTTGCAACATTGATAAATTCTGATAACTTTACAAAATCCAAAAAACATAACCATTTCAAGGTTTAGAAATTTTGCAGCAAAGTCAAACAAAGAGAAAAAATATAGTGAAATATAATATTGATGCCAAGTAACACTTGCTGTCAATGTCTATTCTAAACTTTAACTATCATATGTTTTCGTAAAGCTATATAGCTTTGAAATGTTCGTTAAATAATATCGAAAGTTGGTGATTAATGGTCGAAGTGTGAGTAGAAAATTGTTGAAATCTTGAACTTACATTTTTATTTTTTCTAACAATAGAAATTACGGTATTGTTCAATTTTAAAATGACACAAAATTACTTTGAAGTTGATGCCAAGGTTTTTCATGATTCCACCATTAAATTACGTTTCAAGTTGAAACTTTTAATGCCGTTTTTAGGATTGGCAGTTGATCTATTAAATTACATGCTTTACAATGACTTCAAAAGAGGTTGATCTTTTAAATTGGAAAATTGATTTTGTTCTTTTCTAGTTAAGCCTCAACGTTCAATTATACGAAGTGAAGATTTAATCTTATACTGGAACAATCAAAATTATCGGGATCTGGCAAAGTATTTCTTCCAGAAACAATTTCATTGTATATTATTGTTTACTTTGTTGGGTTATTGTAAAATATCGTGAGCCCTGGTTATAGTTTGAGCCCTGAGATATATTTTGTATAAGTAATATTCTACGACTTAATAACGGAATTTAAAAGTTATACCACAAAATTCAATCTCCACTTGTTGGGATATTGTTTGTGAATGGTTTCACATATCAACAAGTTTTGTTTAGAAGCAATATTCAGTGCAAAAGGCTAAAAGAAAAAATTCCAAACCAATACAAATTCTAGATTGTATAAATGAACTGATATCACGGCATCTTAATACAATAGAGTATGATGTTTTATTGTTACACCTATGAGTTATTGTTGAATTGAACGTAAAATTGATTGAAATTTTGTGGGATCTAATCAAAATTTGATTAGATTTGTTCGATAAGAAATTGTGCATACATCGAAATTATGAATATTTTAATTATAATTACAATGTACCAAGACTAACGTGGACTAATTCATGAAATAGTCTCCTTTTCAATTATTTCCGTTATCGAATGTTTTGTAACATACAATTGAAAGGCATGAAATAAATCTATGAAACAAATATAATAATTTTGAACAATAGAAGTTTATATAATTTTATTTCAAAAACCATATCTAGATTTCCAGATTAGTAAAATTGGGCCACACCGAAATTTATTGCACTCAATGAACGTCACATTATTCTAAAATTTCGACAATGTAAAGTTGATTTAAACTTTTGATTGGTTTTAAACTTTAGATTACGGTGTGGGGTGGTGACTTTTCAAAGTTTATAGTTAATTTCAAGTTTGCTCAAAGATAAGTATCGTACTTTGAATTTGATCTACTGTTAAAGCCGAAAAATTGTTAATGAAACTTAATCGATTAGAATTGAAGACAAACACTAGAATTTCAAGATAGAAATATAGACATGTGAAAGATTAACAATATCAAACGAGTAAATTTCAAATTCTTATAACAATATTGTATATCACTAGTTCTAAAATTATCATTCTTGCAAGTAGTTCTACAAATTCATATCAAAATGTTTGCCAATTAGCCATGAATAATTTGATCGTTAGACTTGACATGTTAGGGTTTTAAAATTATAGAGAATAACTTTTATCAACAAATGTTGAAAAACAAAATACACTTTTGAACAGATTTATCAATGACAGTTATTGGTTAATATTGTTGATATATTCCTTGATGTTGTTGAAACTTGATAGTTGCAAATTTTCTTGAAAGTGTCATTATGTAATGCGCAATTTTTGCTTTTCCGAACAAGAAAATCCACAGTTTGATAATAATCAAATTTTAATTTTCAATTTTTTCATTCAATCATGTCAACTCATAAATATCATTTCAATGTCACAATGTCATGTTCTGGATGTTCTGGAGCTATTGAACGTGTATTACTGAAGACAGAAGGTGTTTCCAAAGTGGATATTTCATTAGAAAACCAAACTGTTGATGTTATAACTTCAAATGATTATGATACAATTTATAATAAAATTGCAAAAACAGGTAAGAAAATAAATGATGGGAAAATAATTGAATAGATAGGTATATGTTGCTGTTCCCTTTTTATCCAAGATGTTACGAATTGCAAGAGATTACGGAAGGTTTTTAAATAGAAGATTATAAATTTTACATCATGTTGAACTTAACAAATATCTACTGAAGAAACAAGAGTGAAAGTAGTACAATCATTATTAATTCATGTTTCTAAATTCTATAATCTCATTAATATAATTATCTCTTAATTCACTTTGAACAAATGTATTTTTAATGATGGCAACAATTTCATTTGTATCAACATCATATAATTCTCCTTGATAAAATCTTTCCATTATATCTTTTAAATGACCACCAATCAAGAATTTTATATTTGATAATTTATTAAAACTTTCCAATGAATCCTTTTTAATATCCATTTGTAATAAAAATGGTACAGTAACATTATTTAAATGATCAATTACTAAACCAATCTGTTCACTTTGATATTCACTGATATCTATCAAATTTATAATTTTCTCGATCAAGTATTGATTCAAATAATTTATCAATTCGATTAATAATTCTTTGAATTTTTTAATGTTTGTAGTTTTAAGTTGTTTATCTTCAAATAAAATGTTGAACCATTTATAAATTAATGATAACTGATTTAAATTATAATCATCTAATATTCCATCTTCAGTGTTGATAGTTGGTTCTGGTTGAAGGTTGACTGAACTGATTAATATTTTAAGTTCTTGATGAAATTTATTTAATACTTGTTTTTGAATGGACTCTATGAATTTTGGTTGCAAGCCTTCAATTTTCAGTGATAGATATTCAAAGTCATTATACATTATATATGAATCAGCCAATGAAGGATATTGGACAATTGATAATGCTTTCAAAGTTGAAACCAAATATTCATTATTTGAAGAATATTTTTTGTAGTCTGAAAAGATTGAAATCAACATATCTGGTAATTTGGTAACAAGTATTGATTCTGTGGGAGTATCTTTATTTTCTTCATCATCCCAACCGTCATCCCAACCATCATCCCAACCATCTTCTTCATCGTTTGTTTCAATCGGTTTTTCAATTGGTTTTTCAACTGCCAAAGCAATTTGAGTTGTATTGTTTATACTGTCAGATTGAAATGCTAAATTAATTTTATTAATAAACTCATTAGTTATCCAATTAAGATACAATTCATTTAATTTCTCTTTTAAAGTTTGACCACCCACAATATTGATTCTATTTAGTATAGTCCATTTTGTATCATCACATAATTTTAGCAAGTTTTCCAATTTACTAATTTGATCTTCATTGTTTATAATTTCATTAATCGTTGAAGATAGCTTGTATATAAAATTTTTAGATATGATCGAATTAATATAATTCTTAACCGATGGATAATTTAAATGATTTATAAATGTAACTAAACTTTCAATACTTTGTATATAATCATTTTCATGACCAATATCTAATTTCAATTCAACATCATTTTCAACCAACAGTAAAGATTGATCTGAATTCAACGCTAGATCAACTAAATTATCCCATTTAATTTTGTAGGTTTTGTAAGCTGGTAAACTGAAATTGTTCTTGTGTATGAATGAATTAAAATCTTGTATAATTGAATGATTCAAAATTGTGAATTCATCAGGTAATAAGAATTGTAGTAAATAATTGTTCAATTTCTCAATAAATTGATCTCTGTATTGTTCAATCTTTTTCTTTATTTGTCTGTGGATAATATACTTATTTGAGTTTAGGTTGGGGTTGGATTCTAATGATTTTAATACATTATTAACTTGTTGAAAATCTAAAATATTATTAACATTTAATTCGGACTTTTGAAATTGTTCAACTTCTTCTAGTTTTAAACTGATATCTTTTAATTGACTCAATTCAAATAATTCTTGTGTTGTTGATTCATAATTTTTATTCAATTCAATGATTGATTTGTTTTCATATTCTTTGTTTGATTGCTTTTTGAATCTCAGTTTCAACTCTTCATTTTGAAGTAATGAGTCTCGTGTTATGGAAGACAACAAATCTTTGTATTCATTGTTTAACTCGTCAAGTTTTGTTGTTTCAACTTTCAATAATTCTTCGATTGACATATGAATTGAGAAAAAAAATGATTATGATGGAAGCGCAAATTTATTTTCAATTTGCAACTAATATACAATTCCGTCAATAATTGAAATAAATAGACAACTAAAGTAAGTGCAGTGGATCCATAAACTCTATACGCTCACAGATAAAGCAAAGCTGATACAAATTGATCAAATGTGAAATTTCAAGAAGAGTTGGCAACAACATACAAATTTCTTTCAATTTAGTATAATCGGAATAATTAGATGGAGCATACTGATTAATTTTAGTTGACTTCTATTCAAAGATCTCTACATTCAGAAAAACAAGGCGCATTTTCATTTTGATTTATAATTCGTAAGCTCTTCAGTTTAAGCTTTGAAATTTTAAGTTGTTCATTGATTTAAGTTTAGCTTCTTTAAACTTTCTTATTAACGTTAAATTTAAATGAGGACATACTTAATATCTATTGTAAAATCTTATTAAATTGTATCTATTGTCCGCATGGGCTAGATTTTGAAAGAAATATCCAAACGAAAGTTATATATTGATGATTTTATAATTCAAGTATAACCAAAAATAGCCAAATGATATGAAGGAAATTGTAATGTTCAAGATGACCCATAAATCAGGGTATTTGATTGGAGGTTGATATAAAGCATCTATGCAGTGATATAGGAGAACTAACAAATAGGTTGAATAGATTGCAATTGAATTCAAGTTTAGCTTTTTTGGTAAAATCAAGTTGAAACCAATCAACCAATTGATCAAAAATTGTGATACAAAATATTGCATAATTAAATCGTCTTTTTTTAACAATGGGTATAAACTGAATGTACCAATATTATTTATCCATTGTATAATTGTTAAATCCTCATTGATTAATAATAACAAAGATATTGGAATCAAAGGTAACAATATTGATTTTTCATGAACTTGATATGAAAATAAATAAAATGATAATGAATTTATTGAAAATCCATAAAGTAATAATGGAACTTTGAGTTTATGATTCTTTTTAATTTTATAAAATATGAAGCAATTTATTGGTAATGTAGTTAATAAAGTTATACCTAAAGATAATTTAGATAAATCAAAATCAAAATTTCTATACTTGATTAATGTATTCGTAGTACACCAAAAATTTGCAACTTTATCTTCAAATAATCCTCTGTTAAATGGGAAAACTCTGATCACAATTTGTAACAATGATTCTGGATTAGTTAACAAGAATGGGAAAATGTATATAAATTGAGTTGATAAAACAGTTATACCAACGAGGATTAATTGTAAAATGCTTTTAATTTGACTCAATATGTAAAAAAATATAAACAATGAGTAATATAAACCCATTTGTTTGAAATTTATACAACTAACAAACCAAATACTTGCCATTATTAAATTATTATTTATCAATTCAATCACTGAATAAACAAAGAATCCCAACATTACAGAATTATATTGGAAATGACCATGATCAATCAATACCAAATGAGGTTGATTAATGATTACTAAAGAAATAATGATTTGATCCATACGATTTATGTTAAATTTTTTACCTAACAAGTTTGCAATTAATAAAATGGCAGGAATGTATAAAATTAATTCACTAATTAATGAAGTAACTCTCATGAAAAATTTCAAATCATTTGATTCTATACCTCTTGAAGAATTTAAAGCAAACCATGAATAATTTATAAATGAACCTATTTTCCCAATTAAATATGAATGATAAGCTGTCAATGGAGGATAATCTAAACCCCAATATTGTAAATCAAAATAATACCATTTTGAAATTGGTAAATGTATGGTTAATTCCATCCAATGTCTTTGAGCTTCAAAATCTCCGAACATTGGTGGTGTATTAAACCCGGAATATCCACCTAAACCAATTGCTGTTCTTAAAATGATTGCAGTTAAAATTAAAATATATCTGGCTGCCCATTGATCAGGAGCTTTTTCAAAATAATGTAACAAATCATAAACTGGTGAATTTTTAAATATACTTTGATACTGATTAGAACGTTGATTCTTGATTTCTTCTTCTTTAACGATTGGCTTTTTCACCACATTCTTCTTTTTTGTTTTGCCCATTAAGTTCAAACGGTTGAAAATTTCAATTGGTGCGAACTCCAATGGAAAATTGATATTGCAAACTTGATATTCATTCTGAATTTAACATCCTTAACACTTCAACGTGTGAAGTCTTATCGTACAATTTCTTAACCTTCCAACAATGAATTTGAGAGGAATATAAAATACAAGTTCCTGCGGATGATCAGTTTTGGTGAAGAGAAAAAGATTGCAACATATTTAATGCTTCATACTGCATATCTTTCAACGAATATAAATTTCTTTGTCAAGTTTAATTGCAGTTAAAATTTACTATTTTTGATAACAAATATTGAAACAACTGTTGTATTAAAATCAATGAAAATAGTTTAAATTTAATGTAAATGTATTAAGACGCGTAAAATAAATCTGACATTATGTTGTCGTATTTGACTGCCACAATATGTTTATAATAATAACTACTACTAATTAAAATATAATAAAATTGTTTAAACATACTAACAACTTCAAGTTAATGTCAAATAAACTTTTTATTAAAAAAGACGCGTCTTCAAATTATAAATTCTTAATTATTTTATTTTTATTTACACGTGTAAGAATGCAATTTTAGTTACGGCTGAACTTTACTTCCACTTTAATTGTCTCTCTTACTTGTGTAATGTGTCAGTCATGGTTGCTACAATTCACATGATTGTTGGGTAGTTGATTTTACTACAAGATTTACAAATTATTTAAGAAGTGAAACCTTATCAAATTTTGTACCTTTTTTTTTATTTTTCGATTCCAATTTCTTTTTTTTTTTATTTTTTTTTTTATTTTTTATTTTTTTCGTGTCTTTGATAAAATTAATATTTTTATTTTAAATAAATTATTACTTAGGTTATTATTATATTCATTCAAACCAACAGATCTATCGATTTTATTACTCCAACTATAAACAAGAGTTAAAAGTTTTAGTTGGTTGATAAACATTTACACTTCTTTATTTACAACATTCATTCATTTATTTTAAACAAAATGCTTCAACAACCAACTAATAAAGATAGTAAGTATATGAGTACTTCCTCATCTGTTTATTCAACTAGAGATACAATTGCACCAAATGAAGCATATATTCCAAGTTCAAATCCAATTCAAGAAGAAGAAGATGATGATACTGCATCATTTATAAGTAATGGAAGAAGAATGATTCCAGATGAGTCTAATCAAACGTTTCAATCATATATGACAGCTCAGACTAAATTTTATCCAAAACAAAATAATAGTGAACTACATAATGGTACAAGAAATCATTCAATAGATAATGATGAGACACCTATTTTAGAAAGCTCTGCAACTAATGATCAAACACCAAAAGTAGATGAGAATGGATTTTTACAAGTTGAACAAGATCAAGTTAAAAGTTTACCTCAAAGACAATTAAGTAATAAATTTAAGAGATTATCTGTTACATTACAAAATACAAGAGCTTCAGGTGATTCACATAATTTTTTAAATAATTTCCAACAAAATGTTGAAAAATCAAATAAAGAAAGAACAAGCTATTATCAAAAGCTTCACGAAAAATCAAAATCTATTGATGATGGTTATGCTACCAACGAATCTGAATTAAGTTCAGTTAGTAGTAAGACTTCAAGTATTTCTAATACAACTAATGACTTTGATAGAAGAAGTACAAACTCATCAAATCAATTTAATTTTAATTCATCTTATAGCCTTAGAGGTTCAAAAATCAGTGATGAAATACCAGTACGAAGAGATTTGGTTGAATCAGATAAAATTAAGAGATTGAGTATTAGTCAAAATGAAGGAAATGGATTAAATATAGTTTACTCAAGAACTGAAGAAAATGATGAAGACTTATCATCATTATTTATAAAAGCATTACATTCGTTTGACTCATCAAGTTTACAATCCGAGTCTGATGCTTCCATATGTTTATCATTTGAGAAAAATGATTTGGCTTTTGTTCATACCATTGATGAATCAGGTTGGGGTGAAGTTACATTAATTGAATCATTACAAAGAGGTTGGATACCTATGAATTATTTTGCCATTGCAATCACTGAAGCAAACGATATTGATGATGAAGAAGAAGATGATGAAAAAATTTCAAATTCAAATTATTTAAAACCTTTATTCCATTCTTGTGGTAAATTTTTATTAAATCCATTGAGTCATGAAACTAGATATGGTAGATTTACATTTTCAGTTAAAATTATAAATTCTATTAGAGATGGTGTTCGAATTTTATTACAAAATACAGATTGTTTGTCTAGATCAAATGAAATTGTGACCAAACGACCAGCAGTAAGAAAAGCAAGAAAATCGTTATTAGCAGATTGGTATAATCTAATGCAAAAGGCTAATGAGTTTAAAGGTACTTCAAATTTTAATAAAATTGAAATATTAACGTTGATGATTTATCAAGTTTCGAAAAAAGCTATTATATTTTTAAAATTATGGTCAACTGAAAGTAAACAAATTGTTAAACATTCAAGTGAAAGGAAATTACATGATGATTTGAATAATTATCCTTTATTGAGTGAACCACCTTTTGCAAAGCAAAGATTGACCGAAATAAATGGGGTATTATATTCGTATTTGAGTTTAATCATTGGAAGATTAGATTTAATTGAACATAATAAAATAGGTTGTGATATTTTAGAAACAATAGCTCATCAAATCATTTTATTATTACGTGAATTATTATTTATATCTAAAACTGGAAGTGATTTTTCAGCAGCAAAACCAAATGATTTAGATAATTCTTTGGATGGATTATTGTCATTAGTCAGTGGATTAGTATCAGCTGTTAAGAACTTAGTCATCAAGACTTTAAATGAACCAGAAAATTTAAAGAAAGATAATTATTCTGAAGAAGGTGAAGAATTGATTCAGATATCATCCAAAATGATCAGAGCTATAAGTTCAACCGTCAATTCAATAAGAACATTATTAGAAGTCACTGGTGATTTCAAATTAAATTCCGAAAGATCATACCCTGATTACACCAAAATGAAAATTGAACCAAATGAATTTATACGTAAATGTTCAAAGGGACTTAAAATACCGAAAAGCTCAGGTAAGCCAATCAAATCAAACAGGTATTCAATGGTTAGAACAGGTACTGATTTTACTGAAGGTGGTGCTGATTTCTTACATTCATTAAATGATTCTCCATTTACAGTTTCAGCAGCTGAATTTGAACCATTTACAACGGAAGAAGAAAGTGAAAATAAAATTGAAGATGAATTATTAGTTGAAAATGGAAAATTATTAGGTGGTTCATTTAAAGCATTGGTTTATACATTGACAAATGAAGAATCACCACCTGAATATTTCTTTGTATCGACATTTTTCATTTGTTTTTCAAGTTTTGCAAGTGGATTAGATTTGATTGAGGAATTAATTTCAAGATTTGAAGTTTTGAATAAATCAACAGATATCAATGTTGAATTATCATTGAAAAAACGTAGAAAAATGATTGTGAAAATGTTTCAATTATGGATGGAAAGTTATTGGAATGAAAATGATAATAATTTATTAACAACATTAATGAATTTTTATAATGAAGGTTTGAATTTTCATTTACCATTAGATTCAATGAGATTAATAGATATATGTTCAATTTTAACATGTAATCGACAAAAGAAAATGGTCAAACAATTGGTTAATCGAAGTATTGCAATTAAAACCGAATCCAATTATGATTCATCTCGTTATTCAATGGTTGACGGTTACGAATTATCAAGAATCAATACCAATTCGTCAACATCATCTAAAGCATTATCATTACCAATGCCATTGGGAGTTGGAAACCAAACTTCATCAGGTAATTTGTTAACCAAGAATCAACTAACATCAATTGAGAAATTAAATTTAACATATAGATCAATATTGAAAACTTCATGGTGTGATAAGAAATATTTATTACCTACATATTTTCCAATTGATCTTTCACAATTAATTGCTAATTTTTATTCATGTTGTGATCAAAGTTGGGTGTTATCAAATTATAGACCAAATTTACTAGATTATAACGGATTGGAATTAGCCAAACAATTAACCTTGATTGAAAATAATATTTATTGTTCAATCAAATATGAAGAATTATTAAACTCAAATTTCACACAAAAGAGAGCACATTTAAAATTAGCACCAAATGTTCAAACATCATTATTATTCACCAACACATTATCTGATTATGTCATTGAACTGATTTTACAACCTGAAATATCGTCGAAAATGAGACTTAATTGTATTAAAACATGGTTGAAAATTGGTATATCATGTTTATACCTTCGAAATTTTAATTCTTTGGCTGCTATAATGACTGCATTACAATCACATTTAATTACAAGATTAACTAAAGTTTGGTCAGAATTGAGTGAAAAATATATTGAATTAAATCTGTATCTTTCATCAATTATTCATCCAGAAAAGAATTATTTGGTTTACAGAAATAAATTAAGAAATTTCTTATCACATAATGTTGATATACCTATCATACCATATTTTTCATTATTTTTACAAGATTTAACATTTGTAACTGAAGGTAATTCAAATTTTAGAAAAGCAAATACATTTTTAAATCAAAAATTGATAAATATAGATAAATATTTAAAGCTTACAAGAATTATAGCCGATGTTGAGAATTTACAAGTATCTTATTTAAATCCAAGTATACATTCAAAGAATGAAAAAGAAGATTTCCATATTAATCCATTACCAAGTTTACAAGAATTGATATTGTTGGAATTATGGAAAGTCAGTCAGTTGAATAAAACTGAAGACGATCGTGCTTGGAAATTGAGTTGTACAATTCAACCTCGAGATTTATAATTTTCAATAAATTTAATAGAATTTGTCTAATGATTTTCTTGTCTAATCTGTCCACGTTTTGTCTCTTAATCATAGTTCTTGCAAAATATTATTTATTTCAGCTTCTGTTTGTTCCAATTCTTTCTCTATCTCTTCATTTGCTTTTAATCTAGTTTGGAAAGAATTGTACAACAAATTAATCTCTTTACTTAATTCGTTAAAGTCATTTATATTTTCATCCATTTGTGACTTTAGATCTTTAAGCAATGCTTTATCCTTATTGTTATTATTCTGTATTTCTGTTATATCCAACTCTTCATCGACATCAGCCATATTTGAAATCTTTCTTAAAAATTTATCTCTAGTTTCCTGTTCTAGATAAATGAATTTTAATTTTTTGAAAATGATTTTTTGTTGATTGATTAAATCTTGGTTTATATCTTTAGGATTCAAATACGCTGATTCTATGGTTGAGTTTGAAAAATCATGTTTGAAATTTTGAAAGTTGAAGTTTGTTTCAATTGATTTTGAAGTCATTGATGTTGTTTATACTTGGTTGCAATATTAAAAGCGACGCGATTTTAAAAAAACGTGTAAACTGATCAATTTTGCAACCTATATTTATACCCAGATGCAAAATTTCAAACAATTTAGCCATATGTCGATTCTAAGTCAAAAATTGAGGAGATATAAATGTTTCAAACTGATCTACATAAATTAGATTTAAAAACTCTTATCAGTTAAATAATATGATGGTGATTTTGAAAGGTAATTCAGCAAACGGTGAAACTTAATACGCCAACTGTCAAAATCAAATTTGTAGACTCTTAAAACGGTTTCAAATGTCATCTTCATATAATATACGTTTTTCTAATAGTTTATTACATTATGGTAAGAATTCTTGTAAGCATTAAGAGTAACTTGATATAATTTACACAAAGCTCAAAATTACGAAAAACGCAATATTTTGCGCAAGACACAATTTTGTGGAAAGATTTAACCTTTTCTGATTTAATTTTTCAACAACTGGGTTTAATTATGAGTGAACTTCACTATGTTTGACTTAAATTATAACGTTCTGTCTTTTTACAAAATTACAAACCCGTTATTTTGAATTAGACACGCATGTCCGGCTGGTAAAGAAGATAAAAATATAATCAAGATATTTCACAGGATTGCACTACCATGTACAATGACTCGGAAAAAAAATATTTTAGCTTGATCTCTCCACTTGTAATAAATTTATAACCAATGGTTGTTTCAACGATAACAAGCACCGATACTAAGAATATTACAACAACCATTGGCGATAACAAAGTTTCAGTTTCTTTAGACCAGCAACAAATTATCAACAACCTTATCAAATTAGCTAAACAAGAACAATTGAAAGGTAATAAATCAATTACACCAGATAAATTGACAAAATTAGAAGAAGCATTAAATCATTCAACCCCAAAAAAATACAACAAATACAATTCAATACCACCACCTCCTAAACCTAAATATCCATCTTTGTATCAGAAGTTCAATATCAAACAAGTTAGTCAACCTCCATCTGAACCAAAAGTAACTAACAATAACAATAAAACTCCAAATAAAGTTCATACCAAAAAGACTATATATAAACCATCTCAATTTACTTTTAAAAAATTAGAAGGGATTTTCGTTCATATATTAGAGACATTAGCCAATTTATTAGATAATTTACATTTAATTTCAAATTTACCAATGTTTCCCAAAAATAATTTTATTATCAATTTACTTAAAAATACAAATAAATTATGGATATTGATATTAGTATTTTTAATTAGAAAAACAATATCACAATTGATAAATGTATATAAGAAGATTAAAAAGATCAATGTTGAATTGAGTATATTAAATAAACAAAGTAAAGGTAATTTGAACCAAGATATTAACACCAAATATAATAAGATTTTAAAAGATTTGAAATTCGATAGAATGATGTTAATTATTGAATTAATTGGTAATTTCATGGATATGTTATTCAACTTGATCGAAGTAAATGGCATTGACCTACCTGATTGGTTAATGAGCTTATTGAACTTCTCAAGTATGGCAATGACAATCTACAGAATGAATAAAGATGATGAGTACATAGATGATGACATCACAGAAGATTTAATATAAGTTTGTTTTATCATTTTTCTATAAAGTGCCAATATATTAATACATTTTCTGAATAAATTTATCCTAATATATAAACTCATCATGTATGAATTTCTTATCTTCTAAATATTGTAAATATTCATTCCATAATTTATCCCCGTTTTTTAAACATTTTGTATCACCAATCATGATCAAACCATACTTGGCTCTTGTCAATGCAACATTCAATCTTCTTGGATCACCAAGGAAACCAATTTTATTGTCAACGTTGGATCTCACACATGACATTATTAAAAAGTCTTTCTCACGCCCTTGCATGGCATCAATACTACCAACAATTATACCTGATACATAATGAATTGTAACTGGTTTTGAATCATTTGCAATATCATCTAAATCGATTTCAACTTTCAATTCTTCTTGTGTCACATTAATGAGCTCATTTTTAATCAATGTAGCTGATATCAAATCTCTTTGTCCTGAATAACCTGTGATTATACCTATATTTTCACGTTTAATATTCTTTTCATAAATTAAAGTTTTCAATACAGTTGTTATGTAATCAATTTCGCCAGGATTTGTATATGTAAAACCATGATCTTCTCGAAGGAAATTTCTTATCCCTTTTTCTGGAGCTTTACCTTTAGTATCCCAGAAATATACTGCATTTGATACATTATCCACTGTTTTTGCTTCTTCTGTTATTCCATCTTTTAATAAACCTTGATAAAATTTATTTCTTGGAAAGTCACTGATTTTAGGATGCATACGATATTGAACATCAAGCATATGAGGTGTTTTATATGATCCATTTAATAAAATACGTTCAAATAATGATAATGCCAAACCTGGAACCAATGTGAAACAACTCAATTGTTTTTGATCGCCAACAAATACAAATTTATCAACTCCAGACATTGATAGTGGAATTAATGATGTTGGTTCTGAAGATTGTGTTGCTTCATCCATAATAACAACTGGACATTTCTCAACTGATTTTAATTGAGCACCTCCTGCAACAACAGTAGTTGTTAAAATAACTTTAGCTTGTCTTACTAATTGTTTTGTAATTTGAAATTTTTCACCCAAATATTTTTTATATGAATTTGCACTTACTTTAGTTGGATTATATTTTAAATCATTAACAACATCTTGAAATTTTAATGATAATGCACTATATATTTTAGTATGCAAACAAACTGAATTTAATGGATGTGAAGGACCATAATCTCTTTCCTTTTCACTAGCGGTGATTCTTAATATATCTTTACCATGACCACTTTCAAGTAATTTTTCAGCTATATTATCAATTGCAATGTTTGAAGCTGCAACAACTAAAATTGGATATGTGTTTAAACTTGTCAATAATTGTAAAATGATTTCAAATATAGTTGATGTTTTTCCAGTACCTGGTGGACCTTGTAATACAGTAATTGCATTATTTAAAACTGATTGTATTGCAATTTTTTGTGATTCATTGATTGTATCTTTCGAAAATTTTATAAAGTTTCTAAAATTGATTTGTTTGATTGGTTCTTTCCCTAATAACATCTTAATAAAACTTGGGTTAGATAAATTATCCATAGCTGTTAAAACTCTACTTAATGGAATTGAAGCAGGTAAAATTTGTAAATGTTGAACATGAACTGTTTTTGGTAATGGTTGGTTATTCCATTTAAATAACGTTATAATCATTTCTAAAACAACTTCAGAATCACCAACACGTTTGGATCCTCTTCCCTTTTTCAGTTTACCTCCTTTTCTAATTTCATCCATAGTTGCAATTTTACAATACCATGGAATATCATTATCTAAAATTAAAAATAATGCTTGATCAACATTAAATGGATTCTTTTTTAATGTTTTAAACTTTTGTGATACAAATTTTTCAATATTCTTTAACGGTATGTTTAATTTAAATTGATTATTCTTTTTATCTTGATCTTCAAACCATTCAATTGTGAAATATGATGCATCCATTAATTTAGAAACATTATTCAATTGATCTTCTAAAAACATATTAAAACTCATTTCTCTGAAATATTCGTCTATTGTATCATATGTCAATTTTGCTTTGGAAGATGGTAGATACTTTTGAATGTATGGTGGAACTACAAAATCATTTGAGTTATTTTTATTCTCAGCTTTTTTGGGTATTGACTCTTTGATAGGTTTTGATTTCTTCTCGGTTTCTTTATTTGTTTTACCTTGTGTTATTTTTCCATTTGTTTTACTTTGTATTATTTTTCCATTTGCTTTTTTTGGAGCATTGTCTTTGAGAATTGGTTTAGTAGTAATTTGCTTACCTTGGACGGGTTTAATTGATGTAGACTCTTTGGATTTGTCTGCTGTATCAGTTTCATTATTTTTTGATTTACCAACTGGTTTTGATTCAACTTTTTTACTTTTACCATCCAGCTTTTTGTCTTGTGGTTCGGGTTTCACTTCTTTCTTTGTTTGTGGTTTGGGTTGTTTATCATCTTTTGTAATACTTACAGGTGTTTGACTTCTACTTTTGTTATAATTTGCTTGGTTCCCATTTTTACTTGGTGTTTGACTAGATGATCTTACTGGTGTTTGACTACCACTTCTTGGAGTCCGTATTCCACCAGATTTTGTACTTGGTTTTGAAGAACTTTTCACATTCAGCTTAAAATTCGATTTTGCTTTATTATCTTTTTCAGGTTCTGATCCAATTGCTTTCACAGTCGATCCAGCTTTCACTTCTTGTGCAAACTTTTTTGATTCAAAATAATGTGCTCTTCTTTCTTCAGCTTCAGGATCTTCTTTCTTCACCCTTCTACTTGCTTTCTTTTTACCAAATTTTCCTTTTCCTTTCCCACCTTTTCTCTTTCTATTAGATTTCTTCGTTACTGGTTCTTTCAACCCCAATAATTCTTTCAAAAATAAATCATCATTTTCACTTGTAAATGTTATCCCTTTATTTTCAAATTCAGGTAAACATTTTTTACAACTTATAACTTGTTGATCTTTTAAATTTCCAACATATAAATAAGATTCATTACCACAATTTTCACATTCTAAATCTCGAACTTTCAAATATTGTTGTAATTTTTGAAATAACGCTCCATTTGATAATGAATAAGAAGCAGTAGGTGTTTCATTTGATGTTTTGGTTTCTTTATCTAGACAAGTAGCACAAAGTAATAACATATCACTAAATCCATACCTTACTATAGTTAATTGATGAACATTTGTATCTGAACATTCCTCACATTGTAGAGTTTCGTCATCATAAAAATTTAATTTCACAGATTTATGTCTGGTGGATGATAAATGCTTTTGTATTTCTTGATTAAATGATTCTGAACATGTTAAACATGTGTAGTCAAATGACATTATTATCTCCTAATTTTCAAATTATTTGCGATGCAAATTTATTTACTGCAAATTTATTTTTGCTACCAATTGAAATATGATTGCAAAACTGATAATAAACAAATTGACATCGTTACCATAATCTAAAGACACAAATGAATCTAACTGCTTGTTTTAAATTTAACCGATTATTTATTATTTAGTGAATTCACTTTTAGTTTATTTGGAGAACATTCAGATTGCATATAATTTATTGATATTTGATCGACATAATATTTTTTGATAATTTTATATAATTTATTTATATGTATATAACTATAAATTATTAAAATCAGTACTCAAGATTGTCAAAAATGACATGCGTGTCTTCTAAATGGTTAATAAAATTTTCCCATATGTTGTTACCATTTTTAAGACATTCTGAATCACCAACCATTATCACAGAATATTTTGCTCTAGTTAAAGCAACGTTTAAACGCCTACCATCTCCTAAGAAACCAATTCTACCAGTATTATTTGATCTTACAAATGAAATAACCATAAAATCTCTTTGACGTCCTTGAAAACAATCTATTGAAGCCACCATTACCCCAGCAACAAAATTAACAGTACTAGTGCTGTCAAACTCTTCATAAGTATCTTGGACTTGCTCTTGATTTGGATTAATTATTGGATCATTTTGCAAAGTCTTTGTCAATAATTCTTTTTGATCTCTGTAAGGTGTTGCAACTCCAATATTATTTCTACTAATACCTTTATCTTGAATAAGTACTTTTAAGATCTCAGCCACACATTGGGCTTCACCCGAGTTGAAAATTCCATGCTTGAATTTTCCACCTGAAGCATTTGTAAAATTTTCTTCAGGATGACAACCTTTTGTATCCCAAAAATATATGGGATAGTGAATATTTTCAATCATTCTGTCATTATGTGTAACTCCATTACTCAATCTATTATCGTAGAATTCCATATTGGAAAACTCACTTATAGCTGGATGCATTCTATATTGCACGTTGAGTAAATTTAAGGTATTGTAAGCTTTGTTTTTTATAATTCTTTCGAACAATGAAACTCTTAAACCTTTTGTAAATGTAAAACAATTCAATTGTTTTTGATCACCAAAGAAAGTCACATTTTTAACTCCTTTTAAAGCCAATGGAATCAATGTACAAGGATCAGACGATTGGGTCGATTCATCCATGATGACAGTTGGAAATTCCATTTCTTCCAAATAATTAGATCCAGCAGCAACAGTGGTAGTGAATATAACTTTTGCTTCACTGGCAATTGTTTTTGCCAATTCGAATTTAACTTGCTCATAACCCAATGTAATGATGTCGTTACGTTTACGAAGCAATTCTTCGTTTACAAAATTATGTAAACAAACTGGTCCTAAAATATGACTTTTGCCATATTCACCTTCTTTATCAGATCCAACAACTCTTAAACACAAAGTTTCAAATTCAGTTCCAATGAATTTTTCCACAATATTATCAATTGCATTATTTGACGGAGCAACAACCATAATAGGGAATAATTCTTTAAAGTTTAAAAGCATAATAATTAATTCAACAATGCTGGTTGTTTTGCCTGTACCAGGTGGACCTTGAACTATTGATATTTTGTTGTTTATTGCATTTTCAAGTGCAAATGATTGAGAATTATTCAATGTTGATATTGACAAATTAGTCACCTTCGTCAAATCGTACAGTTTCCAAGATTTTTCACCTAATAACATGTTTTCTATAAAGTCGTGATCGATTTTGTTCATTGCTTTTAAAGATCTACTTGTCGTAATTGATGGAATCAACAATTTAAATTCTAACGAATTCATATCAGTTGGAAGTTTATGAACATTCCAATAATAGAGCTCGACAATAACTTTAATTTCAACAGTTCCGTCGATGTAAGATTCTTCATCTTGAGAAGTATGGCAAATGAAACCATACCATACCTCGTCTTTACTTGAAAACAAGTAAATCCCTTGATCTCTCGTGAATGGGTTTAGTTTTGGTTCTTCTGATTTTGAATAAATAAATCTAGCAGCTTTATTCAGTTTTATTGTGAATCCAAATTTCAAATTATTCCATTTCTCTTTTGTTTTCAATACGACACCATCCGATAAATAATCAATTACATTTGACCCATTCAGTGAATTCTCTTCTAAGAATAAATTATAACTCATAAATCTAAAATAATCAAACGTTGACGAGTATTTCAAAGGTGCTTGCCCAGAAGGACCTAAACGATATAAGCTATTTTCGTGGTAAATACCGACATTATGATTTTTGAAATGAGTGTGAATCGTTTCATCAGAATTTGTTAAGTTAATCTCCCAATCGGAGTCTGAAGTATCGCTCATGTTGTTGTGATATGAAAATAAAGTTTACAATCTACAGATTTTGTACATTTTGTATTTGTTTCATCATAGTTTCAGTGTACCTAATTTGGGAATAATGAGAAATTATTTAGTGAGACCGCTTTAAAATTATTTTTTGGTGTGCAAAATCGCGAACAAAAACAATCTCGGAATCTCGGAAAAATATCCGAAACCTTAGATAGTTAATTAGAAGTCACTATAATATGGAAAATAGATTATTAACATACGAAATATTTATTTTACAAATGTCTTTCTTTCTCAATATTCAAAGTTAGTATGGACTACCCCCTTATTTTCTAAAAATCTCATAAATCTACCCCATAAATTATCACCTTGTTTCAAGCACTCGAAATCACCAACTATTATTAATCCATATTTTGCTCTGGTCAAAGCAACGTTTAATCTTCTACCATCTTTTAAAAATCCCAATTCATAATTGTAGTTGGATCTAACACATGACAAAATCATGAAATCTTTTTCACGCCCTTGAAAAGCATCCACACTAGCGATGGTTATATTAGCTACAAAGTTTACCGTACTTGATTTATTAAATTCTTCTGTATTTTTTTCAACTTCTTCGTCTAAAGGGTTTACAATCTTGTCTTTTTGCAAGATTGATGTAATCAAATTCTTTTGAGCTTTATATGGAGTGGCAATGCCAATTCTGCTTCTTTCAATACCTTTTATTTGAATAAGAACATGTAATATCTTGGCTACACGTTCAGCTTCACCTGGATTACAAGTACTGAAATTTCTTTTTTCACGGAAATTAACAACTTTCTTTCTGCTTGATTTATTATTAGACTCAAATCTTCTTTTATTCGAATCTGATTTGAATTTTTGTTTTTCATAAATTTGATTTTTTTCTTTTTCTTCGGGACATGTGCCATTGGTGTCCCAAAAATACAATGGGTTGAGAGTATTGGAAATTTCCCTTTTCTGGCGTGTAACTCCATTTGTTAATTTACCATTATAAAATTCACCATTTGAAAACTCACAAATATCAGGATGAGACCTGTATTGCATAGTTAACATATCATACTCTTTGCATGTATTATTTTGAAGCATTCTTTCAAACAACGATAACGATAATTCCGGAACAAGACTGAAACAACTCAATTGTTGTTGATCACCAAAGAAAGTAACATTTTTAACTCCTCTTAAAGCCAATGGAATCAATGTACAAGGATCAGAAGATTGAGTGGATTCATCCATTATTACAACAGGAAAAGAAATGTCTTCTAAATAACCAGAACCTGCTGAAACTGTAGTTGCAAATATGACTTTAGCTCTTCCGGAAATATTTCTTGCTAATTCGTACTTTGCCAGCTCAAATTCATTAAATTCTTTTTCCTCTACACTCAAAGGATTATTTTGCAACATCTTCATTATATGCTGGTATTTATCCATTAATTCTTCATAAACTTTTGTATGCAAACAGACTGATTCCAAAATGTGTTCTTCATTATAAATGATCTCTTTTTCTGAGCCAACAATTCTTAAGACATCTTTTTGAAAGTCAGTTCCTATAAATTTCTCAACAATGTTGTCAATTGCTGTATTTGATGAAGCTACAACCATGATTGGAAACATCTCTTCCACTTTTAAAAACCGCTTTATCAACTCAATTATAGTGGTTGTTTTCCCAGTGCCTGGTGGTCCTTGAATAACAGAAATGTTATTATCTATGGCATTTTTTACAGCCAATGTCTGTGATTCATTCAACTTTGGAATCGACATACCATATAGATTTTTTGATAAATTTATCCTTAAAGTTTTTTGTCCTAATAACAAATTTTCCAATTCTTCACCTCTTATATTATTCATTGCATTTAGAGACCGGCTTGTAGAAATAGTAGGAATTAAAATTTTAAAATCTCTAGTATCATCTTCCGTTGGCAATAAACGATTATTCCAATAATATAATTTGACTGAAACTTTGAACTCAGGATTATTATCAGGATGGGAGTATGTTGTTTCTTTCTTGTGTTTTTGAAAATCCAGAATCACAGCATACCATACTTTCAGCTCATTTTTGAATAAAAACACTGTTTGATTCTTCGAAAATGGATGCTTTTTTGGACTTTTAGATGGATCTGGCATTGATTTAAATGCAGCATCCAGCGTGATGTAGAAACAGAATTGTCTTTTACGAAGTTTCAATTCTTCATTCCAAACTATATTGATCACATTAGAGTTTAGTACGATTGCTTCTTCTGTTAATTTTTCTTCTCTGAAAAGATGGTAACTCAACTCTTCAAAGTATGAATGTAATGAATCAAAATGTAATTTCGGTTTAGCTGAATTGTTAAAAGGCTTTTCATAGTTGCTTTTATTCTGTTTAAATAAATTTCTCTTTTTGGAATCTAATGATAACTCCTTAAATCTTGAAAATAGTTCACTGTCGTCATCTTCAGATTCTGAAGAGTTTTTAGAATAGTCACAATACTTGTACCCACTCATTTAATTATAAAAACTAGATTCGAAAGCAATTGTAGGAATTTTATAAACTATATAACAGAATATGAAATAGCTGATTAATTTAAGTTATGGTTTTATAAAAATACTATACAGCTGTTTTGAATTTGCAACCTAATACTTTATTTGTGTATACAACGGAAAAACAACAGACGACCATTAAAGTGTAGGTCCTGTCAGAAGAGTGGCATTTGCAGACAAGATGATATCCGCGGATTCTCTTTTCAATCACTGCTTTTATAACTTAAAATTTTGATATTCATTCAAAATAAATATCTTTTATTCAAAAGTTTAAATCTTGATATCTATTTAATATTTTACAAAAAAGTTTAAATTCTAGAAAATATTACTTGACACCTATTTTAGAAAACTCAACTTAAGCTATTCCATTTCAGTTTAACATTTTGGCACTTTCTAAAGTTTTCCAATCTTAAAACTTTAAAAACTCTTGCCATAGCTGTTCATGGCGTAAACTTTAAGTTATTTTTTTTTTCGTATTGCATCCAATTGCAACTGAATTCAAGAATTCGTTTTTAACAACTTTACGTACAATAAGTTATTTAATTAAGCAGCTTAAAAGAAAATTTATAGTTTCATACATATCAAAGCAGAGTAAATTGTAATAAATTTCAAAATCAGAATTTATAAAATATCGGAAAGAAAAAATAAGCATAATTTGAATTACTATAATTAATAATATTCAAACTCGTTATGAACAACTTTCTTCTTTTCTAAATGAGTCATAAAGCTATTCCACAAATCGTTACCATTCTTCAAGCACTCAAAATCCCCTAAAATAATCAAACTATACTTTGGTCTAGTCAATGCAACATTCAAACGTTTTTTATCGTTGAGAAATCCAATGCTATTTGCCGAGTTTGATCTAACACATGACATGATTATAAAATCTCTTTCTTTACCTTGAAATGAATCTATAGATGAAACCATGATATCTGCAACAAAACTAACAGTTTCTGGTTTTGTCAAATCTTCTAAATCAACAACTTTCTTGATTTTTTCATGATTCGGATTTATAATTTTGTCATCTAGTAAAGTTGATACTAACAAATCTTTCTGACCTCTATAAGTAGAGATTACACCAATTCTATTTCTATCGATCTTTTTATCTTGTATAAGCACATGTAATACTTTAGCTACACGTTCAGCTTCACCAATGTTATGATAACTAAAACCACCATCTTCATGAAATGGATTAGATACTTTCTTTTCTGGACAAGTACCGTCGGTATTCCAAAAATATAAAGCACTTGAAATATTATCAAGTTGTCTTTCTTGAGCTGAAACTCCATTCTTCAATTGACCATTGTAGAATTGCTCATTTGGGAATTCACAAATATCAGGATGCATTCTGTACTGGGTATTGAGAAAATCATAACCTTTACATGTATCATTTTGCAAAATTCTCTCAAACAATGACAACGATAAACCTGGGATCAAAGTGTAACAACTCAATTGTTGTTGATCACCAACAAATGTCACATTTTTTACACCTCTAATAGTCAATGGAATCAAAGTTGAAGGCTCTGAAGATTGTGTTGCTTCATCCATGATTACAACAGGAAATTTAACACCCTCTAAATAATATGAACCAGCCGATACTGTAGTTGTAAACACAATCTTTGCTCTACTTATAAACTCTTTTATCAACTTTGTTTTCTTTTTCATGAACTTTCTATATTGATTCTTACTTATATCAAAAGCAAAATCCAGTAATAGATCCAGAATTCTTTGATACTCCAAAGGTAAACTTTTGTAAACCAAACGATGTAAACAGACAGATTCTAATGGATGATTTTCATCATAACTAACTTCTCTAGTAGCACCCACTATTCTCATTGCAAACTTTTCATATCTTGTCCCTATGAAATTCTCAACAATGTTATCAATGGCTGCATTTGATGAAGCAACAACAATAATTGGAACTCTATACGATCTTGTCAAAAATTGTTTTATTAATTCAACAATTGTAGTTGTTTTACCTGTTCCAGGTGGTCCTTGTATAACTGAAATATTATTGTTAATTGCATTCTTTACTGCTACTGTTTGAGATCTATTCAAATTAGGAATAACTGTATCTTTAGGTTTTCTTGATAAACTTAACATTAATGGGTTTTGACCTAATACCAAATCCGAAAAATCAGTTCTAGTTAATTTTCTCATTGCATCTAAAGATCTACTTGCTGTAACAGATCCTAATGATATCTTAAACTTTCCAGGCTCTACATCAGTAGGTAAAGGACGATTACTCCAAAAATATGTTACCACAGTAACTTCATATAAATCATCACCATCTTCATCTTTGATAGTCTTTGTATTCAAAATTGAACCATACCATACTCTTCTTCTATTTAAAAATAAAAATACTACTTGGTTTCTTGCAAAAGGAGTACCCGCAGATTTCTTGAATTTCGATGGAAGACTTTCTCTTGCTGTGTCTGGTGTAATGTAAAACAAAAATGTATTTTTCTTTAATTTTGAATCTTCGCTCCATTCTATATCAATTGAATCTTCATCAAGTATGGATGTTTTTGATGCACTTTCTTCCAAAAATATGTTGAAACTAAGTTCCCTAAAATAATTATAAAATGACTTGAATTTCAATTGTGGTTTTGGTGAAGGAAAATATGCCCATTTTCGTTTTTTCTTTTCCGAGATTGTTGGCTTTTTGTTCTCATCATCACCATTTATGTTCAACTTTGCAAAACTGCTCAAAACTTGTATTGAATTCTCAATGTTTTGATAATTTCGAGATCTCATGTTATCTATCTCACGTTCGAAATCTGTATAAGATGGTTCGAACATCTTTTCTTGAACTATATTAATGAAAATTCAAGATTTTATTTTCATGTGATGAATTTCAGTGCGACAAATTTTGCAACCTTAAAGCTTAAGCTGCAAAATTTTGAAAATAAATATTATAAAGGCTTGCACAAAATTGAAATTATTTGTCGATTTTATTCTTATCAATTTAAAATTTTTATCAGTGCCTTATTTTGTTGACTGTTTTGATATTTTTCAATTATGGCTTTTGGTTTTGTGGACACAATTTATTTAGAGTTTAAAGCTTAAATTTATTTTTTGCATTAATTAATATACAAACTCGTTATGAACTACTCCTTTACTTTCCAAATGCATCATAAACTTTTTCCATATTGTATCACTTTGCTTTAAGCAATTAAAGTCACCCACCATTATCAAACTATACTTTGCTCGAGTTAAAGCAACATTGAACCGTTTTTTGTTTTCCATAAACCCAACATTATTATCACTATTTGATCTTACACAAGACATGATCATAAAATCTCTTTGTCTTCCTTGGTAAGCATCAATACTAGAAACCATAACACCAGCCGCAAAACTGACAGTATTTGTTTTAGATAAATCATCTGAGTCGGCTAAAGTTGCAACATTTGGATCAACTGGTTTAACTATTCTATCTTTTAATAAACGTGACGATATTAAATCCTTTTGAGCTCTATAACTGACCACAACACCAATTCTGTTTTTTTCAATCTTTTTCTTTAATATAAGTACGTGCAATATCTCTACTATACGAAGAGCTTCGCCATAATTTTGATAAGTATATCCTTCATCTTCTCTAAATTTAGTGCTTAGTTTTTCTTCAGGGCAATCTCCATTTGTATTCCAAAAATATAAAGCATTTGGAATATTTTCAAGTTCTCTATCTTTCAATGTAATTCCATTATTAATCTTGCCATTGTAGAATTCTTTATTTGAAAACTCACATATATCCGGATGCATACGATACTGAGTGTCAATAAAATCGTAGTCATTAGCAAAACCATTATTTAAAATTTTTTCAAATAATGATGAAGATAAACCTGGAATTGTAGTATAACAACTCAATTGTTGTTGATCCCCGACCAAAGTTATGTTTTTCACACTTTTCAAAGTTAAGGAAATAAACGATGAAGGCTCAGACGCTTGAGTAGCTTCATCCATAATAATAACTGGGGTACCAAGGGTTTTTAAACAAGGAGAAGCTGCAGAAATTGTGGTTGTAAATATTATTTTCATTTTACTGACAATTTTTTGCATCCAATAAAATTTTGCTTTACCAATTTTGTTAAATTCTTCCACTGTTATATTTGGTGAATCACTGTACAATTCTCTTACAATTCTTTGTTGGTTTGGTGTCAATTTTTTGTACACTAAACGATGCAAACAAATAGGTTCCAAGATATGATTACGATTATACATGACTTCTTTCTCTAATCCAACAATTCTCAACAGAAACTTTATGAACTCGGTTCCGATGAACTTTTCAGCAATATTGTCAATTGCACCATTAGATGGAGCGACAATAACGATAGGATACAAATATGATTTTTTTAAAAACATTTTAATTAATTCAACAATAACAGTAGTTTTGCCTGTTCCTGGTGGACCTTGAATAATTGAAACTTTATTATTTAAAGCATTTGCAATTGCCAAATTTTGGGACTTATTCAAATTAGAAATTGCTAAACTAGTCTCTTTTAACAAATTCATCTTCAATGGTTCATGACCCATTACTAAATTACGCATGTTTTCATTCAAAGAATTCATTGCATTTAAGCATCTAGTTGTATCAATTGAGGTAACTATTATTTTGAAATTTTCAGCGTTTAGATCTTTTGGTAATGGTTTATGACTCCAGAAATATAATTTCACCCACACTTTGAATAATACTTCAGATTCGTCATCATCAACTTTGTATTCGCTTATCTTAAAAGTAGATCCAACCCATGACTTTCCATTATCTAAAAACAAAAATATAGAATGATTTCTTAAGAATGGATTCTTTTTAAGATTCTTTAATTTTGGTGATATCAAATCAGCTGTGTTTTCCAGGTGGATATAAAATACAAAACTGTTATCACGTAATCCTTCTTCACTCCAATCAATTGTAATAGATTCCGAATCAAGGATACGAGTTTTGGATAAGGTTTCTTCTAAAAAGATATTGTGACTTAATTCTTTGTAATAACGACATAATGCTTTATATTTATATTTTGAATCAGTTAAAGCTGGTTGTTCATTTTTATACAGCTCTGAACTCTCACATACTTTGTTGTCTAATTCTTGATTTGATAAAACCTCAGATTTTCTTTCTTCTGTTGTAATATTGTTATTATGCTTCGTAGAATACAAAGATAAATTTTCAAAAAATTCTATAAGTTGCATTTTGTTCTTTTTTTGCACCCGACCAGAATGAACTTCAATATTTTCTTCTTCAGACATGATGATAAATAAATTCAATAAAAGGCAAAATTCTTGATTATACTCTTGTTTATATGTTTTTTCATTAATCATCATGCATGGTAGCTTTCTTGGTGCATATAACTTTATAGTTTATACTAAGAAGACTAAATGCTTGTTTCGAATTGACTTTTGTGAATTCAAATAATAAATGATTCCCACGTTTGATTATAGTCTTTGTCTACACACCGTAAACAAACTGAATTTAAGTTTAGAAAATTATAAAGTAATATTTTTTGAATAGCAGTAAACAAACTTTCACGCTAATTTAATTATTAACACTGTATATTAAAAATGCCAGTCCTACACCACTTATGATTTCAAATTGATTCTATTTAGAAATATGTAGTACTTTTGATCAATGACTTTTGCATAATTCAAAATAATTCAAAATTAATGCTTCTAAAACGAAAAAGACTATTTTATAATTTTGACCGTGATTGCAATATTAAGTTTACAGTCTACAATCGTGTTGGTATTATTGTTTTGATAATTTACAAAAATAAAATGGTAAATTATTTGACTACAGAAATAAGCTTTTTACTTTGTTGTCATATATTTGTTATTTTGTATCCGTTTAATGTCTTCTTGTTCTATTGATCCAGATATACAAATAAGTATTGACAATTTGAAGTTTACGTTAAATCTTAGGTTACATAGATCAGTGTTTTAAAGCTTTTGTTTGTAAATAAGAAGTTTTAAACACAAGAGTTGACAGATAATGCTGTCTGCTTTAGTTTAATTTCCAAATAAGTTGATGTTTGACTGGCATTGGAAAGTGAAGAACAAAACTTTAATTGTTGGTCTCGCCCGAAATTTATATTAACCGTTTTATTGCTCCAACAATCATGACAGCAAAAGTATATGCATACTCAGAATCAATTGATGTTGCCAACTCTGTTGGAAGATACATTGTTGAAAACCAAGACAAAGCTTTAAAAGAACATGATTCTTTTAACATTGCTGTATCTGGTGGTTCATTAGGGAAAGTATTGAAAAAAGCATTGATTGATAATGAAGAATTAGGATCAAAAATTCATTGGGATAAATGGAATGTCTTTTTTAGTGATGAAAGATTAGTACCTTTAGATCATCCAGATTCTAACTATGGTTTATTTAATGAAATGGTTTTAAAGAATTTATCAGGTGCAAAACCAAAAGTTCATACTATTGATGAATCTTTATTATCTGGTAAAGATGGTCAAGTTGAAGGTGCTGATGTTTCAAAAGATGAAAAAATTGCAATTGAGTATTCAAAAATTTTACCATCCAAATTTGATGTCATTTTATTAGGTTGTGGACCTGATGGTCATACATGTTCTTTATTCCCAGGACATAAATTATTAAACGAAAGAAAAGAATTGGTTTCATATATACAAGATTCACCAAAACCACCACCAAGAAGAATCACAATTACATTTCTAGTCTTGGAATCAGCAATTTCTATTGCATTTGTAGCTGAAGGTGCTGGTAAAGCACCAATTTTGAAAGAAATTTTTACTGATAAATCAAGTCAATTGCCTTCCAAATTAGTAAATGAAATTTCAACCGGTGTTTCAATCAATTGGTTTGTTGATTCATCAGCTGTTGAAGGTGTAGATGTTTTAACTAGTAAATATTAAATAGATAAATAAATACTTGTGAGAGAAAAATAATATCAGATACAGTTAAAAAATATTTAACCATGGGTATGTTTAATCAATTTATTCTACAAAGGCTTATATACTAATTGACTCAAGCATTAGGGGTGGCATTATGGCTTTGTCCAAAGAGAAACACTCAAATCTATGATAAACTATCAACTCTTCAATCATCATTAAATACATTATTCCCCGATCAACCTCCAAGGTTTGAACCACATATAACGATTACAACTAATATAGCAATTGATTTGGATGATAAAGAGAAAACAAGAGATGATGTGGATAGGATATTATCGGCAAGTTCAGTGGCAATTCATTCATTACCTAAAATACATGAAAATTTAATAAAATTGAGTAAAATTGATAGTCAACGTAAATTTTTCAAAAAACTTTATTTTCAAGTTTTAAGAGATCCTAATTTAATATCATTTGCTAGGATAATTCGAGAATTGTTTGTTATAATCCCTCAAGAAATCGAACAAGAAAATATTAGACAAAACCCTCATTTATATACTCAAGATTCAAATGGATTAACAGTCAAGAGAAAACCACTGAAAAAGGGGAAGCATAGTAAAGAGGATTCACAACAACAGGTCAAACAGTTTGATACAACTAAAATCCGCGAAGAAGCTGCTTATAAAGCAGCAGAATGGTCTCAGCAAGAATATGATCCTCATTTATCACTTGTATATAGCAATCTTTGGCCAATTGATAATGCATTATGGAGAACAATCAAAACAAGAATATCAGATTACTTGAATATAGAACCCGAAGAAGTTTTGGATTCTGGCTTAGGTTGGGATGGTGGTGTATTGAAATTGGTGTTTTGTGATGGTGATGTTAATGACTGGATTGTTTTAGGAAGTGTTGATATATAATTTTGTAATATATATTAATAATAATACATTTTAATCATAAACTACAACTAATCTAAGAAATGACTATATTCAGCTGAGTCTTTAATCTTTCCATTCATGAATTTTTCTAATTTGTTTGCATTTTTATAATAAGTTGTTGTATCGCCATTATAAGCACGACAGTTTTTAAAAATTAATCTTGAATCGTATAAAAATTGTTCAAATGAATCATACTTGTCATTTTCCAACTTTGATTCCATGGTTGATAAATCCATTGGTTCTTTTATAACTTCGTAATAATCTGGAACTTCTTCTTTATTGACTGGTACAGCGAATGGCCATGCACTCGGATGATTTTGCATTTCTGAGAATAATGTAACCATGAAATTATAATGAGGTCCTCTTTTTGGTTTTTGAGCTAATTTATCCATTTCTTCTGACCAACCTGCTTCTAGTAAACCTGGAATTTTATCTGGTTCTAGCTTAATATTCTTATTTTTAAAAATTTGTAAGCCTGGTCTTACAACATTTGATTTTGATCTTGATTTAACTTTACGTTCAATTGCAGCTTTTTGTAATAGTAATATTTTCCCTGAATCTAGATAACGTAATAAAGATGGTAACATTGAACATTGCATTAGAGTACCACCTTCATAATCTTTTATATATCCCATCCATACTGATTTATCAAGGGTGATTTCTTTTGTGAAACCTTGCTTTTTAAAATATCCAATAGCATAGTTATCAGCATAAGTTAAAAAATACTTAATTGGTGATGTTGCTCGTACATAATCTTTTAAATGGTTCATTAAATGTGCACCATATCCTCTAACTTGTTCTGTTGAAGATATGGCACAAAAGACAATTTCAGCAAATTCTCGATTATTGAAGGGTCTATACGTGATACCACCAACGACTGTTAAGGGTTTTCTGACTACTGCCATTGATAAATGTGATCGATCATACACTAATCTTGATATATACTCTCGTGGCATTTTAGGTAATTGTTTTTGAAATATATTCTTTAATCCAGTTAAAACAATTAAATTTTCTTTTGTATTGTCATTATTTACAACTCTAAATTCTATTTTCCCTTCTTTCTCTTCAATCACTGATGGTCTTTCTTTAAATGTATAAATTTCTCCATCAAAATTAAATTTTGTTATTCGTTTTTGTTCTTCTGCTTCATCGTCTTCTTCATTTTCTTCATTTTCCTCATTTTCCTCCTCCTCTTCCTCTTCTTCGTCGTCATCTTCATTCTTTTTATCATCATTGTCTACTTCATCTTCTTCAGCTTTCACCACTTCTTTGTCATCAGTGATGTCTTCATCATTGGAATCAATGTTTTCAGTTTTAACCTTTTTATACAATGGCACGTCGTCCTCGTCTTCATCTTCTACGGATATAGCACGTTTTCGATCTCCCATTTAATTAATTGATACTTCTATGATTAATTTGATATTTTTCGGTTTGAGTAAACAAATCTCGTAGTTTGTCACGTGACAATTTTTACAGATATGGAGGAGATGAGAAGAACAAAAAATTTAAATATTTCTTATTAATCATGTCTAATTATTCACAAATGGTTCCACAAGGTGGTGGAGCGCAAGTTGCAACTGTATTATGTTGTAATTGTGGTGTTCCAATGGATGGGTCATCTGGATTAGTAATGTGTTACGATTGTATCAAATTAAATGTCGATATAACTGAAGGAATTCCAAGAGAAGCAAATGTATCATTTTGTAGAAATTGTGAAAGATTTCTACAACCACCAGGACAATGGATTAGAGCAGAATTAGAAAGTCGTGAGTTGTTAGCATTATGTTTAAGAAGATTAAAAGGGTTGAATAAAGTTCGTTTGATTGATGCATCATTTATATGGACAGAACCACATTCAAGAAGAATTAGAGTTAAATTAACAGTACAAGGTGAAGCTATGGCAAATACTATAGTACAACAAACATTTGAAGTTGAATATGTTGTTATAGCGATGCAATGTGCTGATTGTGCAAAATCTTATACAACTAATACTTGGAGGGCAACAGTACAAATTAGACAAAAAGTTCCACATAAAAGAACATTTTTATATTTGGAACAATTGATATTGAAACATAACGCACATATGGATACTGTTTCTATACAAGAAGCTAAAGATGGATTAGATTTCTTTTATGCACAAAAGAATCATGCAGCAAAGATGGTTGATTTTTTAACATCAGTAGCACCAGTTAAAGTGAAAAAATCTGAAGAATTGGTTAGTACAGATATACATTCAGGATCATCAAGTTATAAATTTTCATTTTCAATTGAAATTGCTCCAATTTGTCGTGATGATTTAGTTGTTTTACCTAAAAAATTGGCAAATTCATTGGGTAATATAACAAGATTAGTGTTATGTAATAAAGTTAATAATGCTATTCAATTTATTGATCCAAATACATTACAAACTGCTGATATGTCTTCACCTGTATATTGGAGACTGCCATTCCCAACATTACTTGATGTTACTCAATTAGTTGAATTTATAGTTTTGGATGTTGAACCAACTGGTGATATCAGGGGTAAACATGTATTGGCTGATATTGAAGTCAGTAGAGCTAGTGATTTAGGTTCAAATGATCAAACATTTTATATAAGGACTCATTTAGGAGGGATTTTACATCCTGGTGATTCATGTTTAGGTTATTATCTAGCCAATTCAAATTTGAATTCAGATTTATGGGACTCCTTGGATACAGATAATACACCTGAAGTTGTTATAGTTAAGAAACATTATGCAAGAAAATCTAAGAAATCTAAAAACAGAAAATGGAGACTTAAAAGAATGGCTAAAGAACATAATGATATCGTTGCTAACGATGATTCTAGACAAGCTAGACAAGAACAAGAAAGAGCCGAAAGAGATTATGAATTATTCTTGCAAGAATTGGAAGAAGATGAAGAGTTGAGACAAACCATTAACTTGTATAAAGCTGCTGATGAACAAAGTCGCCCACAACCACAAGAAGATGAAATTGATGATGATGAAGATAGACCTGAAATTGGTTTGGATGAATTATTGGATGAATTGGATGATATGAATTTAGAGGATACACCAATGGAATAAATAGTTTATATACATTTTCGCCATCAATCTCGTATTTCTGATAACGGTCGCACAAAAATAAAATTCTATAATCATGACTGATACCAAATATACAAAACATGTACCAGTACTGTCTTTTATCGAATCTTCGTTTTTCACTAAATTGTCTCAGTTGAAATTAGACGAGTATAAGTTGAATACTACAAGTCAACCAATTCAAGGGTTTTTACAACATCCATTGAAATTGAATAAATTTAATGACGTGCCAATTTTAAATCTAGATATTGATAGTTTCAACTTGGAGTTTAAAGATGATAGTAAAGTTTATCTTGACGGAGAGTTGTTAAATGTTAATACTATTGAAGAGTTTAAAGCTTTGGACAAACAAAAACTACTATCCGAATGGGGTACTCAAGTATTCGATAAGATAACAAAATCGGAAACATTGGATTATATAAATTTTAACAAGTTTTTCGTACTAAGCTTTTCAGATTTGAAAAAGTACAAGTTCTATTATTGGTTAGCTTATCCTATATTATCTAGTAAATGGGTGGTTAAAAGTACTGAAGAAGTATCAAGTGGAGTTACAGATATAATACAACAAGAATTAAAGGAGTCTTACAATCAATTTTATCAATTTTATGACAACAAACTTTTCAATTCTGTTGAAAATGATAAGGAGCATATTTTTGTGTTTATAGACTCAAGTTTGAATAAACTATGCTCCAGTCAAGTCAAGAATTATTTATATTATCTAGCTTATAAAAGATTGAAATCAATTAAATTGATCACGTATCGTAATGATGGATCTTCTTATTTACAGGAATTGGAATTGGAACAAGGTTCTTTCACAGTTCCACCAAAATTCATTGGTTGGGAAAGAACTAGCCAGGGTAAACTTGGTCCAAAATTAGCAGATTTGGGTTTATTAATTGATCCAAAGCAATTGGCAGAGCAGGCTACTGAATTAAATTTGAAGCTAATGAAGTGGAGAATAGCACCAGATATCAACTTAGAAGTAATAAAACAACAAAAAGTTTTATTATTAGGAGCTGGAACATTGGGTAGTTATGTATCAAGAACATTACTAGGCTGGGGTTTTAATCATATTACTTTGGTTGATAGTGGACGTGTTTCATATTCCAATCCAGTACGACAACCTTTATTCAATTTTAAAGATTGTTTCAGTAGTGGTAACCAAGGTGAATTCAAAGCTATCAGGGGAGCACAAGCTTTGAAAGAAATTTATCCTGGTGTCAATTCTGTAGGGATTAATTTAGAAGTTCCAATGATTGGTCATCCAATAAATGATGAATCAAAACAGAATCAAAACTTTGACACATTGAATGAATTATTCGACAATCATGATGTTATATTCTTATTAATGGATTCTAGAGAGTCAAGATGGTTACCAACTGTTTTGGGGGCTGCGAAGGATAAAATCATAATCAATGCTGCTTTAGGTTTTGATAGCTATTTGGTAATGAGACATGGTAGTATAAATCAACAAGAAAGATTAGGTTGTTATTATTGTAATGATGTTGTTGCTCCTAATGATAGTTTATCAGATCGTACGTTGGATCAAATGTGTACAGTTACTCGACCTGGTGGTGCATTATTAGCATCTTCATTAGCCGTTGAATTATTAGTAACATTGTTACAACATGAAAATAAGCAATTGATCAAACATAATGAAAAGACTAAAATAGGTGAAGCCCCACATCAAATACGAGGGTTTTTAAACAATTTCAATCAATCAAAATTATATACTCCAAATTATCCTCATTGTTCTGCATGTTCTGAAAATGTCATCAATCAATTTAATGAACATGGTTGGCAATTTATCAAAAACTGTTTAAATGATCATGAATATTTAGAAGAGATATGTGGACTTAAAAAGGTACAAGAAGAAGCAGAATTGGCAACACAAGATTTACTAAATGATTTAAGTTTAAGCGATGATGATTTTAGTGATGATTCTTTAAATTAATAAAACAATTAATATTACATTAAACAATTAATAATACATAAACATATTTGGAATACCTCAATCAATGAGATGATTTTTTCTTTTTATCTTTCTTTTCTGATTTTTTCTTCTTCTTCTTTTCTTCAACAGGGGCTGGTACTGGAACTGGAATTGGAGCTGGTTTCTCTTCTTCTTCTTCACTGCTTTCTTCTTCTTCTTCAACCTCTTCAACTTTAGGTGTATTGATTGGTGGGGAAGCAATTGTTGAAGCTGGTGCATGATATTCAGTACCATTTTTCAATGAATCTTCGTATTTTGAGTGTTCTTGTCTATAAACAATCATTTCATCATCATATTTCTTCTTCCATTGAGCTCTTTCTGATTCAGATAAATTATCCCAAGCTTCTTTAATAGTTTGATTGGTTTCAATTGCAGATAATGATGATTCGCCTCTCTTTTTTCTTTCTTCACCAATTTGTTTTCTTAAATCATAACTGAAAGCGAAAAACATTGTAAGTGGTTTCTTTGGTGCATTTGGATCTTTATCAGCTTTCTTCTTCTTTTTGGTTACAGTTTCATCCTTTTCACCTTCTCTTTCTCTTTTACCACTTGCAATAATTGTAGAAAGTGCGTTGCTAAGTGATACAACTTGTGTAGCATCAACATCTCCTCCAAAAGCATTTGCAAAATCAATTGCCTTTTCAGCAGTTTTAACGGCAACTTTACTCAATTCAACCAAGGAAGCAACGAGTGCATCTTTTGTAACGGCTTTCTTTTGATCAGCAGATAATGTCATTTCTGTGTAATAATTTTTCTCGTGTAATAAATCGACTGGGGTACTAGTTGGTACTAAAAAAGTTTCTGTCGTGGTACAAAGTGTGGTGATGATTTCAAAATCACAACAATATGTCGAAAGAAAAAATTGGTGGTAGAAAAAAATTTGTCTGGTGAGAAATTAGCCCCTTTTATATAATTTAGGTCAGTGCCAAAACAAGAAAAATAAAATATATTTCTAGCGAAACCAAAACATACCAATGGGCGTACCATTTGGTGTGCGACAATTTCACGCTTGCATTCATGATGCTACTACATTCTTTAGCTGTAGGTTTACATTATGTTTGAAAAAGAAATCAGAATAGTTTAAACTGGTTATCATAATTTCATATGCTGTGTTGACAGTTTCTAGCATAACTTTACGTATCGAATAAATAATAAATTTCGATTTGTTATGGTTTTAAATTTCGATTTGTTTTGGTTTTAAGGATTCATTTTATTACCACAAGGGGCTGGACTCATCGGGTATTAAATTTTGGCCTTATGGGGCTTCCCTTTGAAAAAGAAACTGAGGAAAGCCGAAAATGGTACTGTTTACACGAGAAATTTGAAATTTGTCGGTATCAAACCACATTTCCACCCGTTTTCAAAATTTTTATACAACCGTAGAACGAATGTAAACTTCAATTCTTGGGCTTGAACCATTAATTTTCGTGTAGAACCAATGATTGTACCAAAATTTGGATTAATTACAAACCTTATTTTATAATTTTAAGAAAGCAAGGATGATTATCAGCCATCTATAGAAACCATGTCTCAATGATCAATTTTGTTATGCAATAATATAACTTTCTTGGATCATAGTCGCAAATTGTTTTTCTAAATGTCACTTAAATATGCCATCACTTGCCCTGGACAAGGTATCTTTACTAATGGACTACTACAATCATTGATCAAATACAAACCATCATTTCAACAAGATTTGGATTTGATCGATTCTACATTGAATGAAAGTTTTACCAAAAATTTATTTTATCAAAATGAAAATGATTCGAAGTTATGGTTAAGCAAAACTTCAAATGCACAACCAGCTATATTGGCTTCTACTTATATCATTCTGAAATTGGTTAAGGACTACAAATTTGTTAATAATTCACTGTATATACTTGGTCATTCCTTGGGTGAATATACTGCATTATTATTAAGTGGTATTTTAGATTTTACTACAGCCTTGCGTTTGGTACGACTTCGAGGCCAATTGATGGAACAACTATTTCCAGCAAACAATGAATTTGGAATGTTTGCAGTATTATTTCGACCCACAAATTTTGATCAGGTTAAACAGATAGCTATAGAGTCTAATCTTTTAGGTAACATCAATTCAACAAATCAAATAGTATTGTCTGGAAATTTAACAGAAATTGAACAATTGATTGCAAAGTTGAAAACTGATAAAACCATAGCCAAAGCTGTAAAGTTACCAGTTTCAATTCCATTTCACAGTCATAATTTAAAACCAATTGTACCTGAATTAGAAAAGTTTCTTGAAAACAAGGTTTCTAAACAGATAAAGCCAATAGTTTGTAATCTAACAGGTCAAGTATCAACTAATGAATTTGAAACAATTAAAAACACGTTGAATTGTAATTATCAACCAGTTGAATGGTTGAAATCTTTACAAACACTACAAAATCATGAAATTCAAACTGTTTATAATCTTGGTCCAGGTGATGTTCTACATCAATTCAATTCAAAATTCAGTTTTACGTCAATAAAATTACAAGATCAACTTAATATATAATAAAACGGTTATATTTAAAAAAATAAAATTAAGCGTTATCGGAGTCAGAAAATATCATGTGACTCCAGATATTGATAAACAAAATTTTTCACCAGTGTGCGTGTTTTATTAATGGTTATCTAATTTTTCAATTTCTAACATCCTTTTTTTCTTTATATTTCACAATTCAAAATGGTTGCTGAACTTATTGATGGTAAGGCCATTGCTTCAGAGTTACGTACCAAGATTCATGATGAAATTGCTCAATTTCAATCAAAACATTCTGATTTTAAACCTTCATTAAGTATTATTCAAGTTGGTGATAGACCTGATTCTTCAACTTATGTTAAGATGAAATTAAAAGCAGCTGAAGAAGCTTCTATTGATTGTCATTTGATTAAATTACCAGAAGACATTTCTGAATTTGAATTATTAAATCAAGTCTCAAAATTGAATAATTCATTAGATGTTGATGGTATTTTAGTTCAATTACCATTACCAGAACATATTGATGAAACTAAAATTACTAATGCCGTTTTAGCTGATAAAGATGTTGATGGTTTTGGTCCTTATAATGTTGGAGAATTGGCTAAAAAGGGTGGTGAACCATATTTCTTACCATGTACACCAAAAGGTATAATGTATTTATTACAAGAATCCAATGTTCAAATTGAAGGTAGTAATGCTGTTGTTTTAGGTAGATCTGATATTGTTGGTAAACCAATTGCAAACTTATTGACTAAAGCAAATGCAAGTGTAACTATAGTTCATTCAAAAACACCAGTTGAACAAGTTGAAAAATACTTGAGTGATGCTGATATTGTTGTTGCAGCTATTGGACAACCACAATATGTTAAAAGTGAATGGTTGAAATCAAGTGCTGTTGTCATTGATGTTGGTACAAATTTCATTGATGATGCTACTAAAAAATCTGGTCATAGAATGGTTGGTGATGTTGATTTTGAATCAGCAAAGGAAAAAGTTAAATTGATTACTCCAGTTCCAGGTGGTGTTGGTCCAATGACAGTTGCATGTTTATTAGAAAATGTTGTTGTTGCAGCTAAAAGACATTATAAAGCTAATAATGAAACACCAAAATTCACAAATCCATTGAAATTAAATTTACAAACTCCAGTTCCATCAGATTTTGAAATTAGTAGAGCCCAACAACCAAAAAGAATTACACAAGTTGCTGAAGAAGCAGGTATTTTAGATTCTGAATTAGAACCATTTGGTTTTTATAAAGCTAAAGTTTCATTAGATATTTTAAAAAGATTACAAAATAAAAAAGATGGTAAATATGTTTTAGTTACTGGTATTACACCAACTCCATTAGGTGAAGGTAAATCAACAACAACTGTTGGGTTAGCACAAGCTTTAGGTGCTCATTTAAATAAAAATGTATTTGCAAATGTTAGACAACCATCAATGGGTCCAACTTTTGGTATTAAAGGTGGTGCTGCAGGTGGTGGTTATTCACAAGTTATACCTATGGATGAATTCAATATGCATGTCACTGGTGATATCCATGCTATTACAATGGCTAACAATTTATTAGCAGCAGCTATTGATACTAGAATGTTTCATGAAAGTACACAAAAAGATGGTCCATTATTTAAAAGATTAGTACCAGACAAAAAGGGTGTACGTAAATTTACAAAATCAATGTTGAGAAGATTAGAAAAATTGGGAATTAATAAGACAAATCCTAATGATTTAACTCCAGAAGAAATCACTCAATTTGCAAGATTAGATATTGATCCTGAATCAATTACTTGGAGAAGAGTTGTTGATTGTAATGATAGATTTCTTAGAGGTATTACCGTTGGTCAAGCACCAACCGAAAAAGGTTTTACCAGAGCTACTGGATTTGATATTACAGTTGCGTCTGAATGTATGGCCATTTTAGCGTTGGCAAATTCATTAGAAGATATGAGAGAAAGATTAGGTAAAATGGTTATTGGTACATCTAAAAACGGTGTTCCAGTTACTTGTGAAGATATTGGATGTGCAGGTGCTTTAACTGCATTATTAAAAGATGCAATTAAACCAAATATTATGCAAACTTTGGAAGGTACACCAGTTTTTGTTCATGCAGGTCCTTTTGCTAATATTTCAATTGGTGCATCTTCAATTTTAGCTGATAAAATGGCTTTGAAATTGGCTGGTACATCATCTGATTTAAATGAAAAAGAAAGAAAACAACAAGAAGGTTATGTTGTTACTGAAGCAGGATTTGATTTTACAATGGGTGGTGAAAGATTTATTAATATCAAATGTAGATCATCAGGATTAGTACCAGATGTTATTGTTATTGTTGCTACAGTTCGTGCATTGAAAGTTCATGGTGGTGGTCCTGAAGTTAAAGCTGGTGCTGCATTAGCTCCAGAATATACACAAGAAAATGTTGAACTTTTAAGAGCTGGATGTTCTAATTTAGCAAAACATATTTCAAATGCTAAATCTTATGGTTTACCAGTTGTTGTTGCAATTAATAAAATGTCATCTGATTCAGATAAAGAACATGAAGTTATTAAAGAAGAAGCTTTGAAAGCTGGTGCTATTGATGCTATTGTTTCTAACCATTGGGAAGAAGGTGGTAAAGGTGCAGTTGATTTAGCTCAAGGAGTTATCAATGCTGCCAATTCTCCAGATAAAAATTTCAATTTCTTGTATGGATTAGAACCATCAGTTGAAGATAAAATTTCAACAATTGCAAAAGAAATGTATGGTGCTGGTGAAGTTGAATTTTTACCAGAAGCCCAAAAGAAAATTGATTTATATACTAAACAAGGTTTTGGTAAATTACCAATATGTATTGCAAAAACTCAATATTCATTATCTCATGATGCAGCTTTGAAAGGTGTTCCAACAGGATTTAAATTCCCAATTAGAGATGTTAGAGCATCTATTGGTGCTGGATATTTGTATGCATTAGCAGCTGAAATCCAAACTATTCCAGGTTTACCAACACATTGTGGGTTTATGAATGTCGAAGTCAATGAAGATGGTGAAATTGATGGATTATTTTAAAACCCCCAAATTAGAGATTAGAAGAAAACTATTTCAACAATGTTTTATGAATGTCACGATTATGAAATACAATTTATATTTTTATAGAATAAACAGTTTCAACACAGAAAATTAATAATAAACGCTTTATTCTAAGTTTCTTATTTGTTTACCGTTTTATCTATTTGTAGTGCGGATTTGGTGAGAAAAAATTAATCAATAATAAATCATCATCAACAACAATTAACCAATTGATTTTATTTCTTTGATTTAAACAAAAGAAAAAGTATAGAAATTAGTTTTAATTGAGTTTATAATTACTAATAGTTGAGTGTTGTGTAATATAATTTTTTATCATAATTAAAAATGTTTAAATTACAAACTACATCGTTGTTTAGAGCAACGATTAAAAGATCATTGGCCATCACATCAATACCAAAGCCTGTATCTACAAGGTTTTTATCATTCTCAAGAATAACCACTCCTGTTTTCACCAACAAAGTTCAATTCCATGGATTAAGATTATATAGTGTATTAACTGAATCACCAGAAGCCAAAATATATAATTATGATGATATTAAAGAATTAGCCACCAATCCAACCAATCATCCAGAATCTGTTTTGGTAGATGTTAGAGAACCAGTAGAATTTGGTGATGGACATATACCTGGAGCTATAAATATTCCATTTAAATCTAGTCCTGGTGCATTAGATTTATCTCCAGAAGATTTCCATGAAAATTTCGGATTTGATAAACCTGAACTCGACAAAGAATTGGTGTTTTATTGTCTTGGTGGAGTTAGATCCACTGCAGCTGAAGAGTTAGCAAGTACTTTTGGTTATAAAAAAAGAGGTAATTACATTGGTAGTTATGAAGATTGGTTATCTCATGAAAATCAAAACAAATAATTATTTGATTCATTTCCATAATCTTGTCATATAGTCGTTAATTTAGTTAGTTATAATTTGTTTATTAATTTTAATAGAAAAAGATATTTAATCATTATTTGGTCTAAATTCCAATTGTCTAAATTCTTTACCCAATCTTTTCTTTCTCTTTCTTTCCATAACTTTCTCTCTTTGTTTGGGTTTCATAGTATCAAACTTAGCCTTTTGTAATATCTTTCTTTTATCGGCTCTTTTAATGAAAAATGGTTGTTGATTATTTTTGGAATGGTTTTTTCTATATTCTGATAAAACTTTAGATTCCAACTCTCGATTTTTCAATGTATCCATACGGGATTTAAGTGATTGTAATTGTAACTTGATCTCTTCTTTTTGATAATCATTTAGTTTTGATTTTTTATCTTTTAATAAAGATTGCATTGATTCAATTTCTTGTTTTCTATAATCATCTAAAAATGAATAGTTTTTCCTTGCCTTTTCTAAATCAGCTTTACCATAAGCTGCATCAAAACGGATGTCTGTATGTAATGTAGTTGGTTTTCTCGATGGTAATCCTGGTATATCTCGTATACGAGAAACTGGTTTTTTAGATGAAGATTCAGAAGGTGCATGTTTATTCTTCTTGTTTGAACTTTTAGAATTGGATTCTTCAGGAGGTCCATCTGAGTCAGAATCAGAATCGAAAAATTCTTCTTGTTGCTGTTTTTGTTGTTTCTGTAGCTTTGATTGTGCTTTATTCAAGGTACCAAATGAAATTGTAGATAATTCATCATCCTCTTCAGAATCACTAGCTTGTTTATTTTGTAATGCATATGATAATTCATCGTCTGATGCATCCTGATATGATGGTTTTATCCTTTTATGGAGTGGCATTTTGAATATTTTGTGAAGATGAGATCAAAAATGTTGCAAAGAATTTTTTTAATGAGACATTTGATATTTGATACCTTGTTGACATGAAAATTAGTAAAATAATACCAACACATCTAGCTTAACACTCGATTCAGTGACTCTGTCTAATTTAAATTATCCATAAAAAGCAGAAGCTTTAAATTAAAACTAAAACCCTTGTTTCAATTTTCCACACACAACCTTTGCAAATCTTTCAACTCTTTAAGACTCTAAAGTTGGTTGCTTATTCATTATATACTCAAAAATAGTTTCAAAACTACTATGATATATATGATATTGTCAGCGATTCCTCATTACTAAACAGTTGTTTGTCTACTTATTCGAGTTCAAACATAATGGTTGCAAATTTTCTCGTTTAACTAACTATTACAGATGAATAAAACACAATTGTAATTAATTCTGGCCAAGACTAAGATCTTACTATATTTACTGAAATTTAAATTATAATATCATCTTTCAAAGCTTGGTGGTACAATGATTAAATTTTGTAATCTGTTGAATTTAATGAAAAATGGCCCAATTTTTGATTCCGATTTATGCGAGTCTCGGTGTAAAAAATATCCCACAATCAATATGAGAAGAGGGGAGAAGTAGATTCTATGAAAGATTTGTGACAGTTGTACATCAAACCATTTGAAGGGTTGTTAAATCAATATAAAAGAACTATAGCACAGTATGTACAAATATAACTTCAATAATTCAAAACAATCTCAATGGTTATAAATGTATAACCATGTACATATCAATTGTTGCAAAATATATATGGTCGTGTACTCAGTAACAGAAAATAAAAATAAAAAAAAATTTCAACAAATTAAAAATGTTGTAAGAAAAAAACAAATTCAAAAGTTTAGAATTAAATTTTTATCTATTCTTTCAATTCATCTTAAACCAAAAACAATTCAACCAATTTTCAACAACCTTACTTTCCCCATCAAGTTATAGATAAATTATACATATATACATATTCAATTACAATGTTGTCAAGATCAATTGCTCGTATCTCAAGAGTATGTTTTTTTCCAATTGAATTCACGATTTCATATTTCAAGTTTTAAAATTTATACTATTTTGTCTATGGATTTTCAATTCAACTAGATCGGTTATTGCATTGTTTAATCATCATTCAGGAACTTCAATTGGGTTTGATTAATCATCATCCAAGCTTCAACTACAACTGTTTTAGATTTCAAGATTTACACGTTTTTTTTTTTTATTCCGATTTGACATTTTTAATAATAACCGATTTGAAATGATTTCCATTTAATCCACGCAAAATTGATAAATTTGTAAATCTTTAACAAGAATATGAATACTAACAATTAATCTTTAGACAGGTGCTCAACAAAAGAGATTTTTATCTTTACATGAATATAGATCAGCTGCTTTGTTATCTAAATATGGTGTTGCTATTCCAAAAGGTTTTGCAGCCACCACCCCAGAAGATGCTTATGAAGCTGCCAAGAAATTAGGTACCAATGAATTGGTTATCAAAGCTCAAGCATTAACAGGTGGTAGAGGTAAAGGTCATTTTGATTCCGGTTTACAAGGTGGTGTTAAATTGATTTCATCACCAGAAGAAGCTAAAGATTTAGCTGGACAAATGTTGAATCATAAAATCATTACTAAACAAACTGGTGCAGCTGGTAAAGAAGTTACTGCTGTTTATATTGTTGAAAGAAGAGATGCTAAATCAGAAGCTTATGTTGCTATTTTAATGGATAGAGCAAAACAAACTCCAATGATTGTTGCTTCATCACAAGGTGGTATGGATATTGAAGGTGTTGCTGCTAAAGATCCATCAGCCATTAAAACATTCCCAGTTCCACTTGAAGAAGGTGTTAGTGATAAATTAGCTACTGAAATTGCATCAGTTTTAGGTTTCACTCAAGAAGCTATTCCAGAAGCTGCCAAATCTATTCAAGGTTTATACAATTGTTTTATTGAAAGAGATTGTACTCAAGTTGAAATTAATCCATTGAGTGAAACTCCAGATCATAAAGTTTTAGCTATGGATGCTAAATTAGGATTTGATGATAATGCATCATTTAGACAAGAAGAAGTTTTTTCATGGAGAGATCCAACTCAAGAAGATCCTCAAGAAGTTGAAGCTGCTCAATATGGATTAAATTTTATTAAATTAGATGGTAATATTGCCAATATTGTTAATGGTGCAGGTTTAGCCATGGCCACCATGGATATTATTAAATTATATGGTGGTGAACCAGCAAACTTTTTAGATTGTGGTGGTACAGCTACACCAGAAACTATTGAAAAAGCTTTTGAATTAATTTTAAGTGATAAAAAAGTTAATGGTATTTTTGTAAACATTTTTGGTGGTATTGTTAGATGTGATTATGTTGCACAAGGTTTGATTGGTGCCACAAAGAAACATCAATTGGATATTCCAGTTGTTGTTAGATTACAAGGTACAAATATGGCTGAAGCTAAAGAAATGATTGATAAATCAGGTTTGAAATTATATGCTTTTGAAGATTTAGATCCGGCAGCTGAAAAGATTGTTGCATTGGCTCCACCAAAGAAGTAGATTGATTATCATAAAACATTTATAGAAAAACATATATAATATATAAACCTCCTATGTTTCAAAAGCATTTGTAAACCTCTCTGGTTCAAACAGGTAGCGTTGTTGATACTTATTTTTTTCAGTTGTTGGTTTAATTTTTCTTCTTGCCACCATTTAAAACAATGTTTTTAACAAGAAGTGAATATGATCGTGGTGTATCTACATTTTCTCCAGAAGGACGATTATTTCAAGTTGAATATTCTTTAGAAGCAATTAAATTAGGTTCTACAGCAATTGGTATATCTACAAGTGAAGGTGTTATATTAGGAGTTGAAAAACGAGTTACATCATCATTATTAGAATCATCATCAATTGAAAAAATTGTTGAAATAGATCATCATATAGGATGTGCAATGAGTGGATTAACAGCAGATGCAAGATCAATGATTGACCATGCACGTGTCAGTAGTTTAACTCATAATTTATATTATGATGAAGATATAAATATTGAAAGTTTAACACAAAATGTATGTGATTTAGCATTAAGATTTGGTGAAGGTGCAAGTGGAGAGAAAAGATTGATGAGTAGACCATTTGGTGTTGCATTATTAATTGCTGGATATGATTCAGATAAAGGACCACAATTATATCATGCTGAACCTTCAGGAACATTTTATAGATATGAAGCTAAAGCTATTGGATCAGGATCCGAAGGTGCACAAGCAGAATTAAATAATGAATATCATAAATCTTTAACTTTAAAAGAAGCTGAATTATTAGCATTAAAAATTTTAAAACAAGTTATGGAAGAAAAATTAGATTTTAAAAATGCTCAATTGGCAAGTGTAACAAAAGATGGTGGATTTAAAATTTATGATGATAAACAAACTGAAGAAATTATAAAAGTATTGAATGAACAAACTACTGATGAAGATATGACCTAGAAATATATATATATTCTTTTATTCAGGGTAACAAGATTCTAATCTATCACTTAATTCTAATAATTGTTTATTCTCCAATTGACCAAAATGTTTAATTGTAGATAAAAATTTACTTAAATGATTACCAAATAATTCATATTGAATTAAAAATGTATTTGATAAATTTTCAAACCGATTTTTAATCAGTTCATCATCCATTGGTTTTATAAATTTTGTTGGATACTCTTTTGAATATTTATCATATAACTGATGATTTAATAAAATTAAAATTTTTTTAAATTGTATTATATAATTATTAAATTGTATTATAAATTCAAAAATATCTTGTAATTGTTGTAATAAATCTGATTTTGTAATTAATGAATCATTTAATAATGTACTTGAATAATCAGATAATTTTGAAATCAATAAATCAATAGTTATATTTTCATTATTTGTTGGTGATGATATCTCACGTTGTCGTTGATGAATTTGTAAATCAAATATTGAATTATTTGTAAAATTTCCAAAACTAGATACATATCCATTTTGATTTGATATTGATATAGTTTTTGAATTTGATAAATTTTGTTTAATATCTATTATTAAATTTTCAATTTCATGAAAATTTTCTTCAATTACATCATACATTATATAACTTTGAATTTCATTCATAAATGCTTTTATCCTTGATGATAACATTCTACATCTTAATATCCATTTTTTAATATTTGGTTCAAAATTTGGAAATTTCCAAATATTTGAATTATTAATTTCATGCCAATTTGAATCACAAAATTTATTAATAAATTTAATTTGCATTAATAATTTAAACATGATTTCATATTGATAAGATATCTGTTGATTTAAAATTAGATTTAATGGGAATGGTAATGAAACACTTAAATCGATACTTGTAATACTTGGTTCATTTTTATGTTCATTAGTTTCATGAGAATTTATTGTCAGAACTTTCAGTGGCAGAACATCTCCAACTTTATAAAATAATCCTCGAATGTTTTCATCGGGTATGGCATAATCCAGATTTTTCTCAAGTAGTTCTCTTGCTATAGCATATAATGATTTTTTACTAATGGCCAATTTCTGAGAATGAATTAATTCTTGTCCAATCTCACTATCTATCCTTTTAGATTTAAAAATTTCTTGATATTGCTTTTGTAACCTTGACAGTGAAATTTTAAATTTATTTCGTTTCAATTCTGAAAATGTCTTGATTATAAAATTATCAATATAATATGAATCATTTAATAAAAATAAAAATTGATATACATTTAGTATAGTACCAAATTCAAATTTCTCAAATATCAACTTAAGTAATAATTTATTAGCTCGTTGAAAATATTCATCTATACTTAATTCTAAATTTGATGACATTAAACTATTGATTTTCGGTAGTTGTTCATTTAAAATTTCAAAATTATTTAATCCAGTACATTTCTTATAAATATTTAAATATTTCCCAGTATTTAATAATTTCATTTGTATTTCACTATTTTTAAATTGATCAAGTAATCCATCATTTTTAATTAAAAATAATTCATGCCAATAATATTCATTTTTATTTTGAAAAATTTCAAGAAATGATGATGAAACTTTCTTTTCTCTTAATAAAAATTCATCAAATGGATCATCAATTATTCCTTCACTTAACCATTTATTCAACATTTCAACATAATCATAACTTATAGTCTCAAATAGTTTAGTTAAAATTTGTAATGATGTAGAATCACCTTTATAATATAAAATTCTTTCTTGAACAATTTTTAAAACTAATCCACCTTTACACCTATTATATTTTTCAAGATATAAATTTGGTTCAATATCAGCATTTTTAGATACAATTTCTTCAAAGTTACCTTGTAATTCCTTTTGACTTAAATTTAATCTTTCCAATGTTGTTTTATGAATTTCAATTGCAATTTGATATAAATGAGTCAATTTATTTGAAATTTCACTATGAATTATTTGATCCAATACATTTAAATTAAAATTTTGATTTGATTTAAAATCTTTTTCCAATTTTAACATTATTGAATTATAATATATTAAAAATTCATAAATACAAAAGCAAAATCTTTGAATAATTTTACCATTTCTTTCATTATTATAATATTGTATGAAATTTTGTAATCCAATATAATATTTCCCAAATTTAACAATTTTTTTAGTAATAATTTTTAAACTTATATCTAAATGTTTTGCAATTTTAAAATCTGGTCCTTCTATTTGATTATTTAAATTTGTTGAATCATAATGTTTACTAAATTGAATATAATGACCTTCATAACCAAGTAAACTAAAAATTATTTCTTTTATAATTAATGCTTGTTGTATTTTAATATCATTGATTTGATTTAATAAAGCTCCAGGCACTTTTTGATATTTATAATTTGGTTCAATTATACATGATGCCAACAAATTTATATCATCATCATCGTCATCGTTTAAACTAACATAATCTTTCGGTAGGTCTTGTCTTTTATGAAATGATCTTTGTGAATCAATTGGACTAGATTGTATTAATGGAGATGCTGATTGAAAATTAAAACTAGCTTGATCTTGAAAAGTTGAATTAATTTGATCTTGAAAAATAGAATTTGGAACTGAATTGTTTACAGGACTATTGAATGCATTCGAATGTCGTCTCACTTTGGGTGTTGATTGTGCTTGACTAAATTTACTATGAAATGAATTCATTTAACTTCATTAAAAATTGTTTGTTTTGATTTTTAGAACCTCACGTCAAAAAAATAAAAAAAAAAATTAAAAAATAAGAGTGGTAGCGTTTCTATTCTTTTTGCAATCATTATACATTTTTAAAAATTACTTACTTTACCTTTCTTCTTTTGTTTATCAATATGAGCTCTTAATACACGTTGTCTATCTCGAAGTGATAATTTTTGTTTACCTTGAACTGCTTTTTTATGAATCATCATAACAAAATTCTTCTTTCTTGCTTTTTCTTTATTTGTTGTTGAATGTGGTGCATCACGTTTACCTTTTCTTGAACCAAATTTATCACGATCTTCTTTACCTTCTTTTGCGTGAGCTATTCTTTCTTCTCTCAATTGTTTATATTTGACTTTACCAACTAAACTTGTTGAATCAACACTTTCTTCATTAGATGTACCCATAATTTTAGCTAATCCAGCTTCAGTTCTTAATTCTTCTAATTTTGCAAAATCAGCTGGTGTTAAAATTCTTGTAGATAATAAATCATTCATTGATTGTTCTGGATTCTCAACTTTTAATTTCTTCTTTGCTGGTTCTTCATTTTCTGAATCAGATAATTCCAATTCAGATTCTTCTTCTTCTATTTTTTCATCTTCACTATCCGATATATCTATTTCTTTATCTGATTCAACTGTAACCCAATCACCTTCTACATCACTATCAGCTTGTTCTTCATCATCATCAACTTCCCAATTTTCATCATTATTTTCATCATCTTCTCCTTGTTCTTGTTTCCATTTAGCTAATAACTCAATACCGGGTATTGATGTAGTATTATTTTCAACACCATAAGTAGGTAATCCTGATTTTTCACCCTTTTGTAATCCAATACTTGCAGTTTTACCACGATCTTTCTTAGATAACATTTCTGGTGCAACTTCTCTATATAGAGTTATTAAAGATCTTGCTGCCATCATAACTGCTTTTGCCTTTGAACCTTTATATTCAGTTAAATCTTGTAACAATGTTGAATCTATAGCTAAAGGAGCTCTTGATAAAATTTCTCTAATTGTATTTAATCCTGCTGATGCAACTTCAGCTGCAACACCATCACTTACAAATTCATCAGCAATTTTTCTAACAACAACTTCAATACTTTCTGGTGGTACTAAATCATGTGATGCTTGAGCTGAAGCAGCCATAATTTGTGTTACATTTCTTTGTTTTGGAGTTAAATATTTTAAAAAAAAACTGTAAATTCCTAAAACAATTAATTTATGAGTACCAATCATTCTTGATATTAAATTCATAAATAAAATTTTTTGTTCAAGATCAAATTTATTTGAATTTTTTGAACTTAAATGATTATCAAATAACAGTTCTGCAAATCCTTGTGGATCTCTTAATAAATGTATGGCTGAGAAATTCAAATAAGTAGCTGAATGTTTTGGACCATTTTTCTTTTTCATTTGTTTAACTGCTTGTTCTAATTTCTTTGATCTTTTTGAAGATTTCTTATTATGTTGCATTTTATGTTTTAATTCAGTCATATCAAAACCTTCATCATCTGAACTTTCTTCAAAATTATCTTCTCTTTCTTTATCAGCACCAAGGAAAAATTTAACTCCTGCTATTGATACTTTAACATCTGGATGTAAAGCAGCTTGAGTCATTATTTCAATTGTTCTTGAATCATCCCATATACCTCTTCTCCATAATTCTCTAGTTAATTTTGTAGCCCATAATCCTTGATTATCCTTTTGTTCTAATAAATTAAATAATAAAGCTTGAGTTGATCTATTTAATTTTTGATTTTTAGCACCAGTATTTACAGATTTCAATAATGATATTAAAGTTGAATAAATTTGTTTTCTCATTTGTTTAATATGTTGACCTTGTGAACCTGCTGAATATGAAACTAATAATGGGAAAATGGTTTGTATTAAAGATTCAGCAGTAATTATATTTTTATTCCTTAACATTGTTAAACATTGTATAATCTTTTCTCTTAATTCTGATGATAAATCTCGATGATTATTTAACAAAATAGTTTTCAATTCTTGTGGGAAATTTGCGGTTTCTTTAGGATAACATGTACATACAGCTGATAAAAACCCTATAAGTTCAATAAATTCAGTTGTTGAATTTGAATCTGCACCTGTTGGATTTAATAAATATAAATCTCTTAAAGATTCATAATGAGAAAATTGCTGTAAAAATTCTTCATGATATGATTCTGGATCTCTCCTTACCACGTTTTGTAATAGTATAATATTTGTTGGTAAAATAGCTGCTCTTCTTTTCTTACCCATATTTAGAGATGAGATGAACCAAAGAAAAAAAAAAAATATAATATTTATATTTGGAACAAATTATTTAAAGTTTCATAATTAATCTTTTTAGATACTGTTGATTTAGCAATGTATTGAGTAGCACTTCCAGCTGCTGATTTAGGTGTACCATCTTCATCTAATTCTATATGACCAATTTCATTTTGTAATTCTGCTGGAATAGTATTTGGTGATTTTCTCTTCTTTCTAGTTGTATTTGAACTTGTTACATTACCAGTTAATAAATCTGCTTCTTCTTTCAATTTCTTCTTTTCTTGAGCAATCATATAATCATGATTTAATCCAGTCCATATTCTTTCCTTCATTGCAATTTCATCTTCAGTTAATTTACTTTCAAAAACAATTTCATCATCATCATCTGAATTTAATTCTGTATCAGAACGAATTGTACTTAATAAATCTTTAGTCTTAGGTAGACATTTAACTAAATTTTTAGGCCAATTCATATTCCATACTTCATTTAATCGTTTTCTTTCTTGTTCATAATCATTATTTTCATCATTAAAAGTTGGTGTTTCACCATTTGTTGCTTCATAAGGTGTTTCATATAATGAATCCTTCATCTTTGTATTTTTCATCTTTATAATTCTATTCAATTGTTCATCTAAATTTTCTTTTGTAAGTGACATATCACTAAGAATTGTATTCATTAATAATTGTTTTTGTGCTTCTTCTTTTGGTAAACTTTTTAAATAAATCTTTTGATCTTCATCTGATAATTTATTAAATTCTTTTGCACTTTGATTTGGATCAATATTTTCTTGTTGTTTTAATCTTTGAAATTGTATATCATTTGCAATTTTAATTTCTAATTTACGATTTTTATCAAATGATGGTGGATTTGAACTTTTTAAATTTTCAACTTCTCTAAAAGATTTTATAGATAATTTTCCTGCTCTAGTATTTTTAAATTCATTTAATCTTCGTTGTAAAGTTTCTTCTCCAACATGTGAAACAGCAACAATTTCTGAATGTGTACGTCTAAAATTATTCATTCTTGCTGCTAACAAAACACATGCACCAGCAATACCTGCTGGTCTTCTCCCTTCATGTATCCAATCAGATGACATTCTTGAAGCTAATTTCATTGCATCTTTTGCAACTTTTGTTGTTTTATCTTTAAAATCTAATTTTTCAACAAAATGTTGTATGAATAATGATGGATCTGCTAATGGTAATTTTGTAATATGTAAAGCTTTAACCATTTTTAAAAAAGTTGCACCTAATGAATAAACACTAATTTGTAATCTTGATGAAAAATCAATCAACATATGATGGGTACGTTCTTTTCTACATGCAACATAAAGACACGTTGCCAATACATTATTTGATCTTCTGCCTTGTACAAAATTCAATGTTAATGCTAATCTAAACCATTCACCTGCTGCTTCAGCTATATAATCTGGTATACGTAAACTATTTGCTATACGTTTAATCTTTCGTTTACCATTCAACAATGTTTGTTCCCTAGATTCCATTGCATTTTGTCTACCACCTGTGAAAGTAGCTCTTGCTTGATCAGCACCAACCATAGCACCTTGAACCATTGCAGCACCCGAAGATGACTCACCAAATTGAACTTCACTAACAATTGGATTTTCTTCTAAAACAGTACCACATCTCATACATGATATATCACCAGCTGTTGTATAACTTGTATCAAACTGAGTATGACCACAATTTTTACATTTATTTTGTCGTTTTACTCTACTCATTGATTAATCTTGTTTACCGTGATTTAAATTTTTTTTTTTTTTTTTTTTTTTTTTGTTAGGGGTAAGTAAGAACTATGGCTGATAGAAGAATTGATGATGAAAATGAAAGTATACGGACATTCAGTCCTAGAGAAGGTACAAGCACTGGTGTTGGGATTATAGATGGTGATGCTATTCTACTGCTTCGAAATAAACAAAAAGAAATTGAATCAAATGTATCAACTTCATCTCAATTCCCATATACTTTAATGTTAAAAATTACAAGCTCAGAACCAAGAGATGTTTTACAACTGGAGAGAACATGTTTAACATTTATTAGATTTTCAACAGCATTATTTTTCACTTCATTGGCTATATTATTAAATTTCAAATTTGATACTTCTGGTAAACAAAAGAATGATAATGATCATAAATTTAAACATAAATCTTATTCAATTGTTGTTTCATATATTTTATTGTTTTTATCATTGTTTGTATTGGTAGTTAGCGGGTTTAACTATTTTATTACAATCAAACGGTATGCAAAATCGAAAATTTCAACTTATAATTTTAATAATTTACCAACTGTGATTTGTATATCTGGTATTGTCGTCACATTGGTTGGATTAAACATTTTAATGATTATAGAAGGGTATATAGAAGATTCATGATTATATATATATTATTTTGTTGGTTTCATTATTTTACCATGTTTCTTTTTATTTATCTTTTTACGTTGACCAAAATTTTCTTTATCCATTTCCATTAATGATTCTCTTTTAGCTGTTGTAGTTATAGTTAAAGAATCTTTAATTACTAAATCATCATTTAATTCTTCAAGTAAATCCATTTTTTTATTTATTCGTTCTTCAATTGATTGTATACGATCAATATCTTTTTCACTAACCATTGAAATTGATGTACCTTTTCTACCTGCTCTTGCTGTTCTACCTACTCTATGTATGAAATCATCTGGATTTGCTGGTATATCGAAATTTATAACCAATTCAACTTCAGGTATATCTAATCCTCTACTTGCAACATCAGTTGCAATTAATATTTTAGCTGCATTTGCTTTAAATATATGTAATGAATTAATTCTTTCTTGTTGTGGCATATCTGAATGTAATGAAGTAACTCTAAATTCTAATTTCCGAAGTGTTCTTCTTAAAACTTCAGCTGTTATAGTTCGATTTACAAATATAATTGCAACTTTATCTTTAAAATTTGTTAAATTTAGTATACTATTAAGATAAGCTTCTTTAACATGTGATGGTATGAAAATATAATTTATAGTTAATGTTGATGGAATTGCAACTTTATCAATTGTTTCAACTTCATACATAAAAACTGGTAATTTATCTTTTGGTAATGGTTTATCTTTTAATGTTTTAACTGCATCTGTAACTGTAGCTGTGAATAATAAAGTTTGTCTATTTTCACTAGATGGTAATATACTAAAACATCTTTGTAAATCACTACCAAAACTATTACTTAATAAACGATCAGCTTCATCCAATACTAAAAATTTAATTCTTTTTAATCCATTTATAATATCATCACCACTATTTAAAATATGATCGGCTAATCTTCCTGGAGTTGCAATAATGAAATGAGGTTTCTTTTGTAATTCAATAGTTTGTTTAACAAAATCATCACCACCAACAATTACACTACATTTAATATTCATATTTGAACCTAGAGCAACAAATTGTTCTGCTATTTGTAATGCTAATTCTCTTGTTGGTGTTAGAACTAATCCATATACACCAAAAGGATCTTCAGACCATTTAGTTAATATAGGACTTGCAAATGCAATTGTTTTACCTGAACCAGTTTTAGCTCCTCCAATACAATCATAACCTTTTAAAATTGCAGGTATACATTTTTGTTGAATTAAAGTTGGTTTATTTATCTTCATAGCATCCAATGATTCGCATAACCATTTCGAAACCCCGAGATCTGAAAACGAAGCAGACATTATATAAGTTGGTGGTTTATCTAAATTTTTGCAATGAGATATGGGATGAGGAGCTACCAGAAAATGGAACAGAAATAGATTAGACAAGGTTTATAAATGCAAATGATATATATTAAGATAATTCATAATCGTCAATTTTATTCTTATATTTTAATAAGTTTCTCTTTATCTTTGAAGTATCAACCCATGTTAAATAATCTTCTAAATTTCTTGTAACCAAATAAGCAGGATCAGTTATAACATTTGGACCTATTCTAACATGACCTTGTTCAACAAATGTGATTGCATCAGTTAAAGTTTCGGCCATTTTCAATCTACACATAACAACACCAATTCTTCTTCTACAAAATGCACTAACAGATATTTTATTCTCTAAATCTGATATTTTTGATTTTGTAGCCAAAACACCCATATTATATAACTTCTCCAATATTAGTTGTTCATGTTTTAATCTAAAAGGATCTGTTGGTTTCAACATTGATAATTTATGAGCTAATTTTTTAATATCACCACAAATCTTGTTATATTTGAAATAATCTTCTCTATTCTGTATATGATAAGTTCTCATCACTTGGGTATCTCTATGCCCTTGATCTTGTTTCCAATCCAAGAAATCAACTTTCTTAAGAAGCTTCTTTTCATGATGTTTCAATGCTCTGACCATTATTATATGAGATGAGGTTTAAAGTTGTGATAAAAAAAGGTTAGTGTAATTTGGTTTGATTTGGTTTTTACGAAACGAAAAAAAAAAAACTTTCAAATTTTCAACCTTTTTAAACTATGAATAAGTGGTTGAATGGGATACGTTATTTTTCAACTTCAAGAAGTTGTTTATCAAATATAGGTAAGAAGCCAGTGAGACTAGCAGATGGGGTTAGTTATACAGTTGAAGAAATCCCAATTGAATTTTGTAAAAAATTTCAAAATAAAAGTGATATATATCAATTAAATAGACAATTAATAATTAATGGACCATTAGGTAAAATTAGACAAGAAATTGCACCATTTGTTAAGATACATACTGATGTTGAGAATAAACAAATCTATTTAACTGTACAGAAACCATTTAATAAATTACAACGATCATTATGGGGTACAACAAGAGCCATCTTACAACGTAATATAACAGGTATAACAGAAGGACATTTATCAATTATTAAATTTGTTGGTACTGGATTTAGAGCAATAATTGAAAAAGATTCAAATACAAATAAAGAATTTATAAATTTAAAATTAGGATTCCCATTTACACCAAGATTAGAAGTTCCAAAAGGTATAAAAGTATCAACACCAAATCCAACAAGATTAATTATAGAAGGTAATGATTATGAAAAAGTTAAACAATTTGCTGCATCAATAAGATTATGGAAGAAACCAGAACCATATAAAGGTAAAGGTATCTTTATTGATAATGAAACAATCAAATTAAAAGAACGAAAGATTAAATAATAGTTTTACATATTGATATATTCATTCTCTCTTGTATATATATATATTATACAGTATTATTATTTCTAGTGAGAGGAAAAAAAATTTTCAAACTTTCAATAGGTTATTTATTATGTTTGGTCTAAGTTTCAAGAGTAAAGTATCTAGTAATCAGTTACTACAAGTTAGGAATGCAGCTAAGATCACATCGATACATGCTATACCTAGTATAAAGACGATACCGCCAACAAAGCAACATTCGATTGAACAACGTAATAAACGTAGACAATTATTGGAAAGACCAGGTATATTTGGTATTAAACGTGGAATGATTACATGGTTTAATGAAAAAGGTGAACAATTCCCAGCTACAGTGATAGAAATTGATTCAGTCGAAGTATTGGATTATAAAACAACTGAACAAGTTGGTTATGATTCAATATTATTAGGTACAATTGATCGATTTAAAAATTTAAAATTAGGTTTAAATACTTTAAAAATATTTGAAAAAGCTGGTGTTTCACCAAAATATAAAATTGGTGAATTTAGAATTAGAGATTCAACAAATTTAAAACAAAATTTACCATTAGGTACAGAAATTACAGCTGATTATTTTGCTGTTGGACAAATGATTGATGTCAAGGGGATAACAAAAGGTAAAGGGTTTGCCGGTGGGATGAAAAGATGGGGGTTTAAAGGTCAACCTGCATCACATGGTGTTACAAAGACTCATCGTAAAGCTGGTGGTCATGGTGGTAATCAAGATCCAGGTAGAATTTTCCCTGGTCATAAAGGTGAAGGTAGAATGGGTGGTGTAAATTCAACTAAATTTAATCTTGAAGTTTTAAATACTGATGCTGAAGCTGGTATAATAATAGTTAAAGGTTCAGTTCCAGGTCCAAAAAAATCAATTATAAGATTACAAGATTCTTTATTTGATTATGGTATATCCAAGAATCAACTTGAAAAACAATTGTAAATAGGTATACAATATATATGATTAGAAATGAAGCTCTACAAAAGGACATTTTCAATTTCTCAACTTTCAATTGATTCAAACCACCTAGCTTGGAATCACTTGAAAAATGAAAAAAAAAGAAACTAAAAGTTCAATGGGTAAGTTCCAAAAATTAAATTGATACACCATTTGACAAATGAAAGACAATTCCCGGATGGCTCTGGGAAAAGACAAGAGCCATGTTCGTTTGGAATTGATCTTCTGGCGATAAAGAAGAAGAGAAATTTTTTTTTTCTGTTTTTAATCTTTTTTATTTATAGTAAAAATTTATTTGAGCAACTACACTACCACCTATACACATTTATTTATTTAATCATCATCCATTTCAGATGGTCTAATTAATCCACCAACTTTCATATCTGATTCTCTTTGTTTCTTATCTTGTTCTTCCTTTTCCAATTGTTTATCTTCAGCAAACAAATAATCAGTTGGATCACCACCAAATTCTTTCAATTGAACCAAGAAATCTCTAAGAATTGATTTAAATTTAAATAAATCATTATAAACTGATGTTAAAACTTGTAGGAAATTATTCAATTGTTCTTGTTGTAAATTTTCAAATGCTGATGATAAAACTTGTGATAAATATTGTTTTAGAAATTGTTTATTTGTTGAACCTTGTGGCATTTGATCTTGAGTATATAATGGATATTTAATCACATCATCTTGAATCAAATGAATCAATTGTGCTAATAATTGTGCTTGATATCTAAAACCAGCTTTATGATCCGGTTGTGTAAATACATAAAATGTATCACTTAAAATTTGAAAATAAAAATTTTCATAAAATGCTCTAGTAAATGGTGTATCACCTAATTTTTCAACATTTTCAATTAAATCTAATGTTAATGATAATCCATTATCTTCAACTTCTCGATTATTATGTTTAAAAGCCCATAATGCTGCATTTATTAATGATTGAAAAGCTTCACCACTCAATTGTAATAAACCTTGAAATGATTTAAGATTAATTTCTTTTAATAATTTATAAAATTCAACACGATGTTCTGGATATTCAATAAAGTCATTTTTAATCATATCTAATGTACATTCAAATACATTTTGTAAAATTAATACAACTCCATCAGGTATTAAATGTCCAACTTTTATAACTAATGCTGTTAAACATCTTAAAACTTCTGCATCTCTTGCATCTGGAACATTTGATGAATAATCTTCCAATACTGCATTAAATAATGGTTGTGTTAAATCACGTACAATTTCTTGTAAATTGTCTGCTTGATTTATATAAGTTTCAATCATTTTTAAAATTTCCTTTTTTATAGTTCTAAGACCACGTACTTTTGGTGTTTTTGTTGCTATAATTCCTTCTCTTGATATTAAATCTGAAATCATTGACAGTACAGCTTTATATAATGATAACATATCAACATATAATACACCTAATTGATAATAAAATCCTGGTCCTAAACTTTTACAAACACTTACATTTGTTTTTATAATATTTGCAATAATTTTAACTGTATCTGAATCACTTAATAATTGAGGATCTTGACCTGCTTGTTGAATTATTGCATTCCATGCCATATTTGGTAAATTCATTAATTCACTCAATAATTTATTTCTTGAATCTTTATTTGTTTGTGCACTAACAATTATACCACATGCTTCATAAAATGTATGAACTTGTTGTGGTTGTAAATCTTCAGTTATACTTTGAATATCTCTTATAATTTCATTTATATATGGTTCAGTTTCATTTTGTTGTAAAGCAACAAAATGTTTTTTACATTTATTTGTAATTTTAATAAATGTATCACATGCCATATCTTGTACACCTTCATGAGTTTCATGCATAAATTCAAATAATTTATTAACAACTGTTTTTAAAAATTTCCAATGAGCTTTTAAAAATCTTGGATATTGTCCAACAATATACATAATATTTGATGCAACAACTGCTTTATTATCTTTACCACGTTTCATATCAGTTAAACTTAATAAATCTTTTATAACTCGAACTAAAAATGATTTTTCCATATCTTCATTCATTGCACCAGATATTGAACCAATTGCCCAACATAATGTATTAATATTTTGCCATGACCATTCACTTTCATCAATTTGTCTTGCTAATTTTTCAATCATAATTTGTTCAGTATCAATCACATTTAAATGAGTTAAATAAACTAAAACTTCTCTCATTGATTTATATAATTGAATTGTATCACTTTCTTTAACAAATTCTCGAACAATTTCACCTTCATCATTTTCAACAACTAAAACTTCTTCTGGTCTTGCCATATTTTCAATAATAACTAATCTTAATTTAGATAATATTTGTGAATATTGATGTTGTCTTAAATTAAATTTAGATAAAATTGCTGGATCAGGTGCACCACCTCCAGATGATTGTCTTAAACTTGATCCATATGATAATTGCATCATTGGACTTAATTCATTACTTGGTAAATCTCTAATTTCTTTAAATAATCCAAATACATATGTTGACCAAAAATCTAAACAAGTTTTAAATAATTCTCGTTCTTCAATTCTTGATAAATTTAATAAATAAGATAATGAACTTAATAATAATCCTTTAATTGTTTCATCATTTTGGGCATGTTTTTCTAATAAAATTAAATGATTAGATAAAAATGTACATAAAAACATTGCTAAATCTTGTAAAAATGATTGATCTGATGAATTTGCAATTTTATAACTTTCTTTTAAATTTGTATTTTGTGGTACAATTAAAAAGATTTGTTGTAAAGTATTTTTAAAAAATAATAAATTTTTAGTTTCATAATTTGAATTTAAATTTGAAATTTCTGTTAAACATTTTAATGAAATAGCTCTTGTATCACTCGGAGCTAGAAATTTATTACTTAATAAATCTAATAAATTTGAATCATAAATATAATTAATTGGAATCCATTGTAAATATTTTAATAAAGCATTTAAAGTACTTATAATTAATGAAGGTTTTGATGCACGATCTAAAACTTTATAACATGAATCAAAAATTTTTTCAAATTCATTCTTCATACTAATTTTTAATTGTTGAGCTTTTGCTTGAGTTAATTGATCTTCAGTATCAAAAACTTCTTCACTTAATAATTTTAATATAATCATATTATTTTCACATACATTAAAACTTGATTCAGATGACATGACCAATTCTGGAATGAATTGTGGCCAATTATGTGGCCATTCTTGTTTTAATATCGATACCAATGTTAAATCAGTTTTTGAAATTAAAGCTCTACTAGTTGGATTTAAAAATTCATCATCAGATTCACAAAGATTTATAATCATATTTATTATAAACATTCTAATCCCCATTCTTTCTTGATCAGATATCGTTTTCCATCTATATTTAATCAATTTATCTAAACAACTTAAAGCAATATATTTTGATTGAGGATAATTTGAATTTGATAAAATTTTATCCAGTAATTTCCATGAATCAGGATTCTCTTGAAATTCATTTAAAAATACTTGAGATTCTTTATCTTGACTCTCATAGAATTTCTTGACAATTCCATCAAACTCTTGAATATTAATATCCATGATTGATTAAAGATTTCTTTGAGTGTATAAAAATGATTTGTTGAAAATGATTGAAAACAATTTTTTTAGGAGAACAAAATTGAGTGAGTGAGTGAGTGAGTGAGTGAGTGAGACAAATCATTAAAGGAGAAGAATAAACAATGTTAAAGCAAACTATTTTGATTACTGGAGATATCTGACCAATTGATGACCCTGGTTACAATGTAGATGAAAGTAGAGTTATGAGAGATGATATTTCGACTATAAAACTTTTGACGATAATTTTAGCAATTTAACCAATTTGAAATTTAAACTTTAACTTTTGTAAAATTTGTAAATTATGAAATTAGAAGATTACATTAATCCTCGAATATTAATCGCAGGTTGACGTTTGGAATATGAATTGGAAAATATTCAGCTTGACTTTGATTGTTTGACTACTCTGTAGTTCGTGACTATCTCAATAAAAGATGATACTGTGAACATGTCAAAAACTAAAATTACCTCTTGATATTTGAGTTTGTTAATTTCAAGTTGTAAGTATGTTTGGAAATGAAAAACTCAACAAATTTGTAAATTGGCTTTGAATACAATGGTTTGTAAACTAATTTTAGGTTGCGATGATAGAAATGGATTCAAACTTATCATCACTTGCCATGGTCGTCAGTTTACTGGTTTTTAAGTCTCTGCAATTATGATGCTAAATGATCTCAGCATTTAACTGAGTTACTTCTAATAACTATCAAAACTTTACAGGCTTTGATTAAAATTTGTAATTTTTGCAACCAATTGGCATAAAATCCTGGTCCAATACTAATTTTTAGAATTGTTGATTGTATGTATCTTATAACTTGACTGCTTTATATTAGTTTGAAAGATCAAATTTATCATAAGTTTCAATTGACAATAAACATGTAAATTGAGCCAGATCTATCATGATTCTATTTGAAACTCTGAATTTTCAACTTTTTCCAAACATGTCAAGCTGATTTTTATTAGAATTGATCACATATTAATGGAAAGTTAATTTACATATGTGATTTCTTGTCTAATTCAGTTGTTTGTGTAAAACTCTAACAATTAGATACCTCTCTACGAATTATGTCTGAAATAGGAGTAAAATGTTTCTGAGCTTCAATTAACTCTTTCATAAATTCAATTTTTGTACTTCTAGCCAAATTCTATTTTATAAATGTACTTTCTTGTTTGAATCGCTAGTCAAAGTTTCATTAATTTTCGTTACCAGCTAAGTAATTTCATTTAAACCCGTATGCAACTTCACCGTTGACACAATAATATCAATCTTTGAGAAATGGAATACTCACCATCAAGATAATTTGGTCTAAGATTGGTTTGATTTGATTTTGTTGTTCATGAAATTATTAAACAGTTGATGTAAATTTTTAATTTTTTTTTGCAGCACATTTCAGAATGATTACGTTGAATTATAAAATTGTAAAATCATGGATATCAATATATTTCATTGATGTTGAATTGACCAATGAACTCAACAATGAAATCAATCAATTCTTAAGTCTGTTTACATCAGAGTATAATATAATTGTATTATCACCAAATGAATTTGAAATTTATAATCAAATACAATTTGAATCTTTACAATTACAAAAGAATATAATTATAACTTATCTAATTCAAAATATTGATTATCATTCAAAATTAATAAATAAGTTATTACATCAACAAAACAAATTTACAATTGAACCTATGCAATTTTCAAAAGAAGAGTTAATAAATATAATGTTGAATATACCAAATTTCATCCCATTCCTTGGTGATGATATTGAAATTAATTTCCAATCATTTGTAACAAGGTATAATTCAATTGAACAAATTATAAAATCAGATAAATTTTAATAAATCAATTTTATATATATATATATTTTAATAGTTATTTAAATTTTTGATAGTCATTTAGTTGCAAATTCAACACCTTTTTCAATATTTTTAGTTAATTGATCAATTGCAACTGATAATAATTTTTTTTCATCATCATTAACTTTATTTAATAAATCATATTTAACTTCTTCAATACCATTTTTACCTAATAATACAGGTAATGAAAAAAATTCTAAATTACCAACCAATTTTTTAGCTTCATTTGCACCTTTAATTGATGAATCTAAATTTAAAAATGTACATTCAACAATATCAGATTTACCATTTATAGCACTTAAAATTGATTCTGCTAATTTATAACCAGCATAAGCCATTGATAAAGTAGCTGAACCAGCACCATTTTTAGCTTGAACAACTTCATCACCACCAAATTGAACTCTTTTAATCAATTCTTTCTTTTGTTCTTCATTTAATTTATCATAAAATGATTTTGAATTACCTAATGAATATAATGGTACAATTGTTTCACCTGAATGACCACCAACAACATTAATATTAAAATCAGAAGCTTTTGAATCTTTTGGAAATAATTGAGAAATAAAAGTATTTGCTCTTACAATATCTAAAGTTGTAACACCAAATAATCTTTTTGGATCATAAACACCCTTTTGTTTTAAAGTTTCAGCAAAAATTGGAACTGTTGAATTAACAGGATTTGAAATAACCAATACAAAAGCTTTTGGACTATTTTCAGCAACTCCTTCAGCTAATGATTTAACAATGCCAGCATTAATATTAAATAAATCATCTCTAGTCATACCTGGTTTTCTTGGAACACCAGCTGGAATAATAACTAAATCTGAATCTTTTAAAGCTTCAGCCAATTGAGTTTTATCTTCTTTTGATGGTGGTACAAATGCTTTTGCAGTTGAATTTGTATTAATGTGACTTAAATCAGCACCAACACCTGGAGTATTAAAAACATCAAATAATGATAATTCATCAACATTTGGATTTAATTTAGTTAATAATGATAATGGTTGTCCAATACCACCAGCAGCACCTAAAATTGTAACTTTAACCATGATGAAAATGTATAAAATAAATAAATAAGTTTAATAGATAAAATATATGTTCAATTAACCAACAATTTAATCAATCAATTGAATAATGAATAAAATCAAAAGAAAGAAAGGAAAGAAGGAAAGAAGGAAAGGAGAAAAAAAAGAGTTTTAAAAATTAGTTGATAATTTAATTGGATATTTATACTTCTTGTTTAAACTCAATTATTAATAATAATAATTAAAAGGGAGTGAGTTTATTTATTTTTCTTACTATACTGCACTAATACTGCAACGCACTAACTAACTTTACATGTGGGAATAATTACCCCAAATTTCAAATTTTGTCGACATACGTATTATGTAATATATTATGTAACTGAAAAATTGTGTTTAATTATGTAAATCATCATCCGGGGCACCGGGACTACCTCGGACAGATTAGGGATTATATTATTAGCATATTTTAATGCTAACTAAGTTTTTGACACACAGAATAGCAAGTTAACAAGAGTAATTATTTATAACTAGACTGTGATATCTAAATTTTGTACTTTTCATAAAGATTAACCACCAAATTCAACAACAAGTGTATAAATAATTTTGTTGTTGTTGTTGTTACAATTGTTATTGTTGTAATTTATGATGGCTTTTACCATTATCGTCACTATATTAAGTACATATGATAATATTATCATTAAATGAACATCTTAACACTCAACTCAACTCAACTCAGTTTAACCATTATTATTATGATGATGATGATGATCTAAAATTTTTTAAATAATATTATATTTTTATTCATTTACAAAATATGCCACACTTTAATCTTGAAATCTGGGGGAGGAGGGGAGAGTGAATTATTCAGAAAATAATGTTAAGTTGATATTTTGCCATTTTAATGATTCATCAAATTTAATATCTCCATATTGTATTACTAAATCATCACACTGAGCAAGACATGTTATCTTTATTCTACCTCTATATATTGAAAGTTAAAGTTAACTGTTAAATTTCTTGTAAAAGATAATATATGACGTAAATGGGCTTTTTTAAACTTAAGGTGCCGACAAATCAATTTGAAATTTATTTAAATTACAGGCCCAATTATTTCCATGTCAGAACCCTATTTGAAATATTTTCAGTCCACTTTCCAATCCAGTGTTGAGGACTTATTTGCGCCAGATACATAAATTTCTCGTAGCATTTGTCGACCGCTAGCTTGCTAACCCATACTAATCTGCTTGCACTTTAGTAATATTTGAACTAAATTCAAAATTAATGTTGGCACTCACTTAAAACTAAGCCAATCATTCACCTATTTTCAAATAATTCTTGTCAAATCTCGAATCTTTAGTTGGTTATGATATTTAATATGTTTTCAAAGAGTAACTATAAAGTATCAAAACAATATTCGATTAAATAAATTCATCAAAGTTTTTTTGATACCTAGTATATGATTTAGTATTTAAAAGGTAGAAATATTGAACAAGCCAAACTTGAAGTTAAAACAAAGATTTAATCTTGATACAAGATAACAAGTTTCAAATTAAACAATTTAAATATTTAAGTCTAGTCCAAATTTTAAAATTATTACCCTTTCCATAATTGGTAATTGTAATACTTAGGGGGTAATTACCGCTTAATATTGTAACTTTACGAGAATAATCACGAAAAATCTAAAACTTTAATTTACTCCTCTATCAGGGTTGCAACAACATAGAATTTATAATTCCAAAAATGTTGAATAGATGTTATTCACTTGTTAAGTTATAGTTAATGCTTAATATCTTAATCTTACTGGAATAAATTCAGTTTTCGTCCAAGTCAAGTTTAAATGTATACAAATAATACTAATTCAAATCAAAAAAAAACGATAATAATAATCATCAATTGAGTACAAAAATTCTATCGTCTAACCTTTGTTTGTTTACATATTCATTTAATTAATTCTTGTTGACGATAGAATCAATCGTTTGTTGTTGTTGTTGTTGTTGATTCTAATGATATGATGACGATGATGACGTTTCTTTTTTTTTTTATTTTTTTTTTTTTGCTGCCAATTTTTATGACTATTTAAAAATCTTGTAATCTCCCCCAGATAAAATACATCAACACTTTTACTTGGATCATCTCATCAACTATCATATATTATATATATATTCATTCATACTTCCAAAACTCATAATTCATATACATTTCATTATAGACTACATACATCAAAATATTATACTTATAGAATTCATACAACCTTTTTCCAATAATTTAAAAAAGATGCTGCAATTTTCACCGAAAAATCATCGTAGAGTTTCATCAAACTCTTCTGATGATGATCCTTATGATATAGCTGAGAATTACTATGGTGAAAAGGGTAAGAAGAAATTGACGAATATTAATGGTCCTTTAAATCGTGTACGTACATTTAGTACTTTTGAAACAAAACAAACTAGACAAGATTTTTTACGGAAATTAAATGAACAAAATCCATATTCAAATATTATAAGTGAAGGTTCAGAACCAAGTTCAGAAGCACAATCAATTAGATCTAAAACTCCGTCACCTCCATTAGCCGATAATGTTAAACCAAAAATACAATTTAGTTTAAAAACAGGTGAAACAAAGCAACATTCCAATGTACAATCATCGGACTCATCAGATGAAGATAAGACTTATGAAAAAGATCCTTTAAGTGCAAATACAAGCATTGATGATACACATACTATTATTCCACATCCAACAAGTTTTCAAAATAATGGTGAAAAATTAATCAAAAAACCTTCAATTGTACCTATTTATCAAAATGATCAAGTTTCATCCGATTCAATTAATTCAAGAGATAAATTTCATTATAGAAGACAATCAGTTGATGATTCACATATTAGACCAAAGAAATTTTATATTAGTGATGTTCAATCTACACTTAAAGAATTATTAGAAAATGAAGATACTGATAATAATTGTCAAATAACAATTGAAGATACTGGACCAAAAGTTTTAAGATTGGGTACTGCCAATTCATTAGGTTTTAATCAAAGTTCAGTTAGAGGTACATATATGTTGAGTAATTTATTACAAGAATTAACAATTGCAAGTAGATTTGGTAGACATCAAATTGTATTGGATGAAGCTAGATTAAATGAAAATCCAGTAAATAGAATGAAAAGATTAATTACAACTCAATTTTGGAAAAGTTTAACTAGAAAAATTACAAGAGATAATATTGTTGAAATGTCAAGAGATACAAAGATTAAAGAAATTGTTATTGATAAAGATGGTAAAGTAAATGAAAATCAAGAAAGTCATAGAATTTATGTTCCACATAATAGATTAGATCAATATGAATTTTTTAAATCTATAAAAGATGAAAATTTAGATGTTCAATTATTACCTGAAATTATTGATGCAGAATATATAAAATCTATTAATAAAAAACCTGGGTTATTAGCAATTGCAACAAGACCAGATCCAAAAGATTCAAAAAATTTAATTAGTTGGCCATATGTTGTACCTGGTGGTAGATTTAATGAATTATATGGTTGGGATTCATATATGGAAACATTGGGATTATTAACTGATGTATCACCTCATAAAAATTTAGATCATTTAGAATTAGCAAGAGGTATGGCTGAAAATTTTATATATGAAATTCATCATTATGGTAAGATTTTAAATGCAAATAGATCTTATTATTTGGGTAGATCTCAACCACCATTTTTAACTGATATGGCAATTCGTATTTTCAACAAGACAAATGAAGTTTTACCAGAAAAAACAAATGAAAGTTTAGATTTTTTGAAAAGAGCTACATTGGCAGCTATAAAAGAATATGAAACTATATGGTGTGCTCTGCCAAGATTAAATGTAGAAACTGGATTATCATGTTATCATCCTGAAGGTAAAGGTGTACCACCAGAAACTGAATCTACACATTTTGATGCTGTGTTGGAAAAATATTTATCTAAATATAATGTTGATCAAGAAGAATTTATTGAGAAATATAATAGTGGTGAAATTAAAGAAAGTGAATTGGATAATTATTTCTTACATGATCGAGCTGTAAGAGAAAGTGGTCATGATACAAGTTATAGATTAGAAGGTAAATGTGCAAATTTAGCAACTGTTGATTTAAATTCATTACTTTATAAATATGAAAATGATATTATTTATATTTTAGAAACTTATTTTAATAATAATCTTGATGGTCACAATTCAAAAATTTGGAGAATTAGATCTGAAGAACGTAAAATTAATGTTGATAAATATTTATGGAATGAAAAGGATTCAATTTATTATGATTATGATATTCATGAAAAGCAACAAACAAATTATGAATCAGCAACCACTTTTTGGCCATTATATGCCAAATTAGCATCTTATGAACAAGCTGAAGCTTTAATTAAAGATTCATTATCCAAATTTGAAGAACATGGTGGATTAGTGGCTGGTACATTAAAATCTAGAGGTGATATAGGTTTAACTCGACCAAGTAGACAATGGGATTATCCATTTGGTTGGGCACCACAACAAATTTTAGCATGGATAGGTTTAGTTAATTATGATTATCATCATATTGCAAAAAGATTAGCTTATAGATGGTTATTTATGATGACAAAATCATTTGTTGATTACAATGGGGTTGTAGTTGAGAAATATAATGTTACAAAGGGAGCTGTTTCTCATAAAGTTGATGCTGAATATGGTAATCAAGGATTAGATTTTAAAGGTGTTGCAACTGAAGGATTTGGATGGGTTAATGCATCATATGTTTTTGGATTAACTTTTTTAAATTTATATGCTCAAAGAGTCTTGGGTACATTAACACCACCACATATCTTTATTAAAAACACATCATCTGGTAAAGATTAAATACATACATATCATCATTTAATATCTATGCGCAACTATAACCGTGCGATTTTAGAAGTTTTTTTTTCTTTTTTTCTTTCTTCACTGGTTTGAAAAATTACTTGAAACATAACCATCAATAAATCATTCGTTATAGATCTTCAATGTTGCGTCGACTTAATATCAACCTGCGATTGGCTAGGTATTATTCATCATCATTTAAAACTGCAATTGATACAGCTGAGAAATTAGTTTCGCCACCGAGTAATAAATTTCAAGATCCATTTAGTATAGTGAGCCATGAAATGTCAAATTTAGCGAAATCAATAGCTAATCTTATAGGTTCAGGACATCCTACTTTGAATCGTGTTAGTTCATATTATTTTGAAGCTGAAGGGAAAAATGTTAGACCATTGATTGTATTAATTTTAAGTAAAGCATTACTGAAAATACCAATTGAAGAAAGAAACCGAATTGAAATTGATTTTCAAGATGTTACACAACAACAATATTATAAAGGTACACCTCAAAAATCCAATAGTTCAATTGCAGGGAAATCAATAGATGATTCATTAAGTCCATTAGCAATTTTACATGGTATAAATCCCAAAGTAATATTAGATCCATTAAGTAAACCAATGGATGAATTACCAAATCTGGATATATCTAATGGGATATTACCTAAACAAAGAAGATTAGCTGAAATTGTTGAAATGATTCATACAGCAAGTTTATTACATGATGATGTAATTGATTTATCAGATTCAAGAAGAGGACGTCCGAGTGGTAATATAGCTTTCACTAATAAAATGGCAGTATTAGCTGGGGATTTCTTATTGGGTAGAGCATCAGTTGCAATTGCAAGATTAAGAAATCCAGAAGTTATTGAATTATTAAGTACAACAATTGCAAATTTAGTTGAAGGAGAATTTATGCAATTAAAAAATACTGTAATGAATGATGATGAAAAAAATGAAATATTAAATGATGGTGATGTAAAAACAATACCTGAACCAACAGGGAAAGTACCAACTAAACAACATGAATATTCAGTCAATTCAGTAAATCATGATACAAATGTTGAAGCTGCATTTGAATATTATTTACATAAGACTTATTTAAAAACAGCAAGTTTAATGTCAAAACTGTGTCGTGCAGCTGCTGTTTTAAGTGGTGCTAAAGATGATATAATTGAAAATTGTTATCAATTTGGTAGAAATTTAGGTTTATGTTTTCAAATTGTTGATGATATGTTGGATTATACAAGTTCAAATAAATCATTTGGTAAACCAAGTCAAGCTGATTTAAAATTAGGTTTAGCAACAGCACCAATTTTATTTGCTTGGGAAAATGAACCAAAATTAGGTGAATTAATTGCAAGAAAATTTAATCAACCTGGAGATGTTGAAATTGCAAGAAAAGCAGTTGAAAAATATCAAGGTTTAGAAAAGACTAAACAAATGGCAACTGATTATTGTTTAAAAGCTTTAAAAAATTTAAGACAATTACCTGAATCAGATGCAAGAAGTGCATTAGAATTATTAACTAATTCAATACTTACCAGAAATAAATAGATTACTTGTAGATATACATTTATATAATTTGTTATATTTTGAGGGTATAGGTTGGAAACTTGCAACGGTTACTACCTCTCTGAATCAAACTAACTAGTTCCTAACAGTCACCTACAGTAGACGTCATCTGATCAACAGTACAACTATAAAAATGGTTGGGTATGATCAAAAGTTGTTACTTCAAGAAGAGTAATAATGGTTTTGATTATCAAATCAAGATCCAAACTTCAATACGAAAGTGACTAAAATTTTTCTTTTTTCTTCTCTGATTTGATTCAAAAATCTTTTACATCAACAACCTTAATAAATCATCATCATGTCATCAGAAGATACTAAACCTAAAGTAGAAGAGTCTACCACCACCACCACTTCTTCATCAATTCCAAAACCACCAACATCAAATGTTTTTTCAATGTTTGGAGCTAAGAAGGAGAAAAAAGATGACGAAGATAAAAAAGAAGAAGAAGTTGAAAAATCAACAAAATCTGAAACTAAAGATGATGAAGATAAAGCAGATGAAGAAGAAGCTGATGTTCATTTCACACCAGTTATTCAATTAGATAAAAAAGTCGATGTCAAAACAAATGAAGAAGATGAAGAAGTATTATATAAAGTTAGAGCAAAATTATTTAGATTCCATGGTGATACAAAAGAATGGAAAGAAAGAGGTACTGGAGATGTTAAATTTTTAAAACATAAAACTAATGGTAAAACAAGAATCTTGATGAGAAGAGATAAAACTTTAAAAATTTGTGCAAATCATTTAATTTCATCTGATTATGAATTAAAACCAAATATTGGTAGTGATAGATCTTGGGTATATACTGTTACCGCTGATATTTCTGAAGGTGAACCTGAAGCTCAAACTTTAGCCATTAGATTTGGTAATAAAGAAAATGCCGATAAATTTAAAGAACATTTCGATGAAGCTAAAAAGGCAAATTAAGTAAGAAAGTAAGTACATAGGTTTTAATATAAATGCATTAGTGATATACCCTACCATTCTTGTATGTTCTCTGTTCCTACTCTGCTTGGGTTGGTGGTGGTAGTGGTGGTGGTGGGGGTACGCGTGGTTGTTTGGTGTTACAATACCAACCATGATAAGAAACGTGGTATAAGAGCGACTTTGAAAAAAATACAAATTTACTTTTCATAAATTTCAATTTATCATTTATCATTTACAACTTTCAATTTTAAAGTTATACCAGTTGGTTTATGATTCCATTGTGTTGGTAGTAGTTATTTGATTATGAAGTTTGGGAAATATCTTGCATCTAGACAATTGGAATTACCAGAATATTCAGGTCATTTTATAGATTATAAATCTTTAAAGAAATTAATTAAACAATTGGCTATACCAAAGAATACAAATAATAATGGATTAAACCTCAATAATGATTTATCAATCACTGAAATTCAACAAACATTAAAAGAAAACAAGGCATCATTCTTTTTCAGAGTTGAAAGAGAATTAGATAAAGTGAATTCATTTTATCTTGAAAAACAAGCAAATTTATCGATTAATCTTGATTTATTAATATTAAAAAAGAATGAATTATTTTCAAAATCAAATGATTTTTTAAAACAATTTGAAAATCAAAATTCAAATAATAATGCAAATTTTAAAAATTCAATATCATTTTTAAATTTATACCAAAATTTTAAAAAGATTCATCAAGATTTAATTAGATTACAACAATTTATAGAATTAAATGAAACTGGATTTTCAAAAGTTGTTAAAAAATGGGATAAACGTTCAAAATCTCATACAAGAGAATTATTTATATCAACTGCTGTTAGTGTTCAACCTGTATTTCATAAAAATGAAATTAATGAATTAAGTGATTTAGTAACCCTGTCATTATTTGATATTGAAAGTATATTAGATGGTGATTATTCATGTTTAAATAATTATAATGATTATTCATATCAATTACAACAAGAAAGACAAAAGGAGGAACAAAATTCAAATCAAAATCAAGATGATAAATTTTCAAGACATTCTTCAATTACTGCTACAATTAGTAATAATGTAATTGATGAATTATATTCAAGTTTTGTAAATGTTGCAACAATTAAAGATCCAGATTTATCATTATTAGCAAGATGGGTTGATAAAATTAATGGTATACATAAAGAAAAAGATGAAAAATTTGATTTAGATACAAGGATTAAAGTTTCAAAAATTTTTTTATTATCAATATCAAATTTAAAAATTTCAGATTTATTTTTAAAGACTTTTTTAGAATTGATAAATTATGATATTGATTTTAATTTTATAAATAATGATTTTAATAATAACAAGACTGTTTTACATGAATGTTGTTCAATTCCTTTATTAATACATAATGAAAGTCATGTTGTGATTAATAATGGTGTTAAAGTTGTTAATTCACAAGATTCAATTAATCATTCAAGATTTTTCATTGTTGAATATATTATAAAAAATATTTCAAATGATGAATTATTAAAATGTAAAGATTTTAATGGACGAAATTGTTTACATTATGCAGCACAAAATAATCGAAGTGATTTATTAAATTTATTATTACCAATTTTCCCAACTAATCACATTGATGATTTAGATAATGAATCAATGTCACCATTATTATTAGCTATAAAACATGATCATTTAAATATTGTTAAAAACTTAGTATTGTTTGGAGCAAATTCATTTCCTGAAGCAAATAAAGGTAAATTACAATATTTACCAATTAATTATGCATGTAAATTTGGTAATTATAAATTATTAGAATTTTTTTTAAGTAATTTAAAAAATGTTGATTTATTAAATCAACAAGATGTTGAAGGTTTATTACCATTACATGTAGTTTCAAGAATGGGACATTATCAATTAATTGAATTATTGATACGAAATGGTGCAGAAGTAAATAAATTTGATGGATTTAATAAATGGACACCTATTTTCTATGCTGCACTGGAAGGTCATGTAAATGCAACTAAAGAATTGATTAAATTTGGTGCAAGATTAAATATAGTTGATGAAGTTGGATATAATGTTTTATATTATTGTGTTGTTGAAGGTCACATTGATGTTATAAATGTTTTATTGAAATATCAAGATGAATTAAATAAAGATTCAAGATTATCAATAAGTGAACCTTCACAATCTATGGCAATTCTTGGTGATGTCAATGAAGCTGATGATTCAGATGGTGAAGATGAATATAGTGGTTCATCATCTAAAATTAGTGAACTGAATAATAATAACAATAATAATAATGTTGATATACCTGATTTACAATTACCACCACCAATTTTACCATTACGAAGATATGGACATAACTTTTTAGAACAAAAAATATTAATTGAATTAGTGTTTCCACAAAATTTAGAATTTATAAGTTTATTTAATACTGCAACTGATTTAAAACCTGGTAGAATTACATTAACCTCAAATATATCAGATATAGTACCAAGAAATATTTTATTACCAGTTAATGATGAAAAATCATCAAATAATAATAATGGTAATAATAATAGTAATTGTGTATTTCAAACAGATATTGAATCATTAAATGAATTTCGAATTGATTTTGAAATTTTTCCAAAATTTGGTACAAGATTAATTGCCAAAACTACAGCATTAACATTTTCACAAATAAATGTTATACTGCCAGAAATAAATTCAATTCAATTACCATTATTTGATTTAAGATTAAGAAATATTGGACAATTAAAATTTAATTATCAAATAATTTTCCCATTTTCAGGTACATTATTAGAAACATCAAAATTTGATACATATTGGAAATCATCAACAAATTTTATTAAAAATAAACAAGCAATTAAATTAAATGCAGCTGGTGGATTATCACCAAATAATTTTTTAAGTCCAAATCCAAATATTATAATTCCACCACCATCTTTAAATACTGAACCTCCACAACCTATAAATTCATCATCAATAGTTACTGCAACTTCATTATCTGGAGAATATTTAAAAATTAAAATTTGTTTATTAAATGATGGTACACCAATTGTATGTCCACATTGGTCAATTTCAATAACTGATAATATTGATTTATATTTACCAAATTTATCAATTGAACAATTAACATCTATTACAAATGATTTATTTGATTATTCAAAAGTTTTGCAAGATTTATCAAAAATGACAATTAAAGATTTATCATATATTAAAAAATTATTACAAATAATTTATTTACCATTAGATCTTGTATTGGAAATTTTAACAATTGATATAAATTTAAATTTAGAAATTATATTTCCAAGTTCTTATGAATTAGAAATTTTACCATTTATGGGTAATTTACAAAATAATTTGAATAATTTTATTGATTATACTTTAAATGATGTTTTCAATCATATTCGTCATCTGAAAAAGAAATCAAGTACAATATCAAGATCAATTATATTTTTATCATCAAATTCATTAGTTTGTAAAATATTAAATTGGAAACAACCAAATTTCCCAGTATTCTTAGTTATGAATGGTATAACGTATAATTCAAAACTGCATCAATTTGAGAAAAGATCAACTAATGGGATATTAATTGAACAATCTGATACAATTGATAATTATCAAGAATTAACTATAAGATCGATTAAAGAAGCTGTGAATTTTACAATTAATAATAATTTAATTGGATTAATTACAAGTATACATTTATTAAACTTGGTACCTAAATTGATACCATTGATACGTAGTAGAGGGTTAATCTTGGTTGCATCGAGTGATATTAATGAAGAAGAAGATAAAGAGATTTTGAATAAAGAATTGGATTCATATACAAAGACGGAAATTAATGGGTTAAGATTTAATGATGTACTTAGTTTTAAAGAAGATATAACAATGTAAAATGTACAAATATTTATTAATGTAGTGTCTTATTTTCTCCTTCGTGGTGGAGGTGGAGGTGGTGGTGGTGCTTTTTTCTTTAATGCCTTTTGTTTTAATGAATTATTTGAATTTAATGAATTTGAACTCGAATTGTTTGATTGATATAATTGATTTTGTAATTTCTTAGGTATAGGAATTTTCGGTAATGGTTTTGAATTAAGATATTCAGTTGGTAAATCTAAAATATTTGAATCTTTACATTCATCATTTGAAATTTCATTTGATAAGAAAACATTTGAATTATTTTCCATAATCATTGATTGTTTCTTTTCACTATTTCGTCGTTCCAAGAAATTATGTACTGTTGTATGTTTATGATAATCTGATCTTAATCCAGCTTTAATTGAAGCTTGTCTTGATATTTTAATATCACTTAAACTTGTATCTGAAGATGATTCACTTAAAGAGTTTTGAGATGGTAAAGTTTGATCTTTTAGCCATTTTATTTTTAAACATTTTGTTGCTAATTTATTAATCACTTGATCTTCATCAGTTTCAATTTCAAAATTTAAAATTACATTAGATAATAATTGTTGAATTTCACCAATTTTATAAAATTCAGATTCAATTTGTGAAAACATTAAAATTGGATAAAAAATACGTAAATAAGTAACCAACAAGATTTTATTATTTTTATTTGTATAATCGACATTATTTAATTCTCGAATTAAAATATCAATTAAAATTTTTAAATCATTCATATATATCAATTTTGATGTATAACTAGTTGTGAAAATTAGATATAAGAATTTTAATATCAAGATTTTAATAATTTGAGATTCTTCACGATTTAAATGATAAATTAATAAATTTATAAATTTAACAATGTGGTTTAAATTTTTTGAATTGGTTATTAATTTATCAAATACTAAATTTGATGTATTACCATTTGAATCATAAAATTTCATCAAGAATTGTTCATTTATAAGTAATAATAATTTTAATTCTTCATATGCCATTAATCTATTTTCATCATTAAATTCATCAATTGTTAAATCATAATTACTGAAATCATCATTGATTAATAAATATTTAATCAATGTTGAAATTAAATCATTTTCAATTAAAAAATCAAATTCTTTATCGTTTAATAATTCAACATGATATAAATATTCAAATATAATATCACAATTGAATTTTAATATGACAAATGATGATTTCTCTTGTTCAATAGCTAAGATTTGTACAACAATGAAATCACTAACAACAGATATTAAATTAAATTTCGTTAATGTATAATATAATTCATTTATATCCAATAAACTAATCATTTTTGAATTTTCATTATCTTGTTGAGTATTTTTTAATTTCAACAACAACAATAATGTAATAGATAGAAACTCTTTGATACATTCATTCTCATAGATCACTTTCTCATCATATTGATCATTATTTAAATTTGATCTTGTAATATTTGTAAAAATATCTAGGAATGCTAATATTTTCCCAATACAAAATTGATAATTCTTGATAAACATATTTGATGTCAACAATTTTAGTGCGTATGTTGAAATGTCTTGATAACTAGGTGGATCTTGTTGATAATATAAATTATCAAGAATACATTTAATATAAATTGAAAAATTCTCATTACATTCATTTGAATCACTATTGATTAAAATTGTTGAAATTTCATCTTCAAGGTAATCTCTTGTTGGTGGTAATGAAAGTGTTGATGTATTTAGCTCACTGATCATCGATACCCATCTGTTGTCAATTCCCCTTCGTTCCTACCTTCTGAGTCTGAGTCTGAGTCTGAGTCTGAGAGATTAGATTAGATTGTTTGGTGAAAATCGTATATTTTTCAAAAAAATACTCACGTGACTTTTCAATAACCAATTGTTTTTAAATAAATATCTGTACCCCAACCATTATAAGTTTGTAAGGTTAACAGTCCCTTTGTAACATGTTCTTCATTAGTCATATCATTGATGGTGTCATTAAACACTTCTATATATTGTTTTGCCAAGGGAAGACCAAACCCCATACCAGCAACAGAATTACCGCCTAATCCAGGTGGTACATTTAAAGTTTTATATGAATCTCCTTCACCACTTTCATAAGTTGAAAATGAATAATCAAAAATGTTTTGTACTATATGATTGGGTATACCTTTCCCTTTATCTCTAATTCTAATTTGTAAATATTTAGATTTCTCCATTGATGTTGATATTGTTACATTAATTGGATCTTTAACTTTATTCTCAATCTGTGCTCTAAATGAATTTTTAAATAATTCCATCAAGATATAATCTAGATGATATTCTATATATGGGAAATGTAAAATTTCTTCTTCTGATTTAAATTCAGGTTCAACTTGACTCCAATAATTTATTGGAAATAAATTTGTATCAATTTTAATTTGACATTGTTGATCATATTTCATCATTGTTATATCATTTACAATATCAGCATTTTTCTGTATTATATCAGGGATATATAACATTTTAATAACACCATTATATTTCCCACCTTCAACGAAAACTTGTTTATTATTCAATGATTTTGTTAATTCTATATGTTGATAAGCTATCAATCTCATTGTAATACGTTCTTTTAAATGTTGATCTAAAAATGTCTTGATTTGATTAAAATTTAATAAATTACTAACTTCAGTAAATCCTTTACTTAAACTTGGTAAAGTATCTGAATGTAATTGAATAAAATCTTGTAATACTTGATTTGTAAATATTAAATTCTCTTCTAGAGTATGTGGAATATATGAACTTGCTTTTAATAATTGTGACATTGATTTTAAATAAATATTATAACTTTCAGATATTGATGGATTTAATACAATTAAATAAGGTAATTTTCGAAATTCTTTTAATCTTCTTGAATTATAAATTAATAAATGTTCAATAGTTTCTCTTGCATTTTGTAAAATGAATTCTTTACTTAATTTTTCACTTTGTTGATATAATTTTTGAATTGAAAGTTTTGGTAATTTCATTGATGAATAATGATTAATTGGTTGTTCCAATTTAGTTCGGATCTTATATTCTTGTAAAAACTTCTCTTGTTGGTTACATGGATCAACATGGTTTATCGATACATATCTAACAAATCTAGTTGTTCGTGAAATTGAAATTTTATGTATATGAATCATATTGAAACATCAAACGATCGTTAAATTTATTTTTTTTTTTCTGATTTTCATCAATGTCAATAAATGAATGTCCATTATGTATAAAAGAAGAAGATGAAGAGACAATCTCATGGATCCAATGTTCCAATTGTAAACAATGGTATCATCTTACATGTTTGAATTTAACTAATGATGATTTAAATGAAATTGTAACTTATCATTGTAAAAAATGTATTTCATTATCAGGTCCATCAATTTATAAACGTAAACTGAAACGATCTAAAATATCAATTGATTATGTTGCATTAAATGAAGGTGAAACATTTGCACTTGATAAATCAATTCATTTCCAACTACCCAATTTCTTAAAATTTAATGGACAACAAGATATTTTCAATAATTCAAATTTAACAAAACAATTCATGTTGGAAACTAAAATGATTAAACCAATACATATTTCAAATGTAAATCTTGAATTGGTGGGGATGAAATTACCAAAACCAAAACAAGATATTACAATTGATTATATAACTGAATGTTGTGATAAAGATACACCAGTTGAAGTAATGGATGTAATATCTCAACAAAGTATACAACCACAATGGAAACTTGTTAAATGGCAACAATATTTTAATACACCAGAGATTAAACGAGATAGAATTCGAAATGTTATATCATTGGAAATTTCAGATTCAAAATTGGGTACAAATTTTAAACGTCCAACAGCTGTTGAACAAATGGATTTGGTAGATAAAGTATGGGATCCAATGGATGAACAACCAAGATCAAAAGTAACTAAATATTGTTTAATGTCAGTTAAAAATTCATTCACTGATTTTCATATTGATTTTGGTGGTACATCAGTTTATTATACTGTATTAAAAGGTAAAAAAAGTTTCTTAATGTTCCCACCAACAAATCAAAATTTAAAATTATATGAATATTGGAATTTAGAACCAAAACAAAACTTTATATGGTTTCCTGATTATTTAAAAGATAAATTAAAACCAGAATTTGGTTTTAAAGTAACTTTAAATCCAGGTGATTTATTTATAATTCCAAGTGGTTGGATTCATTCTGTTCATACACCAGAAGATTCAATTGTCATTGGTGGGAACTATTTAACTTTACGAGATATGAAGATGCAATTAACAATTAATCAATTGGAAAAATCAACAAAAGTTCCAATGAAATTTAGATTCCCCATGTTTAATAAAGTCATTTGGTTAAGTGCAATTTATTATTATAACAATAAACAATCATTTCAAAAAGATATTTTAAATGAAGATGGTAAAGAAATTATTCAATGTTGGATAAATCATTTACTGTCACATTTACAATTGAGTAAAAAAAATTCAACTGCAAAACGTTCAATACCAATGAAAAAATTAAATGATAAACCAATTGAATTTATAAATAATTTAAAAACTTGGTATAATGAAATCTTAACGAATTAATGTACATATATTAAACCTATAAATCTAATGGGGTTCCTTTTTCTCTTGCTGCTTCACCATATTTTTTAATTCTAATGGCTTGTACTGCAATAAATCCACTTGTATCTTCTGGTGAAAATCCAGTTAATTCATCCATTGAAGATTCAGTTTCATCATATAATTTTTCTGTATCTGATGATCTACCTAAAATTGTAACAGTACCTTTATAAGCAGCAGCTCTAACAATACCATTAACTGTTTTTTGTGATGGTTCAATCATACTTCTAACATATTCACCTTCTGGTGTGAAATACATACCATTATATAAAATCTTAGCCCATGTTGGTGTTACAAATTGATCTCTAATAGCTCTAACTTCTCTATCTAAAGTTAAACCTTCTAAATCAACATGAGTATTTCTTAATAATGTTAATCCTGGAGTTTCATAACATCCTCTTGATTTAATACCAATAAATCTATTTTCAACTATATCTATTCTACCAACCCCATTTCTTCTTGCCAATGCATTTGCTTGTATAAATAATTCAACTGGTTCAGTATATGTTTTATCACCAATTGTTAATTTTGTTGGTAAACCCTTTTCAAATTTAATTTGAAAAACTTCAGGTGTATTTGGTGCATCAGTTGGATCAATTGTTAATTTCCACATATCTTTTGGTGGAGTTGTATCTGGATTTTCTAAAATACCAGCTTCAAATGATATATGTGCTAAATTTTCATCTGTTGACCATGGTTTTGCTTTAGTTTGTGCAACTGGAATATCTTTAGAAGCTGCATAATCTAATAAATCATTTCTACCAGCAAATCTATTGAAAAATTCTGGTAATCTCCATGGTGCAATTACAACAACATCTGGTTTTAAAGCATAAAAACTTAATTCAAATCTAACTTGATCATTTCCTTTACCTGTACAACCATGTGAAACGGCAAAACATCCATTTTCTTCAGCAACTTTAATTTGTGCTTGTGCAATAACTGGTCTAGCTAATGATGTACCTAATAAATAAACATTTTCATAAATTGCATTTGCTTGAATAGCTGGATAACAAACTTTTTCAACAAATTCTTTTCTAACATCAACAACAACAAATTTTGTAGCTCCAATTGCTAAAGCTTTCTTTTCAGCTTCTTCAAAATCTTCTTCTTGTCCAATATTTGCTAAAAATGCAATAACTTCATAACCTTGTTCTAATAACCAAGCTAATATAACTGAAGTATCTAATCCACCAGAATATGCTAAACAAACTTTACCTTTTGACATAATAAACTAATTAATTAATAAGAAAGTAAATGTAAATGAAAAAATTAAAATTAAAAAATTCGTTGGAAATTTTTTCCTTTATATATTAATGAAAAATTTGTTTGATGAAGTTATAAAAATTAACCGCGCACAATCGACTTACCAAATTAGTCATAATAGAGTAGTGTAATTTGGCTCTAATTGATTATGTAAGAATTGATGAAAGATTAATACACAGTTTTTGAATCTTCTGTCACCTAAGTTCAAATGTGAAAGAAATTAAAATTATAAAGTTATAACTATACCACGGGCATAATATAATTCTGTTTAGACTTAATATAAGCCATAAATGAACATACGCCAGCTAGTATTCATCAATTGTAAACCGTCTCATATTATATTACAATTATTATTTATTTTTTGCAGCCAATTAAATTTCCAATCTTTAAGGTGCTTAAACTCAAGTTAGAATAACTTAAACCGTACAAAATTTGAAAGTAGATACATATTTTCCAAAGTAAAGCTTATTTTCTTGGAACTCGCTTTTGGCTTCAATTTTTGTTAAAATTGTTAAAATTGTTGAAATAATCAAAAATATATGTAAAAAGCCAACAAGTGTGGGTCTGGTAGATCTAGTGGTATTTTTAACTAGTTGAGTGCTTCTAAATCATATTAAATTAATAAATTTATACTATAAAATTGGTTGCAAAAGATTATCTATATTTGTTGCGATTTAATCTAATACTAATCAACACCAAAACATCAATATATAAGGTGCATGACTCAACATATGACTAAAACAATAATAGGTCGTGTCTATTAATCAATAAATTTGCAGCATTTTTTAATCTTTTATTTTTTTTTTCTCTCTTAAGTAAAATTTGATTCGCAGTCATGAGACTAAATTAACCTCACGAATCATAGTCATTTAATTTTCTAATTTTAATCATCTTTACTTATTTCAAGTTTACCCATTTATATATATATATGACACACACCAGAGATATATACATCAGATTGCAAGATGGATAAGAAGATAGGTGTTACACATGCAATACGAGAGAAGTTAAATTTTACTGATGAAAGATTATGGAAACGTTTTAGTGCACGTAGATTAGAATTAATTGATACATTGGATTTAAGTTTAAAAAAGGCAAGTGAACAAGAGATTGAAATTAAACGAGTGGCTGAAACATTAAGAACTGAATTCCAATATGATACTAGTTATTCACACGATTTTGATAAATTAGTACGTGCTGCTGTTCAAAGTGTACGTCGAAATCGTAAACGAAGTTCTAAAAAGCATCATGACCATGATTCACATACAACAAAGAAATCTAAACTAGAGAATCATCACAATAATACTTTTTTCAATGACGTTTTACAAGATGAAGATGAAATTTATGATTTAAATTATTCAAAAAGTAAACAATTTTCAATTAATGATCAAGCTAAAGGTACTATTGAAAATATAACTAAACCACGATTACCACCTATTGGTAACATGACAAGTATTCAAGATTGTGATAACGATATCAATAAATTCAAAATTGATTGTGATTTTGCAAAATCATTAATTATAAATAAAATTGAAAGTTCAAAAACTTGTAATGAAAGTAATTTAACTTGTAAATCTGAAAATTTACAATTTCTAGGTAAATCAATAATGTCAAGTTGTATTGGATTCATATTTGAAAAATGTTTTACAAATATAAATTTACAACTGATTCAATATTTAAGAAATAAATTAAATGGTGAACAATCTTTAGCAAATTTTTTTAAAACTTTACAAAATTATAAATCTGAAAGAGTGCATGTTAATGATGAAATTGCAGTAACTTCATTATTTACAATTTTAGGTGGATTAGTTATAGATTATGGATTTGAAAATATAATGTATTTGATTTGTGAAATATTATATGTATCAATTTTACAAGAATATCCATTAATAGTTAAAAACTCAACTCCTTTCAAAGCTCAAGATTATATTAAGATTACTTCAGAGTTGAACTATAATGATAATACAAGTAACGTATCATTGAATAAATTAGCTGAAGTTGCAACAACATTACAAATTTCATCTTCATCATCGAATCAATCTAATGAAATTTTACCTCAAAAGAAACGAGTATTATTTAAATTTTTTAATAGAGTGATTGAATTTTTATATCCATTAAAATTTCAAGCAACTCCAAAATATTTTGAATTATTAGAAAATGTAAAACAAGTTTTTAATTTACATGATTGTTTAATTATAATTAAATATAATAATCAAATTATTCAAACTGATTTTGAAATTGAAAAGATTTTTAAAAATGATTTAGATTTAATTGAATTAGAAATCATGGTACAAAATTCAATACCAATCTATGAAATTAATAATATTAATGAAATGGAAAAGCATGAAAAAATTTGTTTACCACCACCAATTAATAATGGTTCAAGGTTTAATTTCTTGAGTAATTCAGAAGAAAGTTTATCAATAACTCCTTCAGCAAGATCATCTCCAGCTTTGACCACAGCAACACCAGGGTCAATGAAGTTATTACCACCACCACAACCAATCTTACCCAAATTTCAACCTTTACTATGATAAAAGAACAAGAGATGAAAGTCTTGAAAGATAAAATCAGCAGTAGTGTAATCTTGAAATAGATTCAAGAATAGACAATTATTTAAAGGGAAAGAGTGTTGATAATATGAAAGGTTATTATTGTGAAGATATGCATAGAACAAAAGAAAAAAAAAGACGAATCGAACTATTTAAAATGTTATACTGGTATAACGCGTCGAATGACAATTTAATTTAGTAACTCAGTTTCTAACAAAATATATAATGACTGTAATGAATTACATATACTCTATAATAGTTGATAGAAATAAACCAACAAATGCTTGTTGAACATAAGTATTGGAAAGGGAGGAAGAGGACAACAGTTTTCAGATTTATAATTAAGTGACATCAATATTGTTGCATTTCAACTCATTAAAAACAAAAAATAAAAAAAGCTGCAAAAAAAAAAAAAAAAAAAAAAATAAAATTTATTGGGATTGAAAAAACGTTGGGGACCAAAATCAATTCATTTAAAAGTTGGGTTATATATTTATTTGATTGATTGAGTTTGTTAATGGTTTCATATTATATTATTAGGCAATAAAACAACAAACAATCCTACTTTCTTAGTCTCTACCATGATAATTCTAGGCTTTGTTTGTTAATTTCACTACTGCTCTAACTTAGTATATACCGACAATTACACTTTACAAACATTGATAGTTATATGTTGATAAAATGACTGGATTACTTGTATTTTACTCTTTCATTAATTAACACATCTTGATATCTTCTTTTTCTTCTTCAAGCAGTTGAATTCACCAACTAATTACTGGTTGATAATATTGTTAACATTATATTAGACTGCAAAATAAAACAAACTTACGAGTATGCAGGATCCCTCAACAAAAAACAATAAAAAGATCTTGATGTCAACTTGTTTATCGATTATGTAATATATTACATAAGCGTATATTTTAAATTTTAAAGTTTATATTTAATTTCAACTTTTTCTTTCATTTTTTAATTATCAATTTGTCAACCCTTTTCCTTTCAATTACTACTACTACTACTTACTATTACTTACTACTATTAGCTACTAGCTACTCATCAATTACTTATTAATAATATCACTACAATTTACAATTACATTAGTTTGTTTTGGAAAATTATCAATTGGAAAGAGATAAAGACAAGAGAAGATATTTATATACCCTACAAATTACAATTAAATTATCCTCATTCAAGTATTACAAAGTTAATATTTTCATTTCCTCATTAATTAAATTACAATTCAAAGGTATGTTCTTCATTTCAATTTTCCCACCACATATTGTTTCTACATGATATAACCTTATTGAAAACCATTACTTAGATTCAATCTATTCACAACAACGTACCATTACCTAGTATCATATCTCAAATTTGGTACCATTTTATAAAACCATCAACTCCGAAGGTTTCAAAAACACTACCAAGTGAAAAAAATTAACCCGAGATACACCCAAGGTAAAAAAATTATTATTTATTTACATTATTTACAACTTCATCTATTCCCTTTATATGGTTAATGATATGTGTTATATCACACAGAAACAACTACCATAAACGATTATTTACTAACTTGCTTGTATATAGATTATCATCATTTAGACATTTTAAACCAACTTGTTTTTCATCAAATTTAAACCGTCATTTATCATTCAAAACTTTATATAATAGATTTATAATGTCATTAGAATCATCATCAGATAAAATTAATAATAATAATAATATAGATGCGTCAGAGTATCAACTATTACATCGTAATTTACCATCACATTTTTTGGGTTTAAATTCAATTAATAATGCTGAACCTTCAAAAGTTACAAATTTTGTTAAATCTCATCAAGGTCATACAGTTATATCAAAGATTTTAATTGCAAATAATGGTATTGCTGCTGTTAAAGAAATTAGATCAGTTAGAAAATGGGCTTATGAAACATTTGGTAATGAAAGAGCTATTCAATTTACTGTTATGGCAACACCAGAAGATTTAGAAGCTAATGCTGAATATATTAGAATGGCTGATCAATTTGTTGAAGTACCTGGTGGTACAAACAATAACAATTATGCAAATGTTGATTTAATTGTTGAAATTGCTGAAAGTACAAATGTTCATGCTGTTTGGGCTGGTTGGGGTCATGCAAGTGAAAATCCATTATTACCAGAAAGATTAGCAAATTCACCAAAGAAGATTATATTTATTGGTCCACCAGGTAGTGCTATGAGAAGTTTGGGTGATAAAATTTCTTCAACAATTGTTGCACAACATGCTGATGTTCCTTGTATACCTTGGTCAGGTACTGGTGTTGATGAAGTTCAAATTGATCCAGCAACAAATTTAGTTTCTGTTTCAGATGAAATTTATGCAAAAGGTTGTTGTACAAGTCCACAAGATGGTTTAGAAAAAGCTAAAATTATTGGATTTCCAGTTATGATTAAAGCTTCTGAAGGTGGTGGTGGTAAAGGTATTAGAAAAGTTGATAATGAAACTGATTTTATTACTTTATATAATCAAGCTGCAAATGAAATACCTGGTTCACCAATTTTTATTATGAAATTAGCTGGTGATGCAAGACATTTAGAAGTTCAATTATTAGCTGATCAATATGGTACAAACATTTCATTATTTGGTAGAGATTGTTCAGTTCAAAGAAGACATCAAAAAATTATTGAAGAAGCACCAGTTACAATTTCAAAAAAAGATACTTTTAGACAAATGGAAAATGCAGCTGTTAGATTAGGTAAATTAGTTGGTTATGTATCTGCTGGTACTGTTGAATATTTATATTCTCATTCAGAAGATAAATTTTACTTTTTAGAATTGAATCCAAGATTACAAGTTGAACATCCAACTACTGAAATGGTTACTGGAGTAAATTTACCAGCAGCTCAATTACAAATTGCTATGGGTATTCCAATGCATAGAATTAGAGATATTAGAACTTTATATGGTTGTGATCCACATACTTCAACTGAAATTGATTTTGAATTTAAAAATGAAACTTCATTAACAAGTCAAAGAAGACCATCACCAAAAGGTCATTGTACAGCTTGTAGAATTACATCAGAAGATCCAGGTGAAGGTTTTAAACCAAGTGGTGGTTCATTACATGAATTAAATTTTAGATCAAGTTCAAATGTTTGGGGTTATTTTTCAGTTGGTAATCAATCATCAATTCATTCATTTTCAGATTCTCAATTTGGTCATATTTTTGCATTTGGTGAAAATCGTCAAGCTTCAAGAAAACATATGGTTGTTGCTTTAAAAGAATTAAGTATTAGAGGTGATTTTAGAACTACAGTTGAATATTTAATTAAATTATTAGAAACTCCTGATTTTGAAGATAATACAATTACAACTGGTTGGTTAGATGAATTAATTACTAAAAAATTAACAGCTGAAAGACCAGATCCAATTGTTGCTGTTGTTTGTGGTGCAGTTACAAAAGCACATATTTTAGCTGAAGAAGAACATTCTGAATATATTAATTCTTTAGAAAAAGGTCAAGTTCCACATAAAAATTTATTAAAAACAATTTTCCCAATTGATTTTATTTATGAAGGTGAAAGATATAAATTTACAGCTACAAAATCTTCTGAAGATAAATATACTTTGTTTTTAAATGGTTCAAGTTGTGTTATTGGTGCAAGACCTTTATCAGATGGTGGATTATTATGTGCATTAGGTGGTAAATCTCATGCTGTTTATTGGAAAGAAGAAGCTTCTGCAACAAGATTATCAGTTGATGGTAAAACATGTTTATTGGAAGTTGAAAATGATCCAACTCAATTAAGAACTCCATCTCCAGGTAAATTGGTTAAATATTTAGTTGAAAGTGGTGATCATGTAAATGCTGGACAACCATATGCTGAAGTTGAAGTTATGAAAATGTGTATGCCATTAATTGCTAATGAAAATGGTATTGTACAATTAATTAAACAACCAGGTTCAACAGTTAATGCTGGTGATATTTTAGCTATATTAGCATTGGATGATCCATCAAAAGTTAAACATGCAAAACCATTTGAAGGTACTTTACCAGAAATGGGTGAACCAAATATTAGAGGTTCAAAACCAGTTCATAAATTTCAACATTATACAACTATTTTACGTAATATTTTGGCTGGTTATGATAATCAAGTTATTATGAATTCAACTTTAAAAAAAATTATAAATGTTTTAAAAGATAAAGAATTACCATATTCTGAATGGAAACAATTTATTTCAGCTTTACATTCAAGATTACCACCAAAATTGGATGAATCATTAAATAATTTAATTGAAAGAACTCAATCAAGAAATGCAGATTTCCCAGCAAAACAAATTTTAAAATTGATTAATAAATCAATTGATGAATCTGTTGACCAAAATACTTTAAAAGATGTTGTTGCTCCATTAGTTTCAATTGCAACTAGATATTCAAATGGTTTAGTTGAACATGAATATACCTTTTTTGCTTCATTAATTGATGAATATTATAATGTTGAAAGTTTATTTAATGGTGAAAATGTTAGAGAAGATGATATTATATTAAAATTAAGAGATGAAAATAAATCTGATTTAAAAAAAGTTATTAATATTAGTTTATCACATTCAAGAGTTAGTGCAAAGAATAATTTAATCTTGGCAATATTAGAAGAATATCAACCATTATTACAATCAAATTCATCAATTGCATCATCAATTAGAGAATCTTTAAAAAAAATTGTTGAATTAGATTCAAGAGGTTGTTTAAAAGTTGCATTAAAAGCAAAAGAAATTTTAATTCAATGTTCATTACCTTCAATTAAAGAAAGATCAGATCAATTGGAACATATTTTAAGATCAGCAGTTTTAGAAGCTTCATATGGTGAAATTTATGCAAAACATAGAAAACCAAAATTAGATTATATTCATGAAGTTGTTGATTCAAAACATACTGTATTTGATGTATTATCACAATTTTTAGTCAATAGTGATGAATGGGTTGCAATTGCAGCTGCAGAAGTTTATGTTAGAAGATCTTATAGAGCTTATGAATTAGGTATGATTGATTATCATTTCCATGATAATTTACCAATTATTGAATGGAAATTTACTTTACCAACTAATGTTACTTCATCAAGATATAATAATGTTCAACAAGTTAGTGGATTAGATGAAGAAGCACAAGCTGTAAATATGAAACATGCAGCTTCAGTTAGTGATTTATCATTTGTTGTTGATTCAAAAACAGAGCATTTAACTAGAACTGGTATTTTATTACCATCAAGACATTTGGATGATGTTGATGAAATGTTGACTGCAGCTTTAGAAAAAATTCAAAATTCAGATGGTATTAGTTTTGAACCAACAAAGGATAAAAAATTAAATTTATTAAATGTTATTAATGTTGTTATTACAAATATTGATGGATATTCAAATGAAGAAGAATATTTATCAAGAGTTGATGAAATTTTAGATGAATTTAAAGAAGATTTACAAAATGCAAATGTTCGTCGTATTACATTTGTATTTGCTCATAAAGTTGGTCAATATCCAAAATATTATACATTTACAGGACCTGAATATTTAGAAAATAAAGTTATTAGACATATTGAACCAGCATTAGCTTTCCAATTAGAATTGAGTAGATTAGGAAATTTCAATATTAAACCAATTTTTACAAATAATAGAAATTTACATGTTTATGAAGCTGTTGGTAAAAATTCACCAAGTGATAAAAGATTTTTTACAAGAGGTATTGTTAGAACTGGTATTATTAAAGATGATATTAGTATTAGTGAATATTTAATTGCTGAATCAAATAGATTAATGAATGATATTTTAGATACATTGGAAGTTATTGATACATCAAATTCAGATTTAAATCATATTTTCATTAATTTTTCAAATGTTTTTAATGTTCAACCACAAGAAGTTGAAGCTGCTTTTGGATCATTTTTAGAAAGATTTGGTAGAAGATTATGGAGATTAAGAGTTACTGGTGCTGAAATTAGAATTGTTTGTGCTGATCAACAAGGTAATTCATTCCCATTAAGAGCTATAATTAATAATGTTAGTGGTTATGTTGTTAAATCTGAATTATATATGGAAATTAAAAATCAAAAAGGTGATTGGGTTTTCAAATCAATTGGTCATCCAGGTTCAATGCATTTAAGACCAATTTCAACTCCATATCCAGCTAAAGAATCATTACAACCAAAACGTTATAAAGCACATAATATGGGTACAACTTATGTATATGATTTCCCAGAATTATTTAGACAAGCTACATTATCACAATGGAAAAATTATGGTAAAAAGGCACCAAATGATGTATTCACTTCATTAGAATTAATTAGTGATGAAAGTGATGATATTTTAACTGCTGTTGAAAGAGAACCTGGTTCAAATAAAATTGGTATGGTTGGTTTTAAAGTTACTGCAAAAACACCTGAATATCCAAGAGGTAGGCAATTTATTATTGTTGCAAATGATATTACTCATAAAATTGGTTCATTTGGACCTGAAGAAGATTATTATTTTAATAAATGTACTGAATTGGCAAGAAAATTGGGTATACCAAGAATTTATTTATCAGCAAATTCAGGTGCAAGAATTGGTGTTGCTGAAGAATTAATACCATATTATCAAGTTGCTTGGAATGAAGAAAATGTACCAGAAAAAGGTTTTAAATATTTATATTTAACTTCAGAATCTAAATTAAAATTAGAACAAGATGGTAAAGGTGATTCAGTTACCACTGAAAGAGTTGTTGAAAATGGACAAGAAAGATTTATAATTACATCAATTATTGGTTCTGAAGATGGATTAGGTGTTGAATGTTTGAAAGGTTCAGGTTTAATTGCTGGTGCAACTTCAAGAGCTTATAAAGATATTTTCACAATTACATTGGTTACATGTAGATCAGTTGGTATTGGTGCTTATTTAGTTAGATTGGGTCAAAGAGCTATTCAAATTGAAGGTCAACCAATTATTTTAACTGGTGCACCAGCTATTAATAAATTATTAGGTAGAGAAGTTTATTCATCAAATTTACAATTGGGTGGTACACAAATTATGTATAAAAATGGTGTTTCACATTTAACTGCAACTGATGATTTAGCTGGTGTTGAAAAAATTTTAGAATGGTTATCATATGTACCTGCTAAAAGGGGTATGCCAGTACCAATTTTAGAAAATGAACAAGATAATTGGAATAGAGATATTGATTATTATCCACCAAAACAAGAAGCATTTGATATTAGATGGATGATTGAAGGTAAAACTAATGATGATGGTGAATTTGAATCTGGTTTATTTGATAAAAATTCATTCCAAGAAACTTTATCTGGTTGGGCAAGAGGTGTTGTTATTGGTAGAGCTAGATTAGGTGGTATACCAATTGGTGTTATTGGTGTTGAAACAAGAACTGTTGAAAATTTAATACCTGCAGATCCAGCAAATCCAAGTTCAACTGAAACTTTAAATCAAGAAGCTGGTCAAGTTTGGTATCCAAATAGTGCTTTTAAAACGGCTCAAGCTATAAATGATTTTAATAATGGTGAACAATTACCATTAATGATTTTAGCAAATTGGAGAGGTTTTAGTGGTGGTCAAAGAGATATGTATAATGAAGTTTTAAAATATGGTTCATTTATTGTTGATGCATTAGTTGATTTTAAACAACCAATTTTTACATATATTCCACCAAATGGTGAATTAAGAGGTGGTTCATGGGTTGTTGTTGATCCAACTATTAATCCAGATATGATGGAAATGTATGCTGATGTTGAATCAAGAGGTGGTGTTTTAGAACCAGAAGGTATGGTTGGTATTAAATATAGAAGAGATAAATTATTGAGTACAATGGAAAGATTAGATCCAACATATTCAAGTTTAAAACAAAAATTAAATGATCAATCATTACTGTCTGAAGAACATTCAAATATTTCAGTTAAATTGGCTGCAAGAGAAAAAGTTTTATTACCAATATATGCACAAATATCAGTTCAATTTGCTGATTTACATGATAGATCAGGTAGAATGTTGGCTAAAGGTGTTATTAGACAAGAAATTGAATGGCCAAATGCAAGAAGATTTTTCTTTTGGAGATTAAGAAGAAGATTAAATGAAGATTATGTTTTAAAATTAATTAGTGAACAATTGGGTGAAGGTTCAAATAAATTAGAAAAAGTTTCAAGATTAAAATCATGGATGCCAACTGTTGATTATGAAGATGATGAAGCTGTAAGTACATGGATTGAAGAACATCATTCTAAATTACAAAAAAGAATTAAAGAATTGAAAAATGAATGTCAAAGAAAGAAAATTACAAAATTATTATCTGAAGATCCAGAAAATGGTATTTCTGTAATGAAAGAATTTGTTTCAAACCTTTCAAAAGATGAAAAAGAAAATTTCTTAAAATTATTAAAGTAGTAGATAAATAGTATAATAGACATGTTTTATGAAATTTTGATATTGTAAATTTGAGGTTAAAAGTTGAGATTCTTTTTTTTGCAACAATTGTTTCTACAAATGTTATTAATTTTGTTATTTATTCAATTGACTCTATGTTCAGAACCATACTTGATTTCATTGAAGCCAAAAGAGACGTATGATAATTTTATAGCTTATGATTTGACATATCCTGTTGAAGCACAAGTGCATAACTTGATACAATCGAAATTTCAAATTGGTAATTTGACTGGGTTTGCAGGTAATTTTACAAAAGAGCATTTACAAAGGTTTAAAAAATGTCCATTAGTCGATGATATATCTCCTGATATTATTTTAAAATCATATGATGTAAAATTACAACAAAATGCTCCAAGACATTTGGCAAGATTAAGTAGACGTAAACGAATGAGATCTAAAAAGAAATATCCATTTGTTTATGATGATGATTTTATTGGGAAACAAGTCAATGCTTATGTGATAGATTCAGGAGTTGAAATTGGACATCCTGAATTTCAAGGACGTGCTAGAACAGGTAAAGATTTTACAGGTCAAGGTTCAGGAGATTCAAATGGTCATGGAACTCATGTTGCAGGAATTATTGGTTCAAAAACTTTTGGTGTTGCAAAACAAGTCAATATTATAAATGTTAAAACTTTAAATGAAAAAGGTATTGGAACTTTAAGTGTTGTAATTAAAGCTTTAGAATTTGTTGTTAATCATAGAATTCAATCAGGTAAACCTGGTGTTGTTAATTTATCATTTGGTGCTTATAAGAATAATGTATTAAATAATGCAGTTGAACAAGCATTTCATACTGGATTAGTTTTCGTTGTTGCAGCTGGCAATTCAAATTTAAATGCATGTTTAACTAGTCCATCATCATCATCGTATGCAATAACAGTTGGAGCAATTGATGATTTCAATGATTCAATAGCTAGTTTTTCAAATTGGGGTAGATGTGTAGATTTATTTGCTAGTGGTGCTTTTGTTAAGAGTATAGATTATAGATCATTTGATAAATCACATATTTTATCTGGAACTTCAATGGCAGCTCCAATTGTTACAGGATTAGTTGCAAATTTATTAAGTGAAGGTATTGAACCTGAATTTATAAGACTGGAATTAATTAAAGTTGCAACAAAGAATAAAATTAAAAGAACTTCAATGATTTTACGGAAAGATACACCAAATAGAATTGCATTTAATGGTGTTGACCATAAGTTGATAGAAGAAGGAGAAGATTATGAAACTGAAGACAGCGAGTAAAGCGTATCAAAAAATTTACATTTTAGTATATCAAAATAAATAACGCCATCCAATTAAATGTTATGTTGATTTAGTAAATATATAGGTTTGACCATCTTGATTGTAATTCAGTAGTTTTAAGAAAAATGTTGTTGAAGAAAGTACTTTGTGTGATTCTTATATTATTAAACCATTGTAATGGTAAAGCTGAAGAAGAAGCGTATTTTGTTTCTTTAAAAACTTCAGAATCAATAGATAAATTCATGGCTTATGATTCGAAATATCCAAAACATTTACAAGTTCGGAATTTAATTAGTAATTCAATTAATATTGGAGATTTTAAAGGGTTTTCAGGAAAGTTTTCAAAAGATATTGTTGCAAGGTTGAAAAAATGTCCTTTAGTTGCTGAAATTATTAAAGATACAATTGTTAATAGTTATGATTTAATTTTACAAACTGATGCACCACGGCATTTGGCAAGAATCAGTAGGAAACGTAAAATGAGACCAAATAAAATTTATCCATATTTTTATGATAATCAATTTATGGGTCAAGGTGTTAATGCATATGTGATTGATTCTGGTGTTGAAGTGAATCATCCTGAATTTGAAGGTCGAGCATATGCTGGTTGGGATTTTACTGATGAAGGTTCAGGAGATTCAAATGGTCATGGTACACATGTTGCAGGATTAATTGGATCAGCAACTTATGGGGTTGCAAAAAATGTAAATATTGTTGAAGTAAAAGCATTGAATAGTAAAGGTGCTGGATCATTGAGTACAATCTTATCAGCAATTGATTTTGCAGTTAAACATCGACAACAAAGTGGTCAAAAGGGTGTTGCAAATTTATCCCTTGGTGCTTATAAAAATCATATTTTAAATAAGGCAATTGAACAAGCTACTAAATCAGGATTAGTATTTGTTGTAGCAGCTGGTAATTCAAATATTAACGCATGTATGACCAGTCCTGCAAGTTCAAGACATGCAATCACTGTTGGTGCAATTGATGATTTCACTGATTCAGTAACTCCATTTTCAAATTGGGGTGAATGTGTTGATATTTTCGCAAGTGGAGCTTATGTACAAAGCGTTGATGCAAGACACGTTGATAAATCCCAAACATTATCAGGAACTTCAATGGCATCACCTATTGTAACTGGATTGGTTGCAAATTTATTAAGTGAAGGTGTTGATCCATATACAATGAAAAATACATTGATTGAATTAGCAGCCAAGAATAAAATTGTTAAATCTTCATTATTTTTAAGAAAACATACACCAAATCGTATTCTTTATAATGGATTTGAAGAGAAGAAACGGAAATGGAATTCATCTTATGAAGAAGAAGAAGAAGAAGAAGAGTTAGAATTATATTAGATTTTATAGATTAGATTAGATTAGATTATGAAATATTTATTTTTTGTTTCCAACGAAATTTTATCTCTACAATATGAAATCAATTTCACTGCCACGTCGTAAAGATGAGTCAGATCCAATTGAATTACTCAAGAGAACTGCAACTGCAATTGGTATGAAACTAGAATCTTATCAAGATTTTTTTCAAGTTACTAACAGTAGATGTAGAACAAGAGGGTTACACGCCAACATTTCCATTAAGTGGATTCAAAACTCCATATGTCAATTCAAGTAGATGGAAAGAAGTTGAAAAACTTGGACAAGGTGATGAAAAAGATTTAACACGTAATCCAGGTGAAGTATTAGCAGAAAATGGAATTTATGATATTTATTCAAATAAATTTGATCCTTATCCAGCATGGAATCCACCTGAAATTGTACCTATATCAAGAGAAGATATTGAAGCCATTTTCTTACAATTAACTACAATATTTGGCTTTCAATTTGATAATACAAGAAATATGTTTGATTATTTATTAAGATTATTAGATTCTCGTGCTTCAAGATTAGGTCCAACACAAGCTTTAAGATCAATTCATGCAGATTACATTGGTGGGTTTAATTCTAATTTTAGAAAATGGTATTTTGCAGCTCAAAAAAAGATATTGATGATTTTGTTGGATTTGATAATGTTGGTAAAAATAATATAATTAAAAATACTGATGAAACTTTACCAACTTTAGATCAAGCTGAAGAACAATGGTCAACTAATATGCTTGCATTATCATCAACAGATTCAGTCATTCAATTAGCTTTGTATCTTTTAGTATGGGGTGAAGCTAATAATATCAGATTTATGCCAGAATGTATTTGTTTTATTTTTAAATGTTGTAATGATTATTATTTTTCAATTGATCCAGATACACCAGTTGCAACTGTTACACCAAGCTTTTTAGATCATATAATTACACCATTGTATAATTATTATCGTGATCAATCATATGTTTTAATTGAAGGTAAATATCATAGACGTGATAAAGATCATGATTCAGTCATTGGGTATGATGATATGAATCAATTATTTTGGTATAAACAAGGTCTTGAAAGATTAGTTTTACAAGATAAAAAGACTAAATTAATGAGTATTCAACCTGGTGATAGATATCAAAGATTGAATGAAGTATTATGGAATAAAGCATTTTATAAAACTTTTAAAGAAACAAGAGGTTGGTCACATGTTTTAGTTAATTTTAATCGTATTTGGGTTATTCATGTTTCAATCTTTTGGTATTATACAATTTTTAATTCACCAACATTGTATACAAAGAATTATAGTCCAAGTTTAAATAATCAACCAACTACTCAAGCTAAATTATCAGTATTATCAATTGCTGGTGGATTAGCAATTTTAATTGATTTTATAAGTATTTTATTTGAACTTAGTTTTGTACCAAGAAGATGGTCAGGAGCTCAACCAGTTTTTAAAAGATTATTATGTTTAATTTTAGCATTTATTTTAAATATTGGTCCATGTTTTTATTTATTCATCTTTATTCCATTAGAAGTACAAACTACTTTAGGATTAGTTTTAGCTTCAGTTCAATTTTCATTTTCAGTTATTATTGTATTTTATTTATCAATAGTTCCATTGGGGAAAATTTTTACAAAAAGTTTTAAACTAAATGATAGAAATGTATTACCACAAATTCATTTTGTTCAAAATTTTTATTCATTAACTGAAAGTGATAAAATTGCATCATATGGATTATGGTTTGCAATTTTCGTTTCTAAATTACTTGAATCATATTTCTTTTTAACATTATCAGTTAAAGATCCAATTAGAGAATTGAGTGTAATGAAGATTACCAGATGTACTGGAGAAGAATGGTTTGGAAATTGGTTATGTTCAAAACAAGCTTTGATTGTATTGGGATTAATTTATATCACTGATTTAGTCTTGTTTTTCCTTGATACTTATTTATGGTATATTATTTGGAATACTATATTTTCAGTATGTCGATCATTTTATATTGGTGTTTCAATTTGGACTCCATGGAGAAATATATTTTCAAGATTACCAAAACGGATTTTTCTTAAAATTATTGCTGTTTCAAATGATAAAAATGTTAAAAGTAAATTATTAGTATCACAAGTTTGGAATTCAATTATTATTTCAATGTATAGAGAACATTTAATATCTATTGAACATGTACAAAGATTGATTTATAAACAAATTGAATCAGAAGGTGGTGGTACAATTTTAAAAGAACCAATGTTTTTCGTTTCACAAGAAGATCAATCATTGAAATCATCATTATTTAAAGATCAATCTGAAGCTCAAAGAAGAGTTACATTTTTCGCTCAATCATTATCAACACCAATGCCTGAGGTTAGTCCTGTACATTTGATGCCATCATTTACAGTTTTAATCCCACATTATAGTGAGAAAATCACTTTATCATTGAGAGAAATAATTAAAGAAGAAGAACAATATTCTCATGTTACAATGTTGGAATATTTAAAACAATTACATCCTTTAGAATGGAGTTGTTTTGTTAAAGATACAAAGATGTTGGCAGAAGAATTTGAAACTGATTCATCATCAATTGAAATGAATAAAGATCAAGTTATTGATGATTTACCATATTATTCAGTTGGTTTTAAAGTTGCAACACCTGAATATATTCTTAGAACAAGAATTTGGGCATCACTTAGATCTCAAACACTTTATAGAACCATTTCAGGTTTTATGAATTATTCAAGAGCAATTAAATTATTATTTGATGTTGAAAATCCAGATATTTCAATATTTGGATCAGAAGTTGAAAAATTAGAACAAGCTGCAATTATGGCACATCGAAAATTTAGAATTATAACTTCAATGCAAAGATTAAAATATTTTAATATTGAAGAAAAAGAAAATACTGAATTTTTATTAAGAGCATATCCTGAACTTCAAATTTGTTATCTTGATGAAGAAATGGATGAAAAAACAGGTGAAACAACTTATTATTCTGCATTAGTTGATGGTAGTTGTACAATTTTAGAAAATGGTGAAAGAGAACCAAAATATAGAATTAGATTATCAGGAAATCCAATATTAGGTGATGGTAAATCAGATAATCAAAATCATTCATTAATATTTTGTCGTGGTGAATATATTCAATTAGTTGATGCAAATCAAGATAATTATTTAGAAGAATGTTTAAAAATTAGAAGTGTATTAGCTGAATTTGAAGAAGCTACATTCCCATTAGATCCTTATGTTAATGATGTAAAAGATTCAAGTTTAGCTTATCCAGTTGCAATTATAGGTACAAGAGAATATATATTTTCTGAAAATATTGGTATTCTTGGTGATGTTGCAGCGGGTAAAGAACAAACTTTTGGTACATTATATGCACGTACTTTAGCACATATTGGTGGTAAATTACATTATGGTCATCCTGATTTTTTAAATTCAATTTTTATGACTACAAGAGGTGGTGTTTCAAAAGCTCAAAAGGGATTACATTTAAATGAAGATATTTATGCTGGTATGAATGTTGTTTTAAGAGGTGGTAGAATTAAACATTGTGAATATATGCAATGTGGTAAAGGTAGAGATTTAGGATTTGGATCAATTTTAAATTTTACAACTAAAATTGGTGCTGGTATGGGTGAACAAATGTTGAGTAGAGAATATTTTTATTTAGGTACTCAATTACCATTAGATAGATTTTTATCATTTTATTATGCACATTCAGGATTTCATTTAAATAATTTATTTATAATGCTTTCAATTCAATTATTTTTACTTGTTGGAACAAATTTAGCAAGTTTTACAAATGAAAGTATAATTTGTGAATATGATAAATATCGTCCAATTACAGATTTGAAACGACCATTAGGATGTTATAATTTAGTACCAGTTGTACATTGGTTACAACGATGTATATTTTCAATATTTATTGTTATTGTAATATCATTTGTGCCATTAGGTGTACAAGAATTAACTGAACGAGGATTTTATAAAGCTATAACAAGATTAGGTAAACAATTTGCATCACTTTCACCATTATTTGAAGTATTTGTATGTAAAATATATGGTCATTCATTATCTAGTGATATATCAATTGGTGGTGCAAGATATTTAGCTACTGGTAGAGGATTTGCAACTATCAGAGTACCATTTGCAACTTTATATTCAAGATTTGCAAGTGAAAGTTTATATTTTGGATCAATTTGTGGATTATTAGTACTTTATTGTTCAATGGCAATGTGGATTCCACTGTTGATTTATTTTTGGATAACAATTGTTGGATTATTAATTTGTCCATTTTTATATAATCCAAATCAATTTTCATGGACTGATTTCTTTTTAGATTATAAAGATTATGTATTATGGTTACATCGAGGTAATAGTAAACCAAGATTATCATCATGGATTAATTTTACAAGATTAAGACGTAGTAGAATTGTTGGAGTTAAAAGTAAAAGATATAGTATTAATGAAGAAATTAAAGTTGTTAGTGAAGTTAAACCATCAAGATTTAAATTAATAATTTTAGAATCTATATTTCAATTAACAACAATATCAATAATTGGATTTGGATATTTATTTTCAAATTCACAAAATGCAACAAGAGGTACATATCCAGTGAATAGTATCATTAGGATTTTATTTATTAGTTTTACACCAATTGGAATCAATTTTATAATTTTAATTACATTTTTTATAATATCAACTATATTTGGTCCAATTATAACTATGTTTTTTAAAAGATTTGCATCTTTTATTGCATTAATGGTTCATAGTTTAGCTGTTATTAATCATGTAATATTTTTTGAATTATTATGGTTATTAGAAAATTGGGATTTTCCAAAAGCTTTATTAGGATTTATATTATCAACTGTGATTCAATGTTGGTTTTTACAAATGATTACAATTGCATTAGTATCAAAAGAATTTAGACATGATAAATCAAATCGTTCATGGTGGTCTGGAAAATGGGCAACATCAGGGTTGGGAATTTATATTTTAACTCAACCATTGAGAGAATTTATATGTAAATTAACTGAAATGTCATATTTTGCTGGTGATTTAATAGCTGCTCATGTTTTGTTATATGCCCAAATTCCAATCTTGTTGATACCTTATGCAGATAAATGGCATACCTTAATGTTATTTTGGTTGAAACCAAGTAATCAAATCCGTCCAAGAATATTATCAAAACGTCAACAACGGAAACGGAAATTTTATTCATATTTATATTTCTTGGTGTTTATATTGAGTGCAGTTTTATTTTCAAGTTTATTTGTTACACCTGTTTTGATTAATAAGTATTTTGAAATTGATTATAATGAGTATTTACCATTCTTTTTACAAGTTCAACCAGTATCAAATTCGAGAAATAAAGGGTTACGAAAAGGGTTAGAAATCAAGCATTATTAGCTATTTATTTATGATAAATATTTTTTAAAATCTTTAACATAATTTGAATCTATCTCTTGTAATTTCTGTAGTATATCGTTTTTTAATTTATCATCACACATCATTAATGAAAGGTTGAATCTTTTAAATTTTTTAAAATGATTTAAATGATTCAATGCTAGTATATTCCAATTGGGAATGAAATTGGGATTTCTTGTACAATAATATAAAGCATGAAAGAAGAATTCTAAAAATTCTGTATCTATACCACTTGATCCAAATACATTTTCTGTTTCTTCATTTGTTAAGTTTAACACATATCGATAACCATTTGATTTCTTTTCTTCAGGTAAGTTTTTCAATGAAGTTAGGAATTGCATTGGCAGTATGAGTTTATCTTGAACCGGTGGTGGTGCACTTACAGGAGTTGATTTTGACTTGTTACCAAACAATTCATCAATTTCCTTTTGTACAGATTCTGATTGTTGTAATGGTGGTGGTTTCACATCCTCAACTTCTTCTTCTTCTTCTTCTTCTGGTTCTGGTTCTTGTTGTAGTAATTTTGCAAATTCCTCGGGTAGTTGGTCTACTTTCTTTATTGGAATCAGTATTTCATTATCATTTTTATTCATATCTTCATCTATATCTAACAATTGTAATTCATTTTTAGCTAATTGATTCATTGGATCAATTTTTAAAACTTGTTCAAATGCAATTTTTGCATCTGATAATCTATTCAATCCTTTCAATGCTAAACCTTTACGATAATTTAATTTAATAGTTATACCATCTGATCCACCTAAGTTTAATCCACTTGTACAATCTTGATAAGCTCGTTTATAATCTAATAAATTCAAAAAGCATTGTGCACGATTTGAATATAAGATAGGATTATACATATCTAATTGAATAGCATCACGATAATATTTAGCTGCTTTTTTATATTCTTGATTTGCAAATGCATCATTTCCTTGTTGTTTCAATTTAGTTGATGAAACCATTGAAATATTTAATTTTTCGTAATGACAATTGAAGAATTGAAAGATGAGATCAGTGCAATTGATGCTATATACCCTAATTGTATAAAGAATGTAGCTCCACAAGTATATACATTTCAAATTCCAGATTATGAATTGGTTGGGATTCAATTGAATTTCCCATTAGATTATCCAGATTTGAAACCTGAAATTGTTCAAGTTATAAATGAGAATAATTCAAGATTTACAGATACGAAATATTTGGAGAAGAATGTTGATGAGATTCTACAGCGAGTTTATTTACAAGGTCAAGTTGTATTGTTTGAATTGTTGAGTGAAATACAAGAGTTTTTCAATCAATATTTACTACAACATCCAGAGCCAGAACCAGAACAGGAACCAAAATTGACAAAGAAAGTTGAATCTGAAGAAAAACAAGAAGTTCTAATTCCAAAAGAGTACATTGATCCTACAATTGGATGGGATAAGTCCGAACCTATAATTGATCGTAATTCAACATTTATTGGGTATGCAAGACGAGTACAAGATCCAGATCAAGCACAAGAATATTTACAACTGTTGGTCACTGATAAAAAGATTTCAAGAGCGACTCATAATATATCTAGTTGGAGAATTAAATTAGAGAATGGTGTACAATATCAAGATTGTGATGATGATGGTGAAACAGCAGCTGGTGGCCGATTACTACATTTATTACAAGTATGTATACTATAAACAAATCTATTATTAACGATACTAACTTATAGATGATGGATGTATGGAATGTCATTGTTGTTGTGAGTCGATGGTATGGTGGGGTACATTTAGGATCTGATAGATTCAAACATATAAATTCATCAGCTCGAGATGTTATACTCAAAGGTAACTTCATTGATGATGATAATTCAAAACGGAAAAAGAAGAAATAAACCTTTGTTATAGTATTTTATTCTTTTTCGATATGTTTGTTGTTGAATCTAATTTTCGTTTTCTCCATAATGAATTTAAATCTGGTTCATTCTCTAGAGGTATACTATCAATTTCTTCAACATCCATCTTCTTACCCCATGATCGTTTATGAGTATAATTTCGATTACTCATTATTGTACCATATCCAATTGTTTCTATTTTAGGCTTTAGAGATGCTAATTTTAATAATTTCTCCAGTTGTGGTAATACCCATTCAGATAAATCTTTTAGTTTCTGCTGTTGTTCTTCTCTTTCTTCATTGATCTTTAAATCTTCTGCTTTCTGCATGAACTTCATGTTCATCACCCTACTCGATAATGCAGACATGTTTAACCTTTTTTGTTTGAGATGAGAAGATTTAAATTTATTTTTTTTTTAATCAATTTTTCAAAGTAATGAAATCTGATTTCAAATTTTCAAACTTATTAGGAACAGTTTATAGAAGAGGGAATTTAGTGTTCACATCAGATGGGACTAGATTGTTATCACCAGTGGGGAATAGAGTTTCATGTTTTGATTTAATTAAAAATCAATCATTTACATTTAATTATCAACATCGAAAAAATATTCAATGTATAGCATTAAACAAACAAAACACATTATTAATATCTATAGATGAAGATGGAAGAGCCATATTGGTGAACTTCGTCTCAAGAATAGTGTTGCACCATTTCAATTTCAAATCAAAAATTAATACAATTGAATTTAGTCCATGTGGGAAATATTTTGCTATTGGAATTGGTAAATTTATTCAAATATGGAAAACACCAGATATGACTGAAGATAGACAATTTTCACCATTTGTAAGGTATAAAATATACCTGGGACATTTCAATGATGTAACAAGTATTTCATGGTCTAAAGATTCAAGATTTTTATTGACTACAAGTAAAGATATGACAACAAAGATATATTCATTAGATTCACAAGAGAAAGATGTTGGTATGACATTTTCAGGTCATCGTGATTATGTTATAAATGCATTTTTCAATGATAGTCAAGAAATCATATATACTGTAAGTAAAGATGGTGCATTATTTAAATGGGAATATACTGAAAATGAAGATGAAACAAAACCAAGTAGTTGGAGAATAACTGAAAAAAATTTCTTTTATGGTGATGGGAAATTAAAATGTGCAACATTTAGATCAGAATCAAATTTATTAATTGTTGGTTTTACAAATGGAGAATTTAGAATTTATGAATTAGGTCAAGGTTTTAATTTAATACAACTGTTATCTATGGGTCAAAATACTGTAAATACAGTAAGTATAAATAATACAGGGGAATGGTTAGCATTTGGATCATCACAATTGGGTCAATTATTAGTTTATGAATGGCAATCTGAATCTTATATACTAAAACAACAAGGACATTTCGATTCATTGAATACATTATGTTATTCACCAGATGGATCAAGATTAGTAACTGGATCAGATGATGGGAAAATTAAAATATGGGATGTAATATCTGGATTTTGTTTAATGACATTTACAGATCATATATCAGCAGTTACCCAAGTAAAATTTTCAAAAAAAGGTAATGTATTATTTTCAAGTAGTTTAGATGGAACTATACGTGCATATGATTTAATAAGGTTTAGAAATTTTAAAACATTTACTTCAACTGAAAGAATTCAATTTAATTGTTTAGCTGTTGATCCAAGTGGTGAAATTATAGTTGGTGGTTCACAAGATACTTTTGAAATTTATGTTTGGTCAGTACAAACTGGACAATTATTAGATAGTTTAACTGGTCATGAAGGTCCAATTTCATGTTTATCATTTGGTATGGAAAATTCAATTTTGGCATCAGCATCATGGGATAAAACAATTAGAATATGGAATATTTTTGCTAGAAATCAAACCGTTGAACCTATTGAAATTCAAAGTGATGCATTATGTTTAACAATGAGACCTGATTGTAAAGAAATTGCTGTACTGACATTAGATGGTCATATAACAATTTTTGATGTTGAAGATACAAATCAATTACATTTAATTGATGGTAGAAAAGATATAATAAATGGTAGACATTTAGATGATAAATTTATATCTAAGAATTCAAATCGTGGGAAATATTTTAGTACAATTGCTTATTCATTTGATGGATTAACTTTATTGGCTGGTGGTAATAATAATTCAATATGTATGTATGATATTGATAATGAAGTATTACTTAAACGATTTATTGTATCTGAAAATATGTCATTAGATGGTACATTACAATTTTTAAATAGTGGGAAAATGACAGATGCAGGAATAAATTCAGATTTAATTGATCAACAAGGTGAATTTAGTGATTTGGAAGATCGAATAGATTCAAGTTTACCTGGTACAACAAGAGGAGATCCAAGTTTGAGAAAGACAAGACCTGAAATTAGAGTTACATCAATTGAATTCTCACCTACAACTTCTGCATTTGCAGCTGCTACAACTGAAGGATTATTGATATATTCAATAAATCAAGATTTAGTGTTTGATCCATTTGATCTTGATATAGATGTAACCCCTGAATCAATTAAAGAATCTTTAAAAGATAAAGAATATTTAATAGCATTAATCATGTCATTAAGATTAAATGAAACTTATTTAATTCATCAAATAATGGAAAATATACCATTAATTGATATACCATTGATTTGTAATGATTTACCAATTATCCATGTAAATAAACTCCTTGATACAATTGGTAATTTATTAATTAAACAAAATTCTCCTCATATGGAATTTTACCTAATTTGGATTAAAAATTTATTAGTCAATCATGGTACATATATTTTAAATCATAAATTTCAATTCCAAAGTAGTTTAAAATTATTGAGTAGATTTATAAATAAGTATGCAAAAGAAATTATAACTACAGGTAAGAAAAATGGTTATTTATTAGAATTTGTAAATGGTAATAAGAACTTGAAAGAAGATATTGAAATGATGGAATCTGATTCTGAATTAGAAGAAGAAATTGAAGGAGAAATTGAAGATGTTGAAGATGATTCAGAAGGTTGGTTTGAACCAAAACAACAAAATGGTATTAAATTTGTAAATGCTGATGATAGCGATGATGACGAATTAATAGAAGTATAATATATATTCTCTATTTAACTTCTGCTTTTACAAGGGAAGTATTTTTACATAATTCACCTTTTTCATTAACTAATTTCTTTGGTTCTTTACCTTCTTCAGTATATGTAACTTCGAAATTTTCATTTGTTGAAAATCCAGGTTGAACAGCTTCCCAAATTTTCTTTTTTGGATTTAATTGCTTTTCAGGTGTACCATTAAAATCTTGGAAAAATATTTTATCACCTGGTTTTGAATCTTTTGGAGGATTTACAAATTCAACTTTATCTTCATTTGATGCACATAATACCATTGCACAAGATTTAACCCCTCTCATTGTAACTGGTTTTAAATTTGCAACTACAACTACATATCTTTGTTGCATTTCTTCAATTGGAATATATTTGACTAAACCAGAACATACAATTCTTGGTTCTTCATCTCCCATATGAATAGTTGACATGTATAATGAATCTGCATTTGGATGTTTTTCTGCTTTTTCAATAAATCCAACTCTGAAATCAATCATTGATGGGTTTGGTGGTTGAGTGGTTGCTTGTTCCTTTTGTTGGTTTTGTTTTGCTTTGGCAGCCTTTTTAGCTTCTTTTGCAGCTTTTCTTTCTTTCAATTCTTCTTCAGTTAATTCTTTTCTTTGACCTTGTTGTTTTGGTTCTTCCTTTTTAGATTCAACTTTTTTAGTTTCAGCTGGTGCTTGTTCTGCTTTTGCTGGTTTTTTCTTTTCTTTAACTTCTCTTGGTATTTCAATATCATAATCAATTTTAATTGGTTCTGGAACTGAAACTAATACATTTTGAATTAAATCAATCCATCTTAAAATATGTCTATATTTTGCAACATCTTCTTTTGATGTCCATTTTGAAGATACAGGGAAAACATTTTTGAAAACTGTTAAATCACTTGTACTTGGTTTATTACCAGTTATAAAAGTTGATGATCTTAAGGAATTGTTTAAATGTATTAAATTTTCTGACTCATCTAATCTTTTTGATAATGTTTCAAATTGTGATCCAATTGCTTTTTCTTCATTTGTCAATTCTGGAAATTTGTTTGATCCAGATTCTGGAATATCAGATAATGATACTTTAGTTAAATTTAAAATTAAATCTGACATTATAGATGGTTGTAAAAATTTTATTTCAACACACGATGAATGAGAGAAATTTGATAAATTGCAGCACGTGACTCACAAGTATATAATGATAAAAATATGAGTCAAGTCTTATCTATTCCTAGTTGAACTCCCCGATATCTAATAATATAGTAGATCTGCAGTTTTCATTGAATATCGGTATGTTTTGATAACAATATAAACAATACTAATCCGAAAATGATTAACAACTGAAAATGTATTAACCATTGATATAATTCTAAGACTGATAAGCTTTACAACAAATAAATCAGGTTATGATTAGAGTGTAGAACTGTTCAGATTTAATGAAGTAGACTACAATATGCTCATTTCTTTTTGACAGTCAAATATTATCAAATAATTTTGAGTCATACGACAGGATTGAAAAGGATTTACACTATCTTAATAGGTTCTTCGCAAAGAATAATAATATATATGCTAGATACTCAATGTTGTTAGCTTATAGCAAGAATGTTATATAATATTGGATTAAAAATAGGATTTGTCAAAACATTAAAAGGTTTCACATTGTATTAAAAGCCACTAAATAAATTAAAAAAAACGAATAATCAAAACTTGAAGAATCATAGTACGAGCAGGTGATTTCTTTTACAATGTCCTTTCTCTAGATCTCCAAAATCTTCCTGAGTATAATTTTTGCATCCATTTTACGGTAGCGCAACCCCGGTAAATTAATATTGACTGTAAAATTCATATTGGTCTGACGCAAGCTACAAAATTGATATCAACTGTACTTCTTATGTTAATTGTCTAGCGTTTTATCTACTTTTAAAATTGTGATTGTATCAAAAATTAATAAGATTAAAAACTTATATATTAATTGTCTATATTTTTATAGGTTTCTCTAATAAATGACCCATTCTTTCAATCTTTGTACTTAAATAACCTTCAATTTCTTTACTTTTAATTCCTTTTTCATTATCATTATTAGTCCAACTTAATGGAACCATTGGTATTCTTTCAATGACTTTAACTTCTTGATGTTTACCTTCAACTGCCAATATTTTATCTGGATTATTTGTTAATAATTTAATTTCAATTAATCCTAAATCTAATAAAATAGCAGTTGCCAATGAAAAATTTCTTGCATCAGCTGGATGTCTCAAGATTAAATTTGCTTCAACTGTATCAGCACCTAAATCTTGTAAATTATAAGCTTTTAATTTCTCTCCTAATCCTATACCTCTACCTTCTTGTCTTAAATAAACCATACAACCATGACCCATATTACCCATGGTTCTACCTGCTTCATCAAATTGTTCACCACAATCACATCTTGCACTCCAAGCAGTTTCACCAGTATAACATTCTGAATGGATTCTAACCAATGTAGGATCAGTATATGTCAATTTATCTATTATAAGGTTACCTTGTTTATCAAAATTAAGTTTATTTACACCATCCGAATCGGCAATAGTTCTACCGGGAATTAATTTACCAATATATGCACCTCTAGTCATTCTATCTTGTTGTGATTCATTTGGTCTTTGTTTGAATAATGATCTAGATCTTATATCTTCACCGAAAACTATTGCCAAATGTTCCTTATTATCTATATTATTTTCATATAAATGTAAAAAAATTTCAGGACCTTGAGTAGTTGGTATTCTAGCTCTAGCCAAACATCTCACTAATGGTAACTCATCAGGTAATCCACATTGATCCCTTGCTTCCTTGGATATGGCAGGTGGTAATTTTGGTGATGTACTTAGTGGTGGAATATTATTATCATTTGAATCATTATTTATAGTTGTAGATAATTTAGGTGATACTATGGGTATTTCATTGAAATTAGGTATTGAAGATAATGAGATCTTGTCTGGATGTTCTTGTTTATTCAAAGTTGACATTAAGAAAGATGATGATGATAAAATAGATTGATTTAAAATAGTGATTGTCATAAGATGAATTTATTTTTCTCGTTAACACTGTGTGACCCAAGTTTGAAATTTTTCACTCTCAAAGAATTTGAAAATTTAAAACAATGGAATTATTATTATACCAAACAGATAATCCGATAATATATATATATATATGAATTATAAACTTAATAACTTATAATAAGAACAAGAGAAAACAATGAAAATTCGGATATGAAATTCTTACTAAAGAAATTTGAAAATTTACCCACAATTTTTTGCAATAACTTATATGCAGTACCTTAGAATTAGTAACCAGATTGATAATTAATTAGTAATTTTATCATATGGGAAATTTAAATGATTGATTAAATTGTTGAGATACATTAAGTTAAGCAAATAACCACATTCTTCTATGTAACTTAATGGTATTTCATTCTACCAGAGTATAGAATCAACAACAATCAAAGTAGTTCCCACCAATCTATAATTGGTTAATTTAATGTTGCAAACAATAAGAATTATTTTGTGGTTTACCGACAACTGCAAAAAAGAAAAAATAATTAAAAGCCTTATTGTTCTTCTTCTTATCAGATGATGATAACTACTCAAACATGAGTGAAACAACAATCAATCAACTGAAACATCCAATAGAAGAGAGAGCTGATCAGAGAATGTTTCAAATGATCGACGATTCAACGGTGAGTGGATGGATAATGTATGTAATGTATATATTCAAACTTTTAGCCGTATTAACCCTTTAATTTCATCCTTTCTGCCCATTTCTACTTCTACTATATAGTTCTCAACCATTCAATTAAATCTTGTTCATTAAAATTATCCAAATTTGGTGTAAATCTATTACCAGTTGGTAATTGATGTTTTAATACTATAATCGAAGGTAATTTAGATCCAACAACATAATCCATCATTAAATCTCTACCACCTTGTCCATCACATAAAATATTAACTAAATAAACTGATTTATTTTCATCTGAACCAAAAGGATATTTATTTGAATCACTTAGTACATTAAATAATGATTGAGTTATATGATTATGTTTTTGATCAGCATATGTGAAATTTAATAATAATGGTTGTTTAACTGATAAATAAGTATATAATTCATTTCTATCTTGAATCCAGATATCAATAATTCTATTTTTAGTTGTAAATTGTGAACTTGGTGGTGGATATATTAATCTTTGTGATTGACTAGCATCTATCCATGATTTAAACCAATTGGTTAATGAGAAATGTCTAGTGAATTTTTGCTTTTCAATACTTCTTGCTAAATTTCTACTAAACATTGGTGAGAGAGTGATTGAGGTGATTGATTGCTACAACAACTTCTTTTTTTTCTATTACTTACTACCTATTCTATATACAAGCCTATTGTTTAATCTTCTATTCTTCTTCATCCCAACCATCTTTCCAACGTTGTTTCCATAAATTACAATTGAACTTTGGTTTACCCAATTTTATATTAACATCATTATGAGCATTACATAACCATTTACCAAATGAATCTTGTGATTTAGTATCTATATCATTTTTTTTAATATATTTTTTAAAATCTTCACCACAATACCAACATGGATAAAAACCTGAAAATAACAGTATAAACAGTTTTAAATCTTGTTGTTGTTTATTTGATGGATTTTCTGGATATGTAGCTGCAATTGAATGTAATAATGTCCATGATGATTTACCCAATTCAGCAACATCAGGTGGATAATCTTTTGAATAACCAAATGTTTTTTGATCTTTGATATTTGATTGTGTTGTTGTTGATACTGATACTGGTTTTTTACCAGTGGCAAATTGAAAATCTAATAATGTATTACACGTACGACAACTGGTAGTGAATAAAGTTAATATATGAAACAGTTGAATTAAGTCTAAAAAATCAAATACTTACGGTTTACCATCTTTATCATATACTATCTTACGACCACTTAACCCAACCTCTGGTTTGACTTCAGTTTGAGTAGTTGTTTCACTCATGATCTAACTCAACTTTTGATTACTAAAATAACTCAATTTTAAAAAGGTGCGAAAATTAAAGATGCAAAAATAGATTCTAATCTGATGATGTTTATATATTATATGCTTTATACTTATATAGGTTGAGTTTCTAATACTGAGTCTTCTTGTACTTGTGTTGATTCATTCTCACTTTTACCTTTCTCTTGTTTTAAATCATTAATCAATTTAATTCGTTTATTAATCACCAAATCACATAATTCACCAATTTCTTTTGTCTTTATTGCACTTCTTGCTGAATAAAATTGACTTAAATCATACTTTAAACCATATTCAATTTCATATTCCCATGCTGTTTGAATCATTTCATATTTATCTATATCTTTAACATATCTAGCTTCAATAGTTCTTATTTCTTCATAATCTAACCATAATTCCAACATTTCATTTGCAAAATTTGAATTAAAAGGTTCAATTAATGATTTTAAATAATTTATAGTTTCAAATTCTCGTCGATGTTTCTCTAATTTTGATATACCTCCAAATGGTGTTATATCACCAACTAAACATTCAGCAATATCATGAATAATTGCAATTTTAACACATTTGGATGAATCTATATTTGATGGTACCATCATTGATATAATTGACATACGATACATATGATCAGCTATACTTTCGGTTTTACCAGTTGATATACCATGATCAATCCATCCTGTTCTTTTTTGAAATTTTAATGATTTTATAATCTGTAAAAATGCCAACATATAATTTAATGATGGAACTGATTCTTCACCTTTGGATGGTTTTAATAAATCTTTAATTTTCTTATTAATTGAATCTTCTGGTTTCCATTCATTAACTGTTAAATTCTTGATTGAGTTCATCACTGATTTTGTTCTATAATATCTTTGATTAATTATTAGTCTAGTACAATTTCTAATAAACATAAAGAATTGATGAAATAATAATAATAATGTCAAAACAACCTTCCAAATCAGGTAACCATTTGCTCTATATACAGGATGTCATCAAAGTCTTACAAAGAATTAGAAGATCATTATATCATAATCTAGAGTTTTAAAAATTTAACTTAATTATAACAATAATACTACTAAGAAGTTAAACTAAAACTAAAGAGTTCTACAAGAGTTAAACTGAAGAGTTCTACAAAAGTTTCTACAAAAGTTAAACTAAAGAGTTCTACAAAAGTTTCTACAAGAGTTAAACTAATGATTATCCTTTTTGTTTTATTAAATATACAAAGTATTTAAGCAATTAATTCAACGACACCACCAACAGCTCTAATTTTTTCTTCAGCCAATTTTGAGACAAATCTGGCTTTGACAATAACTGGGACTTCTGGTAATCTACCTTTACCCAAAACTTTACCGTAACCATGAGCTAAAGTATCAATGACTGGGGCGGCTGATTTAGAAGATGATTTTAAATATTCATCTTTTTTATCAGATTCAACCAAAGTCCACAATTTGTCCAAGTTGATTTCTGGTCTCCAAAAGTGTAATTGTTGTTTTCTGAAATATCTCATACCAACTTTACCAAAGTAACCTGGATGGTATTTATCTAAATTGGTTCTGTGATGATGTTGACCACCAGCTTTACCTCTACCACCTGGATGTTTTCTGTGTTTACCAACTCTACCTTTACCGGCTATAATTATTAGTTAGTATTCCTTATTCTTTAATTATCATGAATTAAAACAGATGATGAATTGATAATTTTGTCATTTCAATTTCTTGTAAACTCCCAACTATTCATTCTTCTTCAAATTCTCTGTTTCCATTCTTTGATTGTTTAAATTGAGTTCTATATGTACATACCGGAAACGTTACCTCTATGTTTTCTGGTTTTAGTTAATCTAGTAGGCATTGTTGATTAAGTATATTAAATGAAAATCTAAAATGAGAAATTTTTTTTCAACTCGTTTAGTGAGAGAAACTTTTGTTAACTATGTCATTTTTTCTGCCTAATAGTGAGCTTAACTATGTACATAATAAATTTAATGCGACTATGGCTTATGTAAGTAATTGTGTAATCCACGTTATATTGGGCGCCCTATTAAATTACACGTGATAGTATTTAGGGCAATATCAGATTTGAAATTTGAATCTTTCAACTATCTGAATCAAGATTAACAATCATAGAAAAGCACACTGAAACAATTAACTACATTGTTGATAAAAAGTGATTTGAATGAAAGCTTAGTCAAAATCGAACCTCATATCGGAATAACATATTACTCCTTTTTAAATTGACTCTAAAATCTCTTTCACACCCACTAAACTGTAATTAGTTATAACATGTCTACTTAATTAGTCGTTGACTATCGATCATTGATCATATGTGTTACACTTAAGAGTGTTTGGCTGCAAAAAAATTTAGACTATGCCATATGCATAAAATTACGTATACATATCTAAGTTTCCACGAGTCATAATATTCATAATATTTATCTTATTTAAAATGATTCCATACTTCTTCATAACTATGCTTTTGCTTTGTTTCAGGTACAAAATTTTTGAAAAACCACATACTAAATATACACATTAATGTAAAAATGAAATAAACATATCCACCCATAATATGTAATAAAGTTGGGAATGAATAACCGACTAAAAAAGTAGCTATCCAATTCAAACTTGTACCCCAACTTTGTGCCATTGTTTTTGCATTTGGTTGTGTCAATTCTCCAATCAATAAAAATGGTATTGGACCTAAACCAATTGCAAAAAATGTAATATATGTAAAAGTACCAATAATTGATAATATTGGATTTTTTAAAATTATTCCAAATCCCATTGTAAAAGTTGATATAGCTAAAAATAATACTGATGTTTGTAGTAATGGTTTTCTACCTAAATTATCAACCAAATTAGCTGATAAAAACGTAATAACTACATTTACTAATGATATTAAACAATTTATTAAAATTGATGAATCTGGGAAAATTGAAACTAATACTGAAACACCATAAAAGATTATTGAATTTATACCATCAAATTGTTGTAAAACCAAAATTCCAGTTGTTGCAATTAATGAATTTCTATATTCTGAATTTGTTAAATATTCTTTTAATGTAATAGCTTTTAAACTTTCAACATTTGTATTTTCATCATTTAATAAAGAATCACTTTCTTCATCATTATTTTTAATCCAACTATTTACTTCATTAGTTGCAATTGAATAACTCCCACCTCTAAATTTATGTAAAACTTTAAATGCTAATGTTGTATGACCTTGTTGACTTAACCAAAATGGACTTTCATATACATAAACACCAATAACAATTATATTTATAAATGAAATTAAACTTGCCATTAATAATAAATATCTCCATTCATTATCATTTGTCCATTTCAATGATAACAATTGAGTAAATAAAATACCAATATTTATACTAAATTGATTCATTGATCCTAATAACCCTTTATATTGTAAGGGACTAACTTCATTAATATATAATGATGTAATAACTAATGCAAATCCAGCACCTAACCCACAAATAAATCTCCCAATTAATAAAGTCAAATAATTATTACTTAATCCATTTATTAATGATCCAATTAAGAAAAATACATTGGATATTAAACTTGTCTTTTTCCTACCTAATTTATTAGCTAATTGATTCACATAAATTGATCCAACTAATCCACCAATTGAAAAAATCGATGTGATTAACCCAATTTGATTTGAATCTAATGATATACATTGTTTATAATTATGTTTACCAAAAATTGAATCTGAATAAGGTTGGTGGGGTAACGGGATCGATTTTCGACATGAAATAACTAATTCGGGTGAATTCAACTCAGCCATGTGGTAACCAAATTGCAATGACCCAAGACATATAATTGATACCGATATTAATAAATGTGAAGTCAATTGTGATGATTGTGATTCAGTCATGATAGATAGATAAGAATGATTTAAAAATTGTAAATTTTGTGTTCTAAAATATCTTGCTAATCACGTGTGCACTCACGTGATACAATTTTTTGTGTTGCAAAAATAATTATTCATCTTTGATAAACTTGTACCCCTTATGAACGGTATCTAAATTGACCGATCATTCTATTTTCAGCTTTAAAGGCATTAATATTAAATTGAAAAAACATCAACAATTTCCAAATAATTGATTACTCGTCTAATTAATTTATCAAATTTACTCGTCAAATACGGCATATAATTCAAATTAATTGAATACCAACAATTCAAACTTTGAAAAATGATAAAAGATAATAACAATGAACAAACATTACGCTCTTTGGTAAAATTAGAAGGGTTTTGCAATTATATTTACGTTTTAACAGAAGATGGAGAATTAGCTTTTGACGATATTCAAGAAAAATTTAAAAAGAATGAAAAATTCAAGTTTTTAGCTGTTGATATTAAAACTGGGTACTTACTGTATGTTGATGCTTTTGTATATTTCAAAACTGTAACAAATTTAACATTGACTGAAATTACAAGATATAATGCAGGGCCAAAGATTAAAGAAATATTTTCTACAAATTTAACTGTTGTTGGTAAAGAAATTCAAGAGCTTGATCATAAAAGAACCATTGTCGATACGCAAGCAAATTTTACTCCTGATGGATTTGGACAATTAAACATATGTCAAGGTAAAAATTATCAATTACAATGTGTTTGTCGTGGGTATCAAGGTGAAGATATCCCCGAATTAGATCTTCTTTCCAAAACATCAGGTATCGAAGTTATAAATTTAGTTTTCATGTTTGGACTAATTTTGTTTCGATCTACAATTAATAAAGGTATTGTGACTATATCAGCTAAATTCAAAAATAAAAATCAAAAGGAAAATTATTTCAGATTGATAAAAGAATTTAATTTACCAATTGTCAAAGTATGCCAAAAATTTCAAAATTTCTCAGTAACCCTGTTTCAATTGAATTGTTCACATGTTAAAGATCTTTATTTAGATCATTTTTATGGTTATGACCAAAAAAGTGTTGATAATAAATTACAAATACCATCATGGATTCTAAAACTTGAATACAATTTAGCGTTTGCATTTTTAACTGGTTTAGCTGGTGTATCTTACAAAACCACATATCCTATAACTATCATATTAGATAATCCGATATATGGAAAGATCATTAGACAAGTTGCAATTCTAGCTGGTAGACATGCAAAATTAACATTTAAAAATTCAACTTTAAAGAAAACCATGGAAATTTATATTCCACCTAGATTTGAACAATCAGATAATAAGAATTCAAAATTTTTATATACATATGGTTCTTTCCCTTACTTGTTATCTGAAAATATCACTCAACAAGAAAATTTCAATGGAATTATTTATCATTTACAGTTGATATCTGAAACTCATAAATATTTTTTCATATCTTGTAATCTGACAAGTGATCTTGGTAGAAGCATTGATCCGATAGTTTATAATCAACCGATTCTAATCAAAGGTTATGAGCCATAATTATAGTTAAATAATACATTTATTCATGATACTTAAAAAAAAATTTATCATGGCTTATATATTGAAATGGTTTGTGATCCGCTTTGATCTACAAAAGACACAAAATTAACATGATTTTCAACTAGATTTTCATAGAGTTTGTAGTTTTCAATATGTATAATGTAAGCCAGTTTTTGTACAAATATTTTGATTTAACAATTGATAATGCAATCAATGGCTGTAATTCATTTATAAATACAATTAAGGTGTATTTTTTGACACGGCTCTAGCGAAAAATAGGTATTGATATTTAAACATGTCAAAAATATGCAACCTCGCTTATCTATGAAGTTTAACGTCAATTATAGGACAAAAATTATAACTTTGTAGAAATATACGTGATCGATGAAGATTGTTGAGGCGGTAATCTCAAAAAAATCTAAACATTCGACATTAGATCAATTTCTTCAATTTGTTGATTTTATGAAGAATCAATGAAAAAACTTTTAACTATTCAGGCATATTGGATTAAAATCGTTTTTGTTATACTACGTATATAGAGTTTTAAAACGTTGCGTAGTACAAGATTAAAAGACAATTGTTCAAGTTGTATATTAAAGAATAGGTAAGAAATTTCCCACAATCATCATTGGGATTCCAAACACATCTCTTTTCAATGTCCACATACAACCTGTTCTGATTTTAACTTCAGGATTTGGTGTTAATAAAGTACATTCAGTCATTGTTGCACCCAAGAAATCACCAAAGGCAATTCTTGAAAATACTTCAAAATATCCAAGAACCAGCTTATCATCTAATAATTCAACAATAAATTTTCTACTATTTTTACCTATTAAATCATCCATTTTCCAACCTGTTAATATACAAAATTCATTACCCACATAAGCTATTTCCCCTGTTCGACGCCATACAATTGTTGGTGTACCACTTATTTTTATAAAATTATCATATGTTAACAACGTTCGTTGAAAGCATTGTTCCATAAATATTAAATCATGCTCTCTTAAAGAATTTGTACATGCAATAAATGAAGGTCGATAAGAAGCCATTGATTCTGCCATTTTAACCAACATTTCTTTTGGGAATCTTTTCCTTAAATAAGCAATCAATGAATGGAAACCTGGTGTATATGAAAATGGTTTATCAACTTTTGCATAAATTTCTTCTGGTTCTTTATAAATCGTTGAATCATCTAAATTATTATTTGTATCTTCAGGCAGAATTCCAATTGTAAAAGATAGTAACAGTTTTTGGTTTTGTTCGAAATTAACTGCTGGATCATTATTTTTCATATTTTCAATCATTGTAATAACATCTGGGAATAAAATCATTTGATCAGTTTCTGTTCGTCCAATATAATATTGATTTATACTTTCATCACATTTTGGATGATTTGAATCATCATATAATGTAGATCTTGTTGGATTCAACGGTGATGGTGTATTGATTGTTGGTTGATATGGGGATTTCACTTTATTGATTTGTTCAGCTGATGTCATTCGACTAAAATTTGATACATTATTTGGTGATAATGCAGGTGAGAAATTATGATGACTATTTGGTGTACCTTCATTCGACGTTGTATGATGTCCGAAATTTTCTTGTAATATGTTTGATAATGTTGAATATTCTAAATCAGCAGCTGAAGATAAAAAATTTGTACGACTTGAACGTTTTTGAGTTTGATTCTTCATTAAATTTTGTATATAATAATCTGGCATTGTCTGATTCATATCGGGTACTGTATTTGAATGTTGAAACATTGTAGCTTGATAAGTAGTATGACTAGGTAATGGTAACTGCTGTAGTTGATTATTAGATTCATATTTTAATGGGATTGGTGATGATGATTGATTATTTATTGTTTGATTTGGTACATCATCAAGATATTTCTTTCGTTTCCGTGGTGCATCTTCACAAGTAGACTCCAACCCTCGTTGTATACATCGTTTACATGGTCTACCTGCATCACATGTCATGTGTGCTTTATGACAATGGTTACAAGCACGAGACGTTTTCTTTCGTTTCTAAAAAAATTTAAAGTTAGTATATGCCATTGTGAAAAGTTAAAAAGTTAAAAATATTTGAAACATACTGGTTTGACAACTGACAGATGATCAACTCCATTATGTACTTCTTGATTCTTCATGTTTGGAAGTTTGTTATTATATGATCATTTGAATTGGAAATATAACTTTGGACTGTGATTAGTTTATTTGTTTTTTTTCTGGAGTGCATCATGTACATCCATGGTATATAATTTTAGAGATTAAAAAGGTATATATTCTTCTAGTACAAGTTTGAAGTTGTGATTTATACATTTGATAACAGTTGGGTTTTGATTGATTATACTGATTATCACAGGTAATTCATCATTGATAGCTGGTTGTAAGATTGAACTATGACAATAAAATTTATGACATGGAAGTGCCTGATATAGCTTGTTATCAGACAAGTCACTTGCATCTAAGATGATTGAATTAAACCATTCAAGCTCATATTCAACAGTTTTATCATTTGAAATGTTGACATAATCTTGTGGTTTGAAATCTTTTGTAATGGTGAAATTAAACAATGATAAATCAATGTTTAACCCACTACCTAGTAACTTTGTAAATGCTTCTTTCAATGTCCAAAAATGATTAAAGTTGAAGTATGAATCAATTTGCTCTAGCTCTTTGGGATGAAAGATAGGTTTAAATTGTTCTAAATAATTTGTATTTGAAATTGATTCTTGTTTAGAATGTGACAAGTCAATACCAATTGGAGTGTTTGCAACTGAATATTCAACTACAATTGATATTATATCATTTGAACTACTCGAATTGAATTGTAAATTTTTCAAAATTGGCTTTCCATATTCATTATAACTAAATTTAATCTCATCAAATGGTTGATTCTTTAATAAACTATTAATCACATGTCTTGTAAACAATTGAGTCAATAATTGTTTAAATTTCAACTTTTTATCTTTCATAGATCGAATTTTCACCAAGATTTTCAAATTACCCAATAATCTCAATGTTGATTCAAAATTATAATCATCATTTAAAAATTCTATAAGTTCTGGAGTTAACTTAGTAGTGTAAACTGTAATCGATGACTTATCGAATGACATTAAGATAATAATTAAACCCCTCCATGTATATGTTTGGCAACCCAAGAATTGCTGCAAATTTTAATCAAGTAAATGAAATACTTAAAGTTATTTCCTGGAAAAAAAATTATCAATTCCAATTACTCCAATTACTAACTTTCATGATAATTTGCACGTTTTTAGAAATAAATTTCTAATTCATTTTGGATCATGTACTGATTATCGGTGTTTAGATCAACATGACATCAAGAATGAATTCCAGGTCAAGAATTTATATATTATTAAACTCATTAATTGTATCAGGTTCAAATAATTTTCCGCATCAAGCTTCCGAATTAGGAAAAGAGCGCTCAATGGAGATTAGTGTGCATACAGGAACTCGCCTTGGGCGCATCCAATATTTCAAAATTATTTGGCGATAAGCGCATGCGTTGATACGCATAATTATATCCAATTTTTCAATTTATAATTGAAGTAATTTCCTGTTTTTTCTTTTATCATATTCATTCTCCTTTTATTTAATTACAATGTCATTACCATTAGAATACGAAGTTACTTTACCTGACGGTCAAAAATTCAATCAACCATCTGGTTTATTCATTAATAATGAATTTATTAAATCTAAAAAAGGTAAAACTTTTGAATCAATAAATCCTGCTACTGGTGAAGTCAATGGTAGTGTTTATGAAGCTACTGCAGAAGATGTTGATTATGCAGTTGAATGTGCTTCAGCTGCTTTTGTCAAATGGAAAAGAGTTTCTGGTGTTAAAAGAGGTATATTATTAAATAAAGTTGCTGATGAATTACAAAAGAATCGTGATTTTTATGGTGCAGTTGAAGCTTGGGATTCAGGTAAAACCAAAGAACAAAATGCAGTATATGATATTGATGAATGTATCAGTTGTTTCAGATATTATGCTGGTTGGGCAGATAAAATAACTGGGAAAGTTATTCAAAATGATCCAAAGAAATTGGCTTATACTGTACATGAACCAATTGGTGTTGTTGGACAAATTGTTCCATGGAATTACCCAATGGCAATGGCAGCTTGGAAATTGGCACCTGCTTTAGCTGCTGGTAATGTTGTTGTTTTAAAAACATCTGAAATTACTCCATTATCAATGTTGGTAGTTGCAAAAATTTTTAAAGAAGTTGGTTTCCCACCTGGTGTTGTAAACATTATTTCTGGTTTAGGTGCTAATGCTGGTAATGCAATATCTGTACATCCAAAAATTCAAAAAATTGCATTTACTGGTTCAACAGCAACTGGTAAATTAATTCAAAAAGCAGCTGCAGAAACAATGAAATTGGTTACATTGGAATGTGGTGGTAAATCACCATTAGTTATCAGAGCAGATGCAAATTTGGATCAAGCTGTTAAATGGGCTGCTATTGGTGTTATGTCAAATCAAGGACAAATTTGTACTGCAACATCAAGAATTTATGTTCATGAATCTATTTATGAAACCTTTTTATCACAATATGTTGCACATGTTAAACAAGATTATAAACAAGGATCAATGTTTGATAAAGATGCAGTTGTTGGACCACAAGTTTCAAAATTACAACAAGATAAAATTTTAAAATATCTTGATATTGGTAAAAAAGAAGGTGCAAAAATATTATTGGGTGGTGAAAAGAATACTGAAGGTGAATTATCAAAAGGTTTCTTTGTTAAACCAACAATTTTTGCTGATGTTAAACCAGATATGAGAATTGTACAAGAAGAAATCTTTGGACCTGTTGTATCAATTGGTAAATTCTCAAGTGATGAAGAAGCTATCAAATTAGCAAATGGTACTGAATATGGATTAGGTGCAGCTATTTTCACAAATGATTTAACTATAGCTCATACAATGGCTAGTGATATTGAAAGTGGTATGGTATGGATTAATTCTTCAAATGATGCGGATGTGCATATTCCATTTGGTGGAGTTAAAATGTCTGGTGTAGGAAGAGAATTGGGTGAATATGGTTTACAAATGTATACTCAAGCTAAAGCCATTCATGTTAACTTGGGAACTAAAATTTAATTAATATATATTGTTTATGATCGAGAGTGAGACATCATTTTTCCATACATGATTCCATACTGTTACCTCTTTTGGAAATTGAATCCATCTACTTTATATTTCCATATGACAAATATATTTCTTAGTCCAATCATGAAACATGATTGAAACGATGTTCTCATTTTTATAGTTGAAATTTCTCTCCTATTTTCGGAAAAATAAGCAATATAAATAGAAATGTCAGATTCAGAAATACTACATCCGAATAAAGAAGAACGATTCATATTCATATTAGATCAAGAGGAATATCGACGAAATCCACAACCAACATTATATGAAAAAATATCATCATCTAAATTTTTGCAACCACAAGATTCATTAATTTCAAAATTACCACCATATATAATTTCAAATATACTAGAATATGTTGATCAATTTGATTTAATAAACACATCACTTGTATGTTCTCAACTATATTTATTATCAGTTGAGAAGTTATATAAAAGAGTTACAATCATTATGAATACAGAGTTACCAATTAGATATGAAACTAGAAGAAAATTTATTAGTGAAAATGGTTTAAAACATATGGATAGTTCATTAATCTTTGAATTTACAAATGTTTATAAATTTATTACTTCATTAAATACAAATCCAAGTTTAATTCAATTGATTCGATATTTCATTTTTGATAAATGTATATTTCGAGATGAAACAGGTTTACAACATTCACAAGATTATTTTATAAAATTTTTTGAAGATTATAGTTATAATCTTAGCTTTTTACATATATCATTTATTGATTTTAATCAAGGTATAACTAAATTAACAAAATTTTTAAAAAGTAATCAAATTCGAAAGAAAATTTTTAAATTATTAATTACTGATTTATCTGAATTATATACACCATGTATTCCAAAGAATTTAACAAATTTGTTTCTAATGATTGATGATTCAAAGATTATTGAAATGGATGCATCAAAATATCCATATGATGTTTTCAATTCATTATTTACACTTACATGTTCAACTTCAAAACAATTGGGATTATCATTACTTAATAATATTAAACTTAATTCACCAAATTCGAAGTTAAAATTAAAAGGGTTAACTATATTTCATAAACATAAGATTATAGGTAATGATTTAGAAGATTTGATATTAGAAGATATGCAAGATGATGAAGATGAAGATGAAATTAAACCTTTAAGATTAGATTTTGAATCGATAAATTCTAAAATTGATATCAATTATTTATCACATTTATATTTAAAAATTGATTGTAATGAACATCGAGATAATCTATGTGATTGTTTTGCAAAATTCTTTAACGATTTCAGTACATATTCAAAAAAGAATAATGGATTACCAAATTTGAAAAACTTTGAAATTGAATCATACCCAAATTTAAATTGGTTACGACCTCATCAACAAATGGAAAATATCTTAAATCCATTAGGTAATTTTGTTAAAACATTAAAAAATTTAACAAGTTTAACAATTGATTTTTCAACACCTGGTTTTAAAATGTTTGATAATAATTTAGGATTATCAAATTATTTATTAAACAAATTAAATGAACATTTAATGGAAGCTTTTTTCCTAATATTTTTCACAAATAATAAATTACCACTACTTTCAAATTTAAGAGTTTTACAATTACCTGATTTTTGTACTAGTTATATATATTATAAACCTGATTTCATGGAAAGTTTATTACATACATGTAAATGTTGGGGTTGTCAATCAGTATTGGAGAAATTAAAACGTGAATTCCATGATGAAGATGATGAAATTGATTTACAAAGTACTTATTATATGTTGATTGGATATATTTTAGGTAAATTACAAGCTGATAGAGAAGTTTGTATACCAATTAAGGAAAAAACTTTCTTATATAAAGCTTATCCAATTTATAAAGGTCAAGCTCATACATTACATTTAGCATTTCATCAAGATCCAGATAATTTGAATTGTGAATGTGATTTAATTGATGATCCTTATGGTGCTGAAGATATGAATATTGATAATTTAGTAACCATATATATCATACATCAAATGAAACCAATTATAAAATTTTTCAGTCAAATGTTTTCTGGTTTAGAAATTTTAATGATGCATGGAATATATTATGAAAGAAATAATGATAATGAATTCATACCAATATATGATTTAGAAGAATATCCAGAAGAATTATTAGAAAATGTAAAAGATAAAATTGATCAAGGTTTGAAACCTCCAGGTCCATTTGGTAATTTTAGAAAGTTATGAAATATATATATTAATTGATACGTCTTTTCTTTTTTAAATTTCCATCTGTTTCAGATGTATCAAATGAGGTTGTGTTTGTATCATCAACGTCGGAATCAAGACAAATGACTTCAGGCAGTGAAGCTGGATCTTCTGACCCCAGTTCATCTTCTGTACGAAATGAATATGGATAATCTTCTGAAAAATGAGCTGAGTTATAATCTTCAGTTAATAATTCTTCTTCACTGGATTCTTCTTCTGAACTTGGTTCAACTGTTTTTTGACTTTTAAACCGAAAATTTTTCAATGTTGGTACAAGTGTTTCCAAATGATAAACAAAATAAACATGACGACAAAGTGAAAAATCATCATAATCTTTACATTTACATTGTATGTTATTATTATTTTTCACAATATGAAATGTCGTTGATAATATTGTATCTTTAACTTCAATATGATCATTTTTATATTCAACCAAATTTTTTAATTCATCAATAGTGAAATTGGCACTATAATTTAAATTTTCTTGTTTTTTTAAAAGATATTTATTTAAATCCAGTCTAATTGAAGTTTCATCTTGATTTTTGGTTGCAATTTTATCATAAACAGTTCCTAATAAAATATCAGCTCTAGATTCAAAAATTGTTTCTTTTAATAAATTTTGAAATTTCTCAATTATATCAATATTACCTTGCCATACATTCGTTTCATCACATTCTAATATTGGCCATTGCTTTTTACATTTAGACCACCCAGTTGCGTATGCTTCCCAAAATGGCCACTCTTTAAATTTGGTAGTATAGTTTTCATACATATCATCGAATAAATGAGTATGTTTTGAAATCATCATTAATTTCAAACCTGAAATTGCCATGGCTTTAATTTTGTCAATATCTTCTTGTGTTTTTGGATTTGAATCAACTTTTATTTCTTTAATTGCAGCTTTGACTTTCATTATTTCAGCTCCAGAAAATATTAAAGAATCAGATTCTGGTCTTTTCCATTTATTATCATTGATACCAATAGCTTTCAATTCCAGTTTAAATTTATTTCTTTTTATTTTATTTCTATAATCGGCTAAGTCATCATGAAGTTTATTCAATCTTTTAACATTGGCTTCACCTTTTGTATTTTCAGCTGTAAGTGGTGCCTTATACTTTTCAAAAGTAATCAATTCATCAACTTCAAATGAAACTTAACTTTAGTCCTACTAAAAACTTTTTGAAATATATCTTTTTCACTATTCAAATGATCAATAACTGATATCGCAGGGTAGAAATTAAAGTTGGATTTTAATTGAATTAATATGTTTTCTAAACTAATTGATCGTAATGAATTGGTAAACATAAATGCTACAGGTTCAGCATCATTTGATTGATCATTTTTCATTAATAACAGGTATAAATGAATTTTTTCATTATTAAAACCAATACCAACATTAAGACTAGTGTTTAAAAAAACAGTTGAGTCTTTCTGTTTCAAACCAGCTTGCATTGCCGCAGTTGTAAATACAAAATTCCAATCATGGCTTCCCTCAGATTGAGAATTTAAACCATTTGTTTGGAGTATACCATAGTATCCAAAATGACCTTTTTTTTGCAATAAAGAACTCCAAAAGACCAATGAGGTGTTCAACAGTTCATTCAAAACTGTAGTGTTATTCAAAAATTCATGATCGTTGTTATTATTATTCAACGATGGTTCCATTGCCTTTAGTATACAAAAAATAATGTTTTGATTTTATAAATTCAAAACAAAAATATGATTTTGTGTAACTTCTAGAAAATTTCGCGAAATTGAACGTGTTTGGGAGTATTGCACGACCCGGACCACTTTTTTATCTCAAGTTGCTGCAAAATTTATAAACGTCACCACTGATTTTGCAGCAATTTCGAAATTATGATAACATTTTTCCTCAAATCATTAATCAGTATTATTAGAGTAAGTTTGAAACAATACTGTTGATTATTAATATGGTATAAATTGAATTTTTTCAAAATTTGGCATTTTTTATGATAAATTATGATCAGAGAACGATAGTCACAAAAAAATACTCAAATTCAAAATCTTCGTTGTAAAGAAACCAACACTGTTTCCAAGGGTCTCAGACTCACAAGTAAAGTTTAATACTATCAACTAAGACGCTTAAATGCTAACTTCGGAAAGTTTACTGTATAGCACCTATATAGGTGTTACCTGAATATATACGTACAAAAAGAAAACCAACATTTGAAATGGGCCGCATCATAATTGAATGGTTTATGCTGTTGTATGGCTTAATACTCCAAACAAAACGAAACGAAATTAAATTCTAAATTACAGGATTTACGCTATTGCCTTGTAGTATAATCCAAGTACTGGAATAAGAAAAAAAAATACAGGGTAGAAAGTATATACTCTGTAAATTTCATCGTAATTCAAAATGTTATTCAAGATGATTAAACATATCTTCTTTAAACTAAACTAAAGAAATATGAATGTGATTTTGAAATTTTTAGTTCAATCTTATCAACAAATCAAAGCAATCAATGGATCTAATTATTTCAATCTAACAATAATAATATACTGTTTTTTTGTGTTATCTTTGAACAGTGATTATTATTATTATTATAATTATTATAATTAAACTCCAATTAAAATATCTCGTAAATAATCTTGCGGATGGTAGCCCTTTTCCGATGAAACATCAACAAAAGAAATGAAAAATATCACATGAAAATTTAATCAATTATCGGAGTAAAAATAAAGAAATATAAAAAATAAAAAATAAAATAGTAAATTTAAGTAATTATACTTTTTTAGAATTTTTCAACAGAAAACGATTATTATTAGAAACGAGAGAAAGTGAAAGAGAGAAAGAGAGAAAGACAACACAATATCAACAATAACAACAATTATTATTCACCCACACTCAAGATAATCGGATTTTAAATTTATAACATTGCACAAAAGAATCATCTTTTAGTTTTGGGGAAGTTAAGAGAAGTATTATTTTGTTTTCCTCCATTCATATTCATACTTTTCATACAGTAATAAGAGAGGGGTTAACTATATATATTATTACTATTATTTATAAGTTGTGGAGGTATTGTTGTTTTTTATTTATTTCAATCTTTTGAAGTGAATTTACAACATTAATCATTTTCAATTAATATTGATCAATTGCCTATATTTCCAACATATATATCATCATCATATTACTTTCTGTTCCATTCAAACAATAATTTATACTTTATATCAAGAAATTTTTCAGTCTATTTTTTTTTTTTATTTATTTTTTCCCCATCAAATTTGGTTGTTAAATTATCAAAACAGGTGTAAATATGTCAAACACAAACATAAAGAATTTTGATAATTCTAATTCTAACAACAACAACAACAACAATAATAATAATAATACCAATGATGATGGTAATGGTAATAACGTTGATGAAAATTTATTATTATCAGATAGAGTAGCTAATAATTCACAACAATTATTAATCATATATCTACATAATTATTTAATACAACATAATTTAAAAGATTCAGCAAATTCATTAATTAAAGAATGTGGTAATTCAATGGGGTTTACAAAAAATTTAAAGAATATACCTTTTAATTCAAGTTCAATTCAAGATGCTAATTACTTATATGAATGGTTTCATCTACTATGGTCTTTACAAGGTTCAGTTAATAGTAATTTGAATCAAGTATTGAATATGCAAGTATTGACTCCACAACAACAACAATATTTATTACAACAAAAGTTAATTCTACAACAACAACAACAAAGACAATTTATACAACAACAGCAGCAACAGCAGCAGCAACAACAACAACAACAACAGCAACAAATGGCCCCTCAAGTAAAGAAAGCAGGACCACAAGAAAATGTAATGAGTCGATCTCGACCAGGTAAAGTTTCCCAAGATCAGATACAATCACAACAGAGGTTACAACAATTGAAACTACAATTCCAACAACAACAACAACTACAGCAACAACATCATCAGCAGAAAGTGGCAATGACAGCTGGTCAAGTAAATACAAATTCATCTAGCCCACAAATACAATTTCAACCACAAGCACCACCACCACCCCCACCACCCCCACAACAACAACAACAGCCTATCCAACAACAACCACCGCCACCACAACAGAATCCTTCTCAACAACAAATAAATAGACCTGTAAATATGCAGAAAGTAGATGAATATCAAGCTAATCTACTACAAATGGAAAATCATAATAATCAACAAAGACAAAGATTTATGCAACAACCACCACCCTCCATTTCTAATGATCAACTACAATCAAAAATCAATAATGATAAACCTACTTTTGATACAATGTTTAGTTCTGCTCAATTTACTATTCCACCTTCAAATAATCAACCACCAGTTGCAAATCAAACTCAGAACCAAAACCAGAATCAAATCAATGATGCATCTGATTTGCTTGATGATTCTTTCTTTGTTGGTAATCTTTTACTAGATGATGAAGCACTAAATAACCCACCACAACAAGAAAAGATGGATTTCATCCATGATCAACTACAAAATAAATCTAATGACACTAATGAAACTAATATAGGGGATACAATCGGTACAGACTGGTTCAATTCAATGGGCGCAGGACCAGGTTTTGGCTAGTTTTTAATAAAAGTTTATCAATTCATTTTAAAGATTCTTTTACTTTGATTTTGATCTGATTGCATATGATTACTTAGTTATACTGCATGCAGCCTTGTAGAAAATCTCTATTTACATTTTAATTTTTTTTTTTTTTTTTTTATTTTATTTTTTTTTTTTTGATTTAAAAAACAATAACAAGAGGGTACCAAAACCAAAACCAAAATCAAAACTAGATCATCATTCTTGGGTATCTTTTCTCAAATGTTTGCATGAAGCTAATCAAATTGTTTATTGATCTACTAATATAATGAATTTTAATTCATTTTCAAACTTTCTATCTTCAAAGAAACAAAATGATATACAAAGTAATGTTATAACCTCGGAAATTAGTGATTGGGGTATTGAAGATGCTACAAATCTAACACCAGTAACAGCAAGTTCAAATTTAATGTTATCACCAAGTGTATCATCAACAACTACAGCTACTACTCATTTACATAATCAAAAGCCTCATCCTTTACAACATCAAAATTATGATGATTTTTATTTCCCACCTCCACAACCATCATTCCTTAAAAATAGAAGATATTCATCCAATTCAGATCATAGTAGTTCTCAAAAAGATTTTAAATATTATTATACAAGATCAAATAATACAATCAATCATACAAATGAAAATTTATCATTATTTGTAAAGAAATATTTTTCATTAGAGAATAAATATAGTGAATTTTGGGAAAAATTTAAATATAATTTAATACTATCTAATTTATTAGAAGATTCAATGATTCTATCTAAAAATGAATTAAATTTACAACAACATTTAAATGATAATCAAAGTAAAAAATTTGAAACTTTTCATTTCACTATTAATGATGATGGTAGTAGACTAATAATACTAGATAAACAATTCCAAATTGACTATAATCATAGATTTAATAATTTCAATCTCATTTTAATTGTAATTAACATGGTGATCTATTTATTAAAACAACAACAAAATTTCCATTATGGTAAAGAATGTTTAAATCTATTCACACAATATAAATTGGTGAAAATTCTATTAATCATCACATCAAAACTAATAAAAGTTAAAAAATTTAAAGCTATAATACAAACAACCAAAGTTTTTAAATTGTTGAATAAATATTTGGTCTCAAATTATAAAATTAATAAGAAATTAATCATAAATTTATTAAAATTAAAAGGTGAGAATTTGAATTTATTATCAAATATTAAAATTACAAAAGATTTCTTAATAAATTTAATAAGTTTACTTAATTTACATTTAAAAAGTTCTATAGTGAAGTTATTACCAATACTTAATGGAGATTTATTCCAACAATATTGTGTTATAAACAATATAAATTTAAGTATACTAAACCAAGATGAAGAAGAGCAAGATCCAATGTTTTATATCAATAAATTCAATCAATTGAGGAAATTTTTTATTTGTCAATTACTAACAGCTAATGAAACAACAAATTTAAATTTTTTTGTTTATAATTTAATGGATCAATTTGATGTTAATGAAACATCAATACATTTGGATAATTTCGATAAGCTTAATTTAATTCATGAAATATTATTGGATAATAATAAAACATTGGAAAATATTAATGATTTATTTGAAAAACATGAAATTATAAAAATTGATACAATTGATGAAGAAGTGATTACCCCAATTAATAATCTAGATAATTTAATTATTAAGATATCAAATTTAAGAACTAATTTGAAATATTTCAAAAAATATAATCAATCAACTATAGATAACAATGAAGAAGAACAAGAGAAACTAATGATTTTCAAACAATTTGGTGAAGAGATTGATAACATCAAACGATTGTACAAGTCATCTTATACCGAATTAAATAAAGAATTAAATCCATTATCATCACCTACCCAATCAATCACAACAACAACAACTTCATCATCTATTGAAAAAAATGGACAATTCAACCTTAAATCATTCCATAATTCATCCATTAAAAAAAGATTTTCATTACCACCAACAACTAATAATACCCCAATTCCAAAACCTGTGAAAGAATCCAGTAAGAAATACAAGAGATTATCTACAGGATTACAACTTGGATTATTAACTGTTTTTGAAGAAGAACAAAAACAATCAAAACCAAATCCTTTATTACCTGCATTTGACGACAATTATGTAAACATTTTACCACCAAATCAATATGAAACTTATAATCAATCATCATTTGATCAATTGAATCAAAATTTAAAATTAAGAAATATGAATCGTTTTAGTTTGAATTCAGTACAATCTAATATTAGTGGATTGACTGATTTAACAAGTTTTGAAGATGATAATAATTCAAAATTGATGAAAGTTGAATCTCAAGATGATCAAAAAATTATTAATAATCAAGATTTCTTAAATGAATTAAAGATGAAATTGAATGGGAAATAAATGTAAGATATTGTTATAGAAATTGATTTCAGGCAAATCAATAATGCATTTATTAATATACGTTATTTATTTATTCTAGAAATGCTCAATTGTAAAGTAGAAATATGATGATTGAAACTGATGTCAGATAGCTGTTTTAATTATTTACAGTTTTATTTATTGTGCTTAACCGTTCAATAATCTGGTTGCCCAGATAAATGTTAATTGAACTTGAATATTTCAACCTGATCATAGATTTACAGTATAAAGTAAGTGGAATTCAATTTTGAGTAATATTAGTATAAGCCATTTGATTATTTTCCACATTCATTCAAGAGTTATCAACCTCTCTAATTTCATTAATAAAGCGCCACCGTCGTAGTACATCCAAACCACTTCAACAAATCAAAAAAAAAAATAAAAGTTTTTCAATTAGACATTTGAAGTATATCTTAAGATAATTAAATGAATTTTGAGTATAATTTGTATGGGTCATTTGCGTTAATTACCATTTCATAGTGCTCTATATTTAATTATTGCACTGGAGAGGATTTCCACCGAGTAGAAGAAGATTAACAGTTCTCGTTGACCAAGATGAAAGTTCGTGAACTATTAAATTTCAATATTTCAACCTAATCATAAATCCACAATATAAAGTGAATAGATCCTGATTACGAGCAATATTGGTATGAGACAACTGTCTGAATTATTCAAGAGTTATCAACTTCTTCAGTTTTCTTACCAAAACGCAGCAGTTGTAGTACATTAGGACGAGTTGAACCAATCTACAAAAAATAAAAGATATTCAATTAGACATCTTAAATATAATGCATGATACCTGAGTAAATTTCGAGTGTGAATTTTATCGATAATTTGCTTTGATTACCATTTCTTAAATGTACATTATTTAATTATTGCCGTAGAATTCATCGTGTATACTTTTTATCAAAATGCAACTCTCCTAACTCGCCAATTGACTATATTAGATGAATTTGAGTGATCTTTGTATTAGGCATTATTTCAATTTTTAAATTTAGCAGCCAGTAATTTGATATTTTGCAACATATACACATTTTGTAGTGCAAAGGCAAAAAGGAGTAGAATCATGATGAATTTGCTCCAATTTGACAAGTCTATTATAAATTTTATTGAAAGCCATCAATTCATAAAGTAAAGAATCAAATAGTTGATACAATTTTGAGTGACATTTGTATGAGATTTTGTTTAAAAATGGTGGTTGAATCAGTAGTAAATTGATAATTTATGTATTTGTGTACTTTTTTAAAATTCAATTTGACAGGAACAGTTTCGGTGGCCAAATTATGATTTAACATCAAAATTTTGAATCAGCAATTAAATTAAAGTTGTAAACGATACAGATTTTGATTCTGAGTAATATTTGTATGAGACATTTGTTCGAATTCTATACTCATTCAAGAGTTATAAACTTCTTAGTTTTCTTACCAAAGCGCAGCAGTTATTATGTAGTACATCCAAACCAGTTGAATAAATCTACAAAAAATAAAAGTTTTAGAATCAAGCAATTGAAGTATAGGATATGCAACATAGAGTATTTATGAATATTATTTGTATGGACCACATGTTTTGATTTTGTTTCCCCAAAGAGAAATCATGAGAATAACCATTGAATCTTGAAATTAAACGAAAACAGAAAGCACTTTTACATAATTCATTTACTGTATCTTCAATTTATATTTAAATATTTGGTGTTACAGATTTATCATTTTCAATTTCTTGAATTTTCCCATTACCATTAACATCTTTTTTAACATCTTGATTATTTTCTTCATCATTACCCAATAATAAATAAGCAACATCCTTCTTTTTATTTATATTATCATCTTTCTTTGAATTTATAGGAGTAATAATTGATTTACCTTCCATTACAACTTGTTGTACTTGTTCCTTTTGTTTTGCACGATCTCTCATTCTTTCTTCAATTGTATTTTTCATCAATAATCTATAAACTGTAACTTGTTTAGTTTGACCCAACCTATGTGCACGGTCCATAGCTTGTGAATCTATAGTTGGATTCCAATCTGAATCATAAAATATCACAGTATCAGCAGCTGTTAAATTAATACCTAACCCACCAGCTCTTGTACTTAATAAAAATATAAAAATTTCAGGTTTATTTTGCCAATCATGAACTAAATCTCTACGATCATCTAATTTAGATGATCCATCCAATCTAATATATTTATGTTGCTTGTATGTAAGGTATTCTTCCATTAAATCCATCATTTTAGTCATTTGGAAATAAATCAATACTCGATGATCGTTAGCTTTTAATTGATTTAATAATTCATCTAATTTACCCAATTTTCCAGATTCTGTTATAAATCTATCCATTGATGGCATTTTAATATTTGAATAATCTATAAATTTATTAATTGATGGTGGTAATAAATTAGATGGTGGATAATTTTCAAATGGAATTTGTTGTTTCATTAATGAATATTCTTGATTTAATGTAAGTGGTAATAATGATGATGATATCTCTTTGTTATATAATGTATTATTTAAATTATTTGTAAAATTTTGTGATGAACATGATATTTTAATTGGTGGTGCTGATGCTTTTGGTATAACTGAAAAATCTAAATTATTTAAATACATATCTTGATAAACATCATCTTTAATTGAACATAATTCTGATAATATTGAATCTTTTGAAATTAATAATTTTTTATCATTTGGCTTATATTTATTTGATTTTAAATTAATTGCTCTTGTTAATAAATCTTGTTTACTCAATTTTTTTAATTCATTTGGTGTTATATCAACTGAATTAATCCATGTAAAATTTTTTGAATTTTCAACATTATAAATATTTAATTCTTTTTCAATCCATGTTGAATCAAATTTATTTTCAAAATTTGGTGTTAATAATTCATCATATATTAATCTTGGAAGTTTAAAATCAATTAAATTTTCAGTTGAATAATTAAATTCTAAGTCATTTGTTTCTCTTAAAAATGAACTTGTTTCTGCAAATCTACCAAATGAAAATGGTGATTTGACATCTGCTCTTTCAAATAAATCAGGATGATTACAAACTTTTCTAAATTGCATGACTAAATTAACTAAACTTGTTGCATCATCAGATCCAGAATTTGCAGCATCTAATAAATCCATTATTGATATTTGTGATCTCAACATTTGATAATATTTCTTTTGACGATTTGTTAAATCACAGAATAAATCAATTTCAACTTTATCACCCAATTCACTTTGAACATTCTTCTTTATACGTCTCAACATAAATGGTTTTAAAATCATATGTAATCTTCTCAATTGTTGTTCATCCAAATTTGTATTTGATTGTGCATGACTTTCAATATCTTTTGAAAACCAATCACTAAATTCATCATGTGAATCAAATAATGTAGGCATGATAAAATGTAATAATGCCCATAATTCTTGCATAGAATTTTGTATTGGAGTACCAGTCAATAATAATCTATTCCTACATGATAATGAAAGTAATGATTTCCATCTTGATGATTGTGATGATTTAATAGCTTGTGCTTCATCAAGAATCATATATTGCCATTTCATCTTTTGGAAATATGCTATATCAGCAACAATCAATTGATAACTGGTAACTAATACATGGAATGGAGCATCTTTATCATATCTTAAAGATTTTCTATCCCAAAATTTTCTTAAAACTTTACGATCTTTTGCATTACCCCAATATGGTAAAACTTTAAAATCAGGTACAAATTTTGTAATTTCTTGTTGCCAATTATGTAATGTTGAAGCTGGAGTCACAACTAAAAATGGTCCCCATATATTATGAGTTTCTGCTAAATATGATAATACAGATATACTTTGAACAGTTTTACCTAAACCCATTTCATCTGCCAATATACCATTTATACCTTGTTCATATAAATTAGCTAACCAATTTAAACCTTTAACTTGATATTCTTTAAGTGTACATTTTAGCATTTTTGGTTGTTGAATTGAAATATCACCCAATAATGTTGGATTTTGGAAATTCATTTCTTCACCATTTGTATCTGGATTTTTAAATGGATCTTCCTCTGTATCTTTATTATCAAATTGTTTAGCTTTATTTTGAGCATTTAATAATGCATTTTGTGCATTTTGTGCAGCAGCTTTATGTAAAGCATCTTCATCATCATTATCAAAATCTAATGAATTAATATCATGATTCTTTGTACCATCAATATCAACATATTTATCATAATGATTTTTCTCTTGAAATTTAATATTTGGATCAGAATCTAAACCTTCAATTTCATCAGTTTTTATCTTTTTACCAATAAAATGTGAATATAATTCTGTTTGAGTAATTAAAAAGTTCAATTTTCTCAGTTGTCTTCTTGATTCTCTTTCTTCTTCTTCCTTTTTAGCTTTATCTAATAAATCTTTTTCATACTTCTTTTTAAGTTCTCTTTCAATTCTTTCATTACGTTTCCAAAAATTAAACATTTCTCTCATTGCTCTTCTAGCCTTTGTGACTAAATCTTTTTGATTCTTTGTATTTCTTAATTGCCACCTTTTGGCTTCTCTTGCAGCTAATATACTTGTCTTTTTAAGATTAATTGCTTTAGCTTGATTTGATTGTTGAATCGACCTACTTACCTTTGGACCATCTTTTCTTGACATATCTTTCCAAATTGCTATGTAAGTATTATCATATTGTCTAATCATTGCTTTATATTCTTTTGATGTCATATTTGGAGGTTTTTGAGTTGGATTATTCAATTTTCGACGTTTGATTTCATTACCTTGACTATCAATAGTGCTTTCAATAGTTTCTTCATCATCTTCTTCCTCATCTTCATCGTCATCATCTTCATCATCATCTTTTTCCACATCATCTTCTTCATAATTCTTCTTTTTAGCTTTAGGTCTACTTGAACGTCTTGGACTAGCATCATCTGAATTTTTAGGTTTAATGGGAATCGGTGTAGAACTTTTATTTTTAGAACCACTTGTTTTATTTGAAGTTGGTGTAGTAGCAATATCTTCTTGTTTTCTCTTTCGTTTTGGATCAACTTTATGAATTTGTCTTGTTGAACCCCATTTAAATTCTTTACCTCTGGTACTATTATGATGCAATGGTTTTGAATAATCAATCAATGTAAGCTCCTTAGATTTATTTGTATCACTAATTTTATTATTTCTTGAACTAATATCTTCGGCTACAACTCGATCAATATAATTTGAAGCAAATGGATAAGTATTTATAAGATAATTATTTAATTTGGATTCGTCAAATTTTAATAATTTCAAGTCATGACTTAATTGTTGATGATTATCCAATTGATTTATAATATTAACATTATTTTCAAATTGAAATTTATAATTGTTATCAATCTTGGGTATATAATTTTCATCTGTATAATAATCAGTTGGTAAAATATTGTTAACAATTGAATCTTGTGTTAATGGAATAAAAGGAGTTGTTTCTGTTATGCTAGGTTTATCATCACTAGTGGTAGTACTTCCATTAGTGGTAGAGTTATGTGTGTTATTGTTTATACCATCAGAGGATGATAGCATGGATGATATATTCATGATGGAAATATGAGATGTTTGATTGTTGAAAATAATTTGTTGAAAATCAACAACACACAATAGAATAATAATTTATATAATAACTTAGGGTTGAGAGAAATTTACTTCATTTTGATTTAAGTAAAAATTTAATATTGTTTTTGATTAATCGGTGAAATTTTTTTTATTTCCATAGTAATATATATAGTATATATAGTATATATTACTTGAAACTTATGACTTTTATCCTATTAATGAATGGAATTCATATAGTTAATAGAGTTCAAGAGTTTAAGAGTTGTTTAATAGGAAATATGTAATCCTACACACACACACTCTCACTCTCACTCACACAATAATAATTTGTTTTTCAATTTTAGGCTTCTCTTTCTCTCTTGAATTTTTCTCACTTTTTTTTTTTTTTTTTCTTCTCAAGTTTCTCATTTTTTCGTCAACTTCCTAAAATTATCAAATTATTTTAACCAATCTATTATCCAAACTTAAATTTGATATCAGTATCTTTATATTTCTTTCAGAAGTTGTTTCATTTAGATGATGAGTATTATTGATTGTAAGATATGATCCCATCTTTATCTCTGGTAGTTTTATTTCTTTGTTCATTTTGAAACATATCTACTATTATTCTATTGTTTGCGTTATTTCAAATTTTTACCTATGAAAAACTATAAATAAACTTTATTTGAACAGATAATGTACAATCTCACATTTGATCTTGAAATTCAGTTAATTAGGAAAGAAATTTAGTCATTTACTTGTAAAAATTTGGTTTAATCTTCACATTAACTATTATACGCAGATGAAAGTTATTAGCTCAATTTAAATCTAATCAGAATACAAGTTTCACCTTTTTCAACGGCTTTCACTTGCTTTACTACAGAATACGCTCTTTCTTCAATCATTTTACATCGGGTTTACTCAAATTGTACCTTGATTTACCACAATTTCATACCTTATTTCATTTCCTTATTTTTTTTTCTTATTTCCTTACATTTCCACTAAACTCCGATTTAGGTCTCCTACAAAGATGTAAATTTAATGTTCAAACCTTTAAATAAAAGGATACCAGGAGAATTATAAATTAATCAACAATTTTTTTTTCTCCACCAATCACTCTTTCAATCATATTATTTCTATAGAATGGGTTTAGATCATCCAGCTTTCACTTTGTCAGGATTATGTGCTGTTGGTGGGTTAATGGGTTACTTCCGTAAAGGATCATTCCCATCATTGGTTGCAGGTTTAGCTTTTAGTTCATTATATGGTGGTGCAGGTTATTTATTAAAACAAAATGCTGATTATGGTTTAGAATTGGCTTTGGGTACTTCATCATTCTTATTAATTGCTGGTTTATCTAGATCAATCTCAACATCTTTTTCAAAACCAATTCCTTTAGTTTTATTAGCAATTGGAAGTTTATCATCTGGATATTATGCAAAGAAATATAATGAATTTTATCCAATCTTTCAATAATCTTATGTATATAGTTTAAATAGTAATAAATTCTGATTATCAAATTCTAGATTTAAGGACAACTGTAATGCTTTGAATCGTAAGATTAATCTGGTTGCAAAAGCAATTAACAATCACCTTAGGAAATACATTGCCGGTTAGCGAATAACGTGTTTTTTTTTTCCTTTTCATAGGACAAGTTCGGATTAATTATTACGATGTCTTCCAATTTTTTATCCTTTTGCGCATCTGATGATTTATCCGGCTACCAATTTTGCAACTACAACAAGAGTATATAAAGATGAAAAATAACTACATCTTTCAATTCTACATCATTACATTCAAATACATATAATGTGGATTAAAAATTTAAGATTGAATTCAACTAGAACACTATTGACATCTGTTCGTAGATTATCACAAAATCCTTCAACTATTAATACTACACAAAAAGTTATTGGATGTGTTGCAATATATGGAATAACAGCTTTTGGTGTCGCCAACATTGCTGAAAAAACCAATAAAGGTTACATTTTTAAACAATTGGGAGGTTATTAATAGAGAATTTTAATGTTAGATTTTTTAGTTTTGGGTAAATATCTATTTTGGTCTATGATAAATATATAAATAATTATGTGAAAATTCAAAATCTTAATGAACTGGTGTTAATCCTTTACCAGGTACTCTTCTCCAGTATCTTTTGTTACTGCCATACAACAACTCCCTACTTAATCTCCAGACAGTCAACAAGATATCTTTTCTTGGAAGAAATTCTGGAAATACAATCTTGATAACATTTTTATCATTTGTTTCTTTTGTTAAGATGCATAAATAAAATATGACTTGACCATATCCATGAAACCCTTCATGAATCACTAAATCAATCATATTATTAATAGGTATGAAATGCTGTGAATTTTGAAATTTCCAATTACGTTCGCTAACTAATTGAACACCAATACCTTTCATAACTATAAGCGTATCTGAAGGTTGTTGTTTGAATAAAATAATAATGTCAATGCATAGCAAAATAGAAACTGTAATTACTTGTTTTATCTCTCGTATGTGATCTAATTGATTATAAATATATGCAAATAATACAATTGTAGTTGTAAATAATATAATCTTTTTAAATTTATCTAAAAATGAAAGGTTTTCATTTGAAACTTTAAATTTTAATAAATTCAAATTATGGATTGAATTACTTTCAATCGATGGTACAATGTCTAACTTATAATTTTTAATTGAAGACATTTACATATAAATCATTTTTGGTTAAACCCTAAACAAGTTTTTACTTTTTTTTTCACTTTCAATTGATATTCGATAAGACTCATTTTTTAGAGTCAAATAAAACGTGCCATCAACTAATTTTTTTCCCGACTCTGTGCCGTGCCATTTTAAGATTAAACATCCATAGAGTATATATTCTAAACTATACATTTCGTGCAGATTCTTTTTTAATGTCATCAATTGATCCAACAACTTGTTCATTTCTACGTAATTCTTGGATTCTTTCAGCTTTAGTCATTGGTTTAGCACCGGTTCTAATTTCAATTTCTTTCTTTCTTGTAGCTTCAGCATCTTCTTTCAATGCCTTTTCACGTTCATTAGCAATTGCAGCCATACTTGTTTCATGTTCAAGTCTTACTTTCTTCAATTCTTCATTATATTCTTCCAATGTCTTGATTTCAGTGTTTGTTCCATTACAATATTCATCAAAATCAATTGGTAATTTACGTCGAAGTGCCAATTCAACAACTTCAGGAAATTTTCTTTCTTCAAGTGTAAATTTAGATTTAACTTGTTTTCTTGTTCTATATGGAAATAATTGTGCCATTAATGAAAAATCAGTTCCAAACATACTTAAAGCTTGATAAAATTGTACAACTTCTTCTGGAGTCCATCTATCTGATTGTACACGTTTTGAATATGTTGTTGAAGTAATTGGATTTGCATATGGGTTTGATTCTTCATATGTTCTAGTACTTGCATCTGCTCTTGGTTTTGTAATGATTGCACTTTCTTCACTATAGCCAATTTTACCATTTTGTAATGTCAATTGTAAAGCTGAATGTTGTTTTGCATCATCTTGTTCTAAATTATCAAATAATCCATTTGCAACAGGTTCTTTTTTCTTTTTATCTTCAGAATTTTCTTCATCAATTTCTTCTCCATTTGCTTTTCTTCTTTGATTTTCTAAATCAATTGTTGCTTGTTCTAATGGTATTCTTTTCTTTCTTGCATGTTCTCGATCTAACTTCCTTTGTAATCTTTTTTGTTTAAGTTGTTCTTCTGCTTCCATAATCATTTGATAATTTGAACTAACTTTACCTAAACTAAATGTAGGTTTACATAATTCTGCCATTGTTACTTCTTCTAAATCATAATCCACTTCAGTATATAATTCAAGATCTTCATTTTTGATCAATCTTGGTATTTGACTCATACTTGTAATTGTTGTAACTAAATCATCTGGTTCTTCGGGTAGTAAATCATCATAATCTACTTCATCCGTTCTTGTATAAGGCGTCACTTCTTGTTTTTGTTTATTTGCATAAGCTTTTCTTCTATATTTCTTTAATTTATTACTTATTGGATCTAAACCAACAACAAATTTTTCACTAACATAATTTATTGGCTTTTTTGGAGCTTCTGGAGTTGGTTCTGGATGTGGTTTATCAGTATTCATGATTCCACTCAATGGAGCAGCACCACGATTAGGTATAGCAGGCGATGGCTGTTTGACAACTGGTTCTTCAGTTGTTACTTCACTAGGTTGTTCTATTGGTTTTGGAGGTGGTACATCTACTATTGATATTTTCTTACTTTTTTGTAATTGAACAGATGATCTTCTTCGTTTAACTTGTTTACTCATGGGTATACCAATCTTTGCAGGTTGATAGTTTGGTTGTTCTTGATTTAATGAAATTGATGCACTTCGACTTCGAAAGCCAGGGGTGTTTATACCAGATAAACGTCTTTGACTTTGTGATGTTCTTCTATTTGTAGCGGGTAGTTTAAAAACATCATCTTCACTATTAATATCTGAATCTGAATCTGATGCTATTGCATTATCTCCATCATTGATTTTTGAAGTATCCTTTGGGTCAATATCTTCTTCGATTGGTTTTTTGGGACTTTTTTCATTACTAACTTGTGTTGATGGTGGAGTTGGTAACGCTGCCTTTGGTGGTACTTTCTTTGGAACATTCGGTTTAACTTTGGGTTTGAATGATAACCCTCCTTTCTTAACTAAACTACTCATCTAGTGATTTTATTATTATTTTTTTTTCTATGCAAGATCAGTTCAAATGGATGCCAAATTAATTCATACTTGGAATTCCACAGTTAAAGACAATTGGATCTTGAAAATTATCAATTTAGATGGTTACTTTGTTGTATCAACTAGTGAAGGTTCAATAATTGGTTACTCCTTAAATGATTATTCTCAACTTTTCACAATAAAAGCTCATGAATCAAGTGTTAATGATTTTATAAATATTGATAATAATTTAGTAGCAACCTGTTCAATAGATGGGATTAAAATTTGGGATTTAAAAGATCAAAGCTTAAAGAAACATTTAACCAATGCTAAGAATTCTACATTTTTATCATTAGCTCATAAAGATGGATTATTAGCTGGAGGTACAGAATTAGTCGGACAAGATTCTGAATTACATATATGGGATACCGCTGAGTTTGAACTCAAAAGATCATTTATAGATTCCCATCGTGATGATATAATGTATATTGAATTCCATCCTACTATAAACAACTATTTAATGTCAGGTTCAACTGATGGGTATGTTAATATTTATAATTTAGCTGAACCTGATGAAGATGAAGCTTTACATCAAGTTATTAATTTTGTTTCAGTCCATTCATGTCATTTTACAAAAGAAAATAGAGTATGTATATTATCTCATATGGAAACACTCATGTTTCATGATTTAAATGATACAAATTATGATGACATGGCAAAACCAAATTTTAAAGATATTGGAGATTTAAGAGATAAATGGAAAGATAATGAATATGTAATCGATATAAACCCTTTAGGTTTTTGTTCATTTGGTTCAAATAATGAACACAAATTGTCTCTAATACCATTCAATCCAATCAAAGAAAAATTTAAAACAGATAAGATAATTACATTCCCAAATGCTCATGGTGAAGAAGTTGTAAGAGATGTGAAATTAATCTCAAATGATAAAGTGCTAACTTGTGGTGAAGATGGTTGTATAAAATTATGGCAAACTCCAAATATAAAAACATACAAAATTTCTGAAGATATCAATATGGATCAACCAAATATTAAAGAATCTAAAAAGCATGAGAAATCAAAGCATAAATCTAAAAAGAAAAAGAATCATAAGTTTAAACCTTATTAATATATACATTTAAAATCTTTTAACAATGTCATCAATAACTTCTTGTGTAGTTGATTTACCACCTAAATCTGGGGTTTTAATTTGATCTTCACTCAAGTTTGCATCAACAGCTTCATAAATCTTGGCTGCGGCTTCTGGATAACCCATGAATTCCAACATCAATGCTGTAGATCTAATGGTAGCAATTGGGTTTGAAATACCTTTACCTTCAATATCTGGAGCAGATCCATGACATGGTTCACCAATGGCAAAATTATCACCAACATTTGCTGATGGAACAACACCCAATGAACCAACTAAAGCAGCAGCACCATCACTTAAAATATCACCATACAAGTTTGGTGCAACTACAACATCAAAGATTTCTGGTTCTCTAAACATACGGTAAACCATTGAATCAACAATTTGTTCTTTATAATCTATATTTTGATATTCATTGATATTGGCATCATAAACTTTTCTACAAGTTTCACGGAATAATCCATCTGATTGTGATAAAACATTAGATTTATGTGTTACTGTAACTGATGGTTTTGTATGTAATTGTTTAACATTTGGTTGATTATCTCTAATTGCTTGTCTTTGTAAAGCAATTTCATATGCCATTTTTGCAATTCTTGTACTTGCAGTTTCAGTGATTCTTTTAATAGCTTCAGCAACTTTTGTACCATCTTCTTTTTTAAATAATCTTTCTTCTTTAACATATAAATCTTCAGTATTTTCTCTAACAATGACCATATCAACTGGTCTACCAATACCTTCAACAGATTTAACTGGTCTGACATTGGCATATAATCCCAATTTTTTTCTTAATGCAACAATTGGTGATGAATAACCTTCAACTTTTGTAGTTGGTGATGAAACAGCTCCAAATAATGCACCATCACATTCATTTTTCAAAACATTGACAGTTTCTTCTGGTAATGCAGTACCTGTTTTTTTAAACAATTCAAATCCAGCATCTAAATTTACAAATTCAAAATCTAAATTATAACTTGAAGGTAAATTTTCTAAAACTTGTTTACCAGCTGGTATAACTTCTTTACCAATACCATCACCAGCAATTAAACCAATTTTCAAAGTTTTCATCATTGGAGATGTGCTTGATAAGTAACGTATTGATCTTGTAGACAACATTGTTTAAAGAAGAAAGTAAGAAAAAAAACTGGGCCTGATTTTGATTGTCGTTGGTTTAAGCGCTCGCGGTGAAAAATTTCGGTTTACACAAAACTTGAAGAATACGGCAAAATCATGTGAGTCATTTCGATAACGATGTATATTTTAATATTTACAAGATTTTATTAGTCGTTTATTCATCACCTTTAACAACACCAACTTTGGCAGGTCTTAAAACTCTTGAGTTTAATGTATAACCTTCTTGTTGTACGAAAAAGACAGTACCTGGTTCTTTATCTGGTTGTGCAATTTCAAATGTAGCTTCATGCAAATTTGGGTCGAAAGTTTGATCAATTGGATTGATTTTTTCTATACCATGTTTATTCAAAGTTTTTTCAAATACATTTCTTGTCATATCAACACCATCATATAAGTTTTTAACTTCTTTATTAGTTTCCAATGTTTCTTCTTTAACATGACTCAAGGCTAAATTGAAATTATCTAATGATGGTAATAAATCTTTAGCAAATTTTTGTAAAGCAAAATCTTTTGCCTTTTGTATCTCTGTTTTAGTTGTTTCTTGTAACAGACGGAAATCTGCAACAGATCTAGCATAATGGTTCTTCATGGTGGCCAAATCTTTATCTTTCTTTTCCAATTTTTCTCTTAATTCAGCAATGACTGGATCTTCTGTTGTTGTTTCTGGTTCAATTGGTTCTTTTGCTTCAACTGGTTCTTCTTTTGCAGTTTCATTTACAGGTTCTTTTGCATCACTTTTAGTTGAATTGAATCTGATGGCAAATGCTTGTGGTTGAGTACGCAAAATAGTTGAGACAGCAGGTCTAGCCATTCTTATTGAGCTACTTGCATTACGAGCACTAATAGATCTTAACAAAGCTCTTTGCATTTTGAATTAATGTATTAAAGATTTATGTTGGTTTGAAAATTTTTTTCCCTTCGACTGCAAAATCAAATGACGGTTGAATCACAATGTGCAGCACTATACCTATACAAAGTGGTAAAGTATCTTAAACCTTTCAAACTCTCAACCATAATGTAGAATTGCAATACATATGTATTTATTTTATATATTATATCAATCTTATGGTCAATCTAATCTTTTTCTAAATTGTTGCAAATTCTAAGTAGTGCGTATTTCTAAAATCAACAAATTCAAGAGCATAAAAAAATTTTCAATATAGTGAATTGATATCATGTTCAAATTAAACACCCGTCTATTTAGTACGGGACGACCTTTGTTAAATAAACCTACAAACATTCAACCAGCAATTCCTATCATTTCACAAACACAACCAGCAATAACAACATTTTTTGCTGCCAAACAATTTACAGATTCAAATACAACAAAACAAAAGGCTAAAAAATTAAGAAGAAGAGAAAAGAAATTAAAGAAGAAAATAACTAGAGAAATTAATATTTTGAAGCAATATGATTTGAAGAATATCTCATTTAAAGTTGATCCAGTTTTGGGAAATCCAAATTGTAAATTTATACCAAACATTTTACAAAAAGTTGATAATCAAGAAATGAATTTATCTTATGGTATAGATAGATTGGAATTTGAAAAGCTATTGTTTGGGGCTGAAAAACTTGCATTACAAAACTCATCAAATAATGAACAATTGAGAAATTCTGTTAAAACCAGTGAAGAACATAAGAAAAGAGCAGTTGAAATTATATTAAATACAAGAAATACATCTGCAGAAGATAAAAGGAAATTAGTTACAAAATACGCAGTTGAAGAAATGCAAAGAGATGAAGGTGATACTGCATCCCCAGAAGTAGTTTCAGCTGTATTAACAACAAAGATTCATTTTATGATGCAACATGTTAAAAAATTCAAAAAAGATGTTACAACTAGAATCAAAGTTGAACAATTGGTTCATCAAAGACAATCAATTTTAAAATATCTTAAAAGAATTTCACCAGAAAGATATTATTATGCTCTTGCAAAATTAGGTTTAACTGATGATGTAATTGTTAGAGAATTTTCAATGAGTAGACAATACTTACAAGATTATAAAGTCTGGGGTGATAAACAATTGGTTAAAGAAACTAAATCTGAACTGAAAAAGAATGAAAAGATTCAAGCATTAAGAGATAGAATTGATTCTTATAACGAATTGGCAAAACAAAATTATGAACTTTTATATGGTAAATAGATGTGTAAATATTGTAAATAATTTATTTCAACAAATCTATTAGTTTATCTAAATTCAATTCAATTGAATCAACCGCATGAACTTGTTTTTCAAATTGTTGTAAATCATGTACTACTGAGTTTTTAGTGACTGTTGATTCATCAGATATATTTTGCAATTCTTTATACAACTCATCATTATCAGAACATAGTTGATCATGCATCAATCGTAGATAGTCAAGGACACCTTCACTTTTATCAATTATAGCTGAATCAATGATTTCTAATGGTGTTAATTGTTCAATACTAACAGATTCTGTTTGACCATCATTCTGTCTTAAACGTGCTTCATATATTATTTCATCAAGATCATCCAATTTACTTTCAATATTTTTCTCTTTAAATATCATTTCAAACTCTTCCAATGATGTTTTATGCCAAAAGTTTTCCATCTGATTTATTGCATTTTTAACTATTTTGAAATTAGTTTCGGATTGTAACTTTGGGAAACAAGATTTGATTTGATCATTAGATAATCCTTGTTCAATCAGTTGTTCCAAAGCCTTTCTAGCTACTGCATTCAACTTCTCATACCGTACTTTCTGTATTTCTCTTGACATATATGTTTATAGTTTGAATCAAAATTTGTGCGTGTGGAAACAAATTACTTAATCTCTTACATAAGTCATACAAAAGATTAATCAAAAATCATACAGTGGCTAAAATCATATATTAATCATGTCTGATCCTCGTTCTATAATCGCAGAAGCTGAAAAGTTGTTAAAACCACAACTGGGGTTTTTTTCATTCATCTCAGGCTCTTCTTCATCAATGAGAAAAGAAGAAGCCACTGATTTATACATTCAAGCAGCAAATCAATATAGATTGAATAAAGATTTTAATCAAGCAGGGACACAATTTAAAAAAGCAGCTGATATACAAGAAAGTTTGAATAATTATAATGATAGTGCTAATCATTTGGTAGAAGCTTATAAATGTTTTAAATCTAATTCTCCACAAGATGCAATTGAATCATTGAAAAAAGCAATTCATATATTTTTAACTCAAAATGGTCAATTCAGAAGAGCAGCTAATTTTGAAATGGATTTAGCTGAATTATATGAATCTACCAGTGATGTTACAAATGCAATAAAAAGTTATGAACAAGCTGGTGATTATTTCACAACTGATCATGCAGAAGCATTAGCTAATAAAGCATTTTTAAAATGTGCAGACTTATCAGCTTTGGATGGTGATTATAAAAAGGCAATTGAATTATATGACAATATTATTAAAAACTCAATTGGTAATTCCCTTACAAGATGGAGTTTAAAAGATTATTTTTTTAAAGATATTTTATGTATATTATGTTTGGACGATCCAATTGAAGCACAAAAGAAGAAAGACCATTTCTTACAAGAAGATCCTGGTTGGGCCCAATCAAGAGAATATAAATTGGTCGAAGGTATATTAGAAAGTATTGAACAAGGTGATATAGAAGGATTTTCAGATAAAGTATTTGAGTTTGATCAATTTAGTAAATTAGATAAATTGAAAACTCAATTATTATTGAAGATTAAAAATAGTGTTGTTGCAAAGGATGATGAAGATTTATTGTAAGTAAATATATGAAACTATTTAAAGAATTCTCCAAAAGATGGATTTGAGAATTTCTTATACATTTCAGTTGTCATTTTTCTATACTTTTTCCCAAATACAACCATTATTATGAAACTACCATTGATCAATGTAGTAATCATGAAAATCAACCAGGTAGTCAACAGTAATCCACAATTGTTTAACCATGGTTGACAAACAAAACAGAACACCATACCAATCATATTTCGTACAAATAAAATTAAAATAATACTTTCACCGGCAAGTTTATGATAACTATCAACTGCATAAGTTAAACAAATACTACCAGCAGAACTCATTGCAAATCCTAAAAATCCTTGACCTATAACAACTGAAACAGCCCAATTAGCTTGATAATATGGACCTAATCCATAAGCTAAAACACCAATACTGTTTACAATTGTAGGTATAAACATTGTCCATAACCTATGTTCAGGTTCCAGTATCCCATTGTTTCTTTTTGCCATTTCTATATTAAACCGATCTACAAAAAATCCACCGTATAACATACCAAATACGTTACCAACAAATGCTGCTAAATTCGTTAGTCCAACTTTATCAGCGTCGAAATTGTATGGTTTAGCAGAATACAAGATTGTTTGTGTATTACCAACTAAAGATAAAATTAACATTTGACATCCATAAACTAGACCACTCCAAATTATGCCTGGAAATAATAGAAAAAATGGTCGTATAAAGATACATAACCAAGATCTTGAATCATTAAATTCAGTTTGAATTGGATTGAGTTTCTGTAAGTATGTGAGCTTGACTCCTGTTTCAGTGGGTTGTAACTCTTGTTTCCGTATTGGAAAAGTTTTAGATTGAACTTGCTGCAACATATCCTTTTCGACTTTTTTGTCATGATCGATATCTCTCCTGAAATTGGTATCTTCTAGCAAGAAAAACATTATAATAAACATTACAGCATATATTATCACCTGTATGTAGAAGCACCATCTCCAACCAGGTCCATCCACAATATATCCAGCCGCAACCGGGGCTAAATTACTACCGGCACATAAAGCCAATATTAGTATTCCAAATGCAGTTGATCTCTCATGTTGGAAAAATAAATCTGTAGATGTTATCTCTGCTAATGAATCAACTGGTGATACTGATAATCCACTCAAACAACTAAAAGCATTTAACCCATTTATATTTTTTGACACTCCACCAACAATACACCCAATTATTCCAATCAATGTTGCACTAAGATAAACAAATCTTTTACCTAGTTTTGCAGCTGTAGGCCCAATAATACAAACACCTACACCAAGAAAACAAAATGTTAATGCACTGCTGTCGTTGATTGCAGTATATGTTGTATTCAAATCTTTGACAAATGCATCGTATAATGGTCCTGTGAAATTTCCAGTTGCTGATTGTAGAAAACACCATATCCATAATAACCCAAACTGAAAATTACGTTTCCTTTTCGACCATTTTAACGGATCGTTTACGTTTGTGGTGGGCTGTGGTTGTAGAATAACATTTGTATTACCAACATTTTTATGAACATCAAGACTACCTGCCATATCAATCAACTGAATTGTACCCGGTACCATTTCGTATTGAGGTGTCTCAACTTTTTCATGATTATTCATTTCTGATTACTAAATGTACATCACTCCAATAATTTATAAATATACAGTTTGATCAATGTTTTATAAAGAAAATTACTCAGATTTTGTGTCATATATTTGAAATTTGAACGGGTTCATCGATGAATAAAATCATATTCAAAACGATTTATATCTACCGTTTCGACAACTGCAAGACATCAAAATTTATAAAATCACTCACGCTTTGCATATAGGATAAATCTTATATTGCATATTGATAAACTGAATGTGCAATTTAAAAGAATATCTGTTGTCAAACTTGGGCTTAACCCGCTTAAAAAAATTTCCGTTCCAGTAAAGAAAATAAAATTTTTTTGGCTGCAAAAGACACTTGCGCTTAAATATCCTATTTTGTATAAATTATAGCAAGTCAATTTCCGACAAGCATGAATTTGACACCTTTCTATTATATAATGGAAGATTATTATAAATAGAATTAGTAACCGACTGAAGATCGGTGCATGAAGTAATGCATTGACGATAAAATTATTTAAAATTGAATCCTCACTAATTCAAGATTTTATTCTAGAAATATATTAAATTACCAATATTTAGCTCTAGGATTTTGTCAATAATTCTGTTGGTAACATTGACTAGCATTTCATTTATGTTTTAACTAAAGATATACCAATATAATCCATATATTATTATTACCTATTTAAAAAATTCTCCATATAGCGGATTTGAAAACTTATCATACAACCCTATAGTTGCTCTTCTAAAGCTTTTCCCGAATATAACCATTATTATAAAACTACCATTAATTACTGTAGTAATCATGAAAATTAACCAAGTAGTCAACAGCAATCCACAATTGTTTAACCATGGTTGACAAACAAAACAAAATATCATACCAATCATGTTTCTAACAAATAAAATCAATATAATACTTTCACCGGCAAGTTTATGATAACTATCAACTGCATAAGTCAAACAGATACTACCAGAAGCACTCATGGCAAATCCCATGAAACCTTGTCCAACAACAACGGATACAGCCCAGTTGGAACCATAATTAGCCCCTAATCCATAAGCTAAAACACCACCTGCATTTATAATTGTAGGCACCAACATTGTCCATAATCTATGTTCTGGTTCTAAAATACCATTATTTCTTTTTGCCATTTCGATGGTAAACCAATCTACAAAGTAACCACCGTATAACATACCAAATACATTACCAACAAATGCAGCTAAATTAGTGAGACCAACTTTATCTGCATTGAAATTATAGGGTTCAGCAGAATACAAGATTGTTTGAGTATTACCAACTAATGACAAAATTAACATTTGACAACCATAAACTAACCCACTCCAAATTATACCTGGGAAAAATAAGAAAAACGGTCTTATGAAAATACATAACCAAGATCTTGGATCATTGAATTCAGTTTGAATTGGATTAAGTTTCTGCCAATATGTGTATTTAACACCTGTCTCTTCAGAAAGAATTGATTGTACTTCCAGTTTCAGCATGACTGTACCTTTTGATTGCACTTGTATTAAAACATCTTTTTCAAATTGTTCATCATGTTCAATATCTCTTCTAAAATTTGTATCCTCCAATAAGAAAAACATTGCAACAAACAAAACACCATATATAATAACTTGAATGTAAAAACACCATCTCCAACCTGGGCCATCTACAATATATCCAGCCGCAACTGGTGCTAAATTACAACCAGCATATAAAGCTAAAATCAATAACCCAAATGCAGTAGATCTTTCATGTTGGAAAAATAAATCTGTAGATGTCATTTCAGCTAATGAATCAACTGGAGAAGCTGATAATCCTGTTAAACAATTAAAAGCATTTAATCCGTTTATATTTTTTGATACTCCACCTATTATACAACCAATTATAGCAACCAACGTGGCACTAAGATAAATTGATCTCTTACCAAATTTTGCAGCTGTTGGACCAATAACACACACACCAACACCAAGGAAACAAAAAGTCAATGCAGCACTGTCATTTATTGCAGTATAGGTTGTATTCAAATCTTCAACAAATGCATCGTATAATGGACCTGTGAAATTTGATGTAGCAGATTGTAAAAAACACCATAACCATAGTAAACCGAATTGAAAATTACGCTTTCGTTTGGACCATCTCAATGGATCATTTACGTTTGATGTAGGTTGTGGTTGTAGAATGATATTTGAACCACTTTCATTCTTTTGAACATCAAGACTTCCAGTGATATCAATCAACTGGACTGTACCAGGAACCATATCATATTCGATTTCAACTTTCTCTTGATCAATCATTGTTGAATATTAACAAATTATAAAGGATGTTGCTCAAATATATAACTTTAGCAGATGGGGCCTGATGTTTACATCTTGAGTGGGTGATTATAATGATAAACTTAATGTTGAGAAGAAGTCATTTTTGTGTTATCTATTTAATTTTTTAATTGGATTTACAGTTAGATAAGGTTTCAATTACCTTTTTCAACAAAGGTAAATTTAAACAATATCTATTATATATTTTAATTGTTCACGTACCTGATAATCTAGAAGTATTATAATTTTTATTCATGATTGATACGATGGAACGTCTTGATACATTTAATAACAGATGAAATCATCATCTGTGGAGAATGAATATTAATTTTTCAAAATTTTTTATACCCGGGTTCAACAAACCCGCTAATTTTTTTTTTTCTCAATTTTGTCAGCCGAACTGATTAGCGGGTTTTATCAAGTTACGATAAGCAATAATTATTATTACTGTTGAGTTTCAATGAATTTCAATCTAAAAACCGTTTGGTACATATTGATGTAATAATTTGACATCATTGATGAGATTAAAGAAATTCAGATAAGATTAAAATAATAAAGTCTAGAAAAAAAGCTATGATAGTTTCGGAGATTTCAATCGTGTCTGTTTTGACTATAGTTTAGATCAACATAGAAAGTATGACCAAGTAGAGTTGCAAGACTAAAATCATGAACAGTTGCAATTATATCGAAGTTTACTGCTAAAAGACTTGTGCTGCATACTGGAGTATGGTTTCAACCGCTAATTATTTTTTCTTATTTAGATTTTGTGATGTTTTCCGCCCAGATTTCATTTTTCGATATAATTACGTCCAACAAGCCAAGAATAATATTACAAATATACTAACTCATATATCGATCTTTGTTGATGTTGGTGAGAATATGTTGAAAGTCGACTACAATTTATCTTGATAATATTTTCTTAGTCTTAAGCGCTTGAAACTAAAAAAGTTATCACCCTGGGTTAGAAGAAAACAGTGAAAATTAATCAAACTAGATGAAACTAAGTACAAAATATGTCCTATTTGTGGGATTGAGGATTAAAATAAAGTTTCAAATTGAGTCTTCAAAAGTTTTAGAGTTACTGAATAATCAAGAAGATACCAAAATTTTATATTGACTACTTACAAATTCTTATTTCTTTTTAAACATTTCTCCATACATAGGATTCGAAAACTTGTCATATAAACCAATTGTTGCTCTTCTAAACCTTTTTCCAAACATAACCATAATGATAAAACTTCCATTGATTACAGTGGTAATAATACAAATCAACCAAGTGGTTAACAAGAATCCACATCCATCTAACCAGGGTTGTAATACAAAACAGAACACCATACCAATCATGTTTCGAATAAACAAAATTAAAATAAGACTTTCACCAGTCACTTTATGATAACTATCAACAGCATAAGTTAAACAAATAGTTCCTGAAGAGCTCATAGCAAATCCGAGAAAACCTTGTCCAATAATAACTGGAATTGTCCAATTTGCTTCGTAGTATGTACCTAAACCATAACCCAATACACCACCGAAATTTACCAATGTTGGAACCAACATGGTCAATAATCTATGTTCAGGTTCTAATATACCATCGTTTCTTTTGGCCATGTAAATTGTAAACCAATCAACAAAATAACCACCATATATCATTCCAAGTACATTGCCAATAAATGATGATAAATTTGTTAAACCAACTTGATCAGCATTAAAGAAATATGGTTTTGCTGTATATACCAATGTTTGAGTTGTACCACATAAAGATAATATAAACATTTGAGATCCATAAACTAACCCACTCCACATTATAGCTGGAAATATTAAAAAGAATGGACGAATGAATATACATAACCATGATCTAGGATCATTGTGATCAGTTTGAATTGGATTCAATTTTTGCAAGTATGATTTTTTGACACCAGTATCGATTGAATCTACTGATATATGTTCTTCGGCTTTTAAATCATCCAGCTGAACTTTTTGTAATATTTCTTTTTCAAATTGATCTTCTTTAACTAAATCTCTTTGGAAATTTGTATCTTCTAATGTGAAAAACATAACAACAAACATGACTGCGTAAATGATTATTTGAATATAATAACACCATCTCCATCCCAAAGAATTGACAATGTATCCAGCAGCAACTGGTGCTAAGTTACATCCAGCGTATAAAGCTAAAATTAACAAACCGAATGCAGTTGAACGTTCATGTTGGAAAAATAAATCAGTTGAAGTCACTTCTGCTAATGAATCGACTGGTGATGCAGCTAAACCACATAAGGAATTGAAAGCATATATACCATAAACATTGGTAGCCAAACCTCCAACTAAACACCCAACAATACCAATTAATGTTGCACTTAAATAAACAAATCTTTTACCCAACTTGTAACCAGTAGGACCAATCACACAAACACCGACACCAAGAAATACAAAACATAGAGCAATACTATTGTTGATATGACCATAGGTTGTATTCAAATCTTCAACGAAAACATCGTATAATGGACCAATAAAGTTTGAAGTTGATGATTGCAAAAAACACCAAACCCATAATAAAGCAAATTGAAGATTTCTTTTCTTTTTAGACCATCTTAAGGGATCATTAACATCTGATGTAGGTTGTGGTTGTAAAATAATGTTCTTTCCATCATCATTCTTTTGAACATTAAGAGTTCCAGTCAAATCGATTAATCTGACGGTACCTGGCACCATCTCATATTCTGACATATTGGGTTTAATAATTATTTGAAACCAACTTTTTTGAAACTAGGTTCAATATATACAATTTTTCATCTTGGTGGGGGTGTATCTGGTTTAGCGGAGCTACGCATGATACTGTTTGATTTGGCTATGATGTAGATATTGATAATCAAAAAAAGGTGGAGAATGCAAGTTTGACTCAACATTATCATGAGATCTGAGCTAGCCGCTAGATTTCTAAGATTCCGTTATTTACTGCCAATGAAATTTATTCATTTTACGAGATCCCAAGACAAGCATTTTCTTGCATAAAAAAACATTTGAAATTTTACAACAGATTCTACTTGTTGAAACAAATCTTGAACATAAACCCCTAGATTGCAAGCTTTTTCAATTCTTTGTGTCCGAATTCATCTTTTGTCCATCATATTTTTACCTTAGGTTATTTCCAAGAAACTGAAAAATAGAAAAAATTATTTCACACTTTTTAATTTTTATTATCTATACATTATTTATACTGGTTTACCACCAATGAATTCACTCCATCTTTGGACTTCTGATGGTATTGTGACGGTTGCCGGTATTTCATCAAAGAAAACTTTATCACCAATCTTTACTTTCAAACATTCAGCAAATAATTGTGAAGTATTTGGTTCATTAAACAATGGAATTGCAAAATCAATTGCATTTCTTCTCATAACATAATCTTCATCTAACAAATCTTCAGCTCTTGCTTTTGCTAAATTGATAACAGCACCAACTTTTTTATCTTGGAAGATTTCTCTCAATGCTCTTTTATCAGTTTTTGGAAATTCAATAGTTTCAACTGATTCTGATACATAATCATTTAAATAATTTTTAACAGGTTCACTAGCAGTATAGAAATTATAACCTAAACCACTTAAAGTTTGTGCAACTTTACCTAATTTATCATTTGTTAAATCACCACCAAATAATATACCTTGACCAGGTCTTGGAACATGGAAATTCATGGTTGATTGTAATGAAGTCCAATAAGCTTCGACTAAATCTTTACCAAAACAAGCAACTTCACCAGTTGAAGCCATTTCAACACCCAAGAATGGATCAGCACCTGCCAATCTGGTGAATGAGAATTGTGGAACTTTTGTAGCAACACGATCATATTGTTTATCCATCAAATTGACTGGTTGTGGAACATTTTCTTTAATCAAAGCTTTAACAGCAACATCAATAAAGTTTGTACCTAAAACTTTAGATACAAATGGGAAAGATCTTGAAGCACGAATGTTACATTCAATAACTTTCAATTGACAATCAGTGTCATTTAAAGTACCATCTTGATCGTTTTTAATGATTTGCATATTGAAAGGACCAGTAATATTCCAAGCTTTTGCAACTTTATCAGCAATTTCTTTTAGTCTATTCATGATAATTGGTGATAATGATTGTGGTGGTAAAACTAATGTAGCATCACCTGAATGGACACCAGCATTTTCAACGTGTTCACTAACAGCATGGACCAAAACTTCACCTTCATTTGCAACTGCATCAATATCAATTTCTTGTGCACCTTGAATAAATTTGGAAATAACAACTGGATGTTCTTTTGAAACTTTACTTGCACTTTTCAATTTTGAATCCAATTCACTTTGATTGTTGATAACAGACACAGCAGCACCAGATAAAACATAGGAAGGACGAACCAAAACTGGATATCCAACTTCATTAGCAAAATTTTCAGCTTCTTGAACTGAAGTCAATTCTTTCCATGCTGGTTGATCAACACCAATTGAATCTAAAATTTGTGAGAATTTATGACGATCTTCAGCTTTATCAATATCTTCTGGATTAGTACCTAAAACGTTACAACCTTGATTTTGTAAAGTCAATGCAATGTTTTGTGGTAATTGACCACCAACTGAAACTACAACACCTTGTGCAGTTTCTAATTCATAAATATCAAGGACTCTTTCTAAAGAAAGTTCTTCAAAATATAATCTGTCAACTTCATCAAAATCAGTAGAAACAGTTTCTGGATTATAGTTAATCATAATAGTTTTATGACCACTTTCTCTTAAAGCTCTAGCAGTTGAAACAGCACACCAATCGAATTCAACTGATGAACCAATTCTGTAAACACCAGAACCTAAAACTAATGTACCATGTTCATTAAATTCAATATCAGATGATGTAGCATTATAAGTTGTGTATAAATAATTTGTGTTTGCTGGAAATTCAGCTGCTAATGTATCAATTTTTTTAACATATGGTATGATACCAAAATCTTTTCTAACTTTTCTAACTTCTAATTCTTTAGCTCCAACGGTTAAACCAATTTGTTTATCACTGAAACCTAATTTCTTAGCACGACTCATTAAATCACTATTAATTTTTGATAATTCACCAACTGATTCTAATTCTCTGTACATGTTAACAATGTTCATTAATTTGTAAAGAAACCACTTATCAATTTTGGTAAGATCATGAACTTTATCAACTGAATAATTTTCATGTAATAAAGCTTGTCCAACAGCTAACCATCTTCTATCAGTTGGGTTTTGTAAAACGTCATCCAAATTTTCAAATTCGTCACCTTGGAATCCAATGTAACTTGGGTCAATTTGTCTAATTGCTTTTTGGAAAGATTCTTCAAAGTTTCTACCAATAGCCATAACTTCACCAACTGATTTCATTGCTGATCCAATGTCTCTTTTAACGTGTTGAAATTTAGATAAATCCCATCTTGGAATTTTAGTAACCATATAATCTAATGAAGGTTCGAAATTTGCAGATGTTGTTTTTGTAACTGGATTTGGTAATTCTGGTAATGTATGACCAAGGGCAATTTTTGCTGCAGTATAAGCTAATGGATAACCAGTTGCTTTAGAAGCTAAAGCTGAAGATCTACTCAATCTAGCATTAACTTCAATAACTCTGTAATCTAATCCATCTGGTTGTAAAGCATATTGAACATTACATTCACCAACAACACCTAAATGTCTAATAATTTTAATTGCAGCTGATCTCAACATGTGATACTCTTCATCAGATAAAGTTTGACTTGGAGCAACAACAATTGAATCACCAGTATGAATACCTAATGGATCAAAATTTTCCATATTACAAACAGTTATACAATTACCAACACGATCTCTAACAACTTCATATTCAACTTCTTTCCAACCTTTTAATGATTTTTCAACCAAAATTTGTGGAGCCAAAGATAATGATTGAGCAGCTAAATTTCTTAATTCTTCTTTATTTGAAGCAAAACCAGAACCTAAACCACCTAATGAATAAGCTGATCTAACAATAATTGGGTATCCGACAGATTCAGCAGCTTTCAAAGCATCATCCACGGTTTCAACAGCAATAGATTCAGCAATTGGAATATCAATTTCTTTCAAAGCTTGTGCAAACAAATCACGATCTTCAGAAGTTTCTAAAGTTTTAATTGGAGTACCTAAAACTTTAACACCATATCTTTCAAAAACACCCATTTTGTCTAATTTAACACCGACATTCAAACCAGTTTGTCCACCAAAGGTTAATAAAATTCCATCTGGTTTTTCTCTTTCTATTATATAAGTGATATATTCTGGTGTAACAGGTAAATAATAAATTTCATCAGCTAATGAATGGGAAGTTTGATTAGTAGCAATATTTGGATTTATAAGAATAGATTTCTTGTTAGCTTCACGCAAGGCTTTAATAGCTTGTGAACCACTATAATCGAATTCACCAGCTTGTCCAATTGATAACCCACCAGATCCAATAACCAAGACTTTAGAAACATCAACCAATTTTGATGCATTTTCGTCTTTGAAATTTTTCAATAATTCTCCACCAGCATAACTCAATTGATTGAATTTGAAACTTGATGATGAAAATGATTTAACCAGTATTTTAGTTGATTGTTTGATACATGTCAGTAACTGACGTGACAATATGAATGGATTTATCATCATCTTTGATATCAAGGTTTTTAAATTCTAATAAAACAAATTATTAGAAATAAGATGAGGATAAATTTGTTGGAAAGTAAAAAAGATTGAAAAATTTTTTGCGCGGTTAGCCTTTGACTCATGTTAAACACTTACCTATTTTGGTCAGACTGTGCAATGCGGCTTGGTACTAGATATGAAAAATTACCCTGCTAGAGGTGACGTAAATTGCCATACATTTACACAGTAAATATTTACCATCAACCATTGATTTCATTATCAATATTGAATAATAGACATATTCTATAAAGTTACTCATATTCTACAAAATTACGATGTTCAAAACTCTTATAAACTATGGATAATTTAGCTTGTTGATTTTAAAACTTTTCTAAAAAGCTTAATTACTGGTACCAATGTGATAAGTTGTAATAAATATTAAACAATAATTGTAATATGTTCTCTTGAATCGAGATCAATATTTTAATGTACTTTCATAAGTAATTGGTTGATCTCATCTAATCGAGTCTAAAATTTCATGTAAATATTTCAAATTCGTGAAGAGCAAGAAACTGCGAAATTTAAAATTAAAGATTGATTAGAATAATATTTTTTATATTCTTCTGAAATATTATAATAACCACTAAGCTTTCAGATGCAACTTTCAAAAATTAATAACTACGATTGATGAATGTGATTCATAAATGGATGTTCTATGAAAATATTTTGAACAATTTATGCGTTCCAATCGGTTAAGCAATTACGCTGATCTTTCCTCTTGTTTCATATAATTTACAAACAAATCACGCATAAAACATCACAAAAAGAATGAAAGCTTAATTAATCCAAAGTGAATTCAAACTTTTTATTGTTGATGTGAAAGATTTAAGATTTAACAATTGTCCAATTATTGTTGAATACCGTTTATCTTAAAATTTAAATATGTAGATAGTGGTAAAAAATTTATTTTCATCTTGTAAATCTATTAATTTTCTGCAAACTTCAACAATTTTCTTTTCATCTTTTCAACCTATCTTGATTCATGAGTTCATTCTCATTTGGTAGTATCGGTAGTAGTGGTAACTCACCTGGGTTAAATAATAAAAGTAATACAAATTCTCAACAGATAAATAATGAAGGACCCACTGCCACAGTTCAAACAAACAATGAATATGAAAATGGAAATGTGGATCATCGACTTAATAACAGTAACAAATATTCACAATCTTTTAATCAATTAAGAAATTATTCAATTAGTGAAGCATTCAATAATAATCAGCAATCACCATTTGATTTTGGTGGAAGAAGTTACGTTAGTATGTCCCATAGACCTAGTTTGGTTACAAGTGCAATTTCTCCTCAAATTAATTCAGGTCCTGAAGTTCATGAACAAACAGCAAATTTAGCAAACATTGGTGTTGTTGATGGAGATGAAGATGAAGATAAAGCAACAGAGGATACAAACAATGAATCAATTCATTCAACTTCAAAACCAACCCCAATTGGATCAAATAGAAGATCTTCATTTCAAACTTTTACAAGTACAACACCATTATTACCAACATCACCTAAAAAATATTATGCTGATTCAGAAAATAATCGACCTCATGATTATGAATCCGAAGTTGGAATAAAATCAAAACAAAATGATAGAGAATCTAATTCTACTGATGATAAACACGAGAAAGTTAAACCATCATATTTGCATCAACTTTTATTAAAACCAGTACAATTTTTACCAGGAGTATTTTTGGGTACTTTATTAAATATATTGGATGGATTATCTTATGGTATGATTATGTTTCCTGTTGGTGATCAAATTTTCAGTGGATTGGGTCCAGCTGGTTTATCTATGTTTTATGTTTCATGTATTGTATCACAATTAGTTTATTCTTTAGGTGGATCAGCATTTAAAGCAGGAATAGGATCTGAAATGATTGAAGTTACACCATTTTTCCATACTATGGCATTAGCTATAGCTAAGGAAATGTCAAGTTTCAATGATAATGATGCAATCATTGCAACAACTATAACTTCATATGCTGTATCTTCAATTGTCACTGGTTTAGTATTTTTGTTATTGGGGAAATTGAAATTAGGAGTGTTGGTGGGATTTTTCCCAAGACATATTTTAGTCGGTTGTATAGGTGGTGTTGGATACTTTCTTGTTGCTACTGGTATAGAAGTCAGTTCAAGATTAGAAGGTGGATTATTTTATAATTACGAAACTTTTAAATATTTATTTTACAATCATGTTACATTGTTGGAATGGACTATCCCATTGATATTAGCTGGAATATTAGTATTACTTCAACATAAGTATCACAATTCATTATTAGTTCCATTATATTTCATTGCTGTTTTTGCTGCATTTCATTTAATTGTATTATTAGTACCAAGTTGGTCATTGAATAAAGCTAGAGACTCGGGTTGGGTTTTCCCATCAGTTGAAGATAATGAGCCATGGTATGGTTTTTACGAATTATATAAATTTAAACTTGTTGATTGGTGGGTTATACTTAGACAATTACCTACAATGTTAGCTTTAACTTTCTTTGGTATATTACATGTTCCTATAAATGTTCCAGCATTGGCTGTTTCTATTGGAATGGATGATATTGATGTTGATAGAGAATTAGTAGCTCATGGTTATTCAAATGGATTATCTGGATTAGTTGGTTCAATTCAAAATTATTTAGTATATACAAACTCAGTGTTATTCATTAGAGCAGGGGCCAATGATAGATTTGCAGGTGTATTATTAGCTATTGCTACTGGTGCAGTAATGATGGCTGGACCCGTTGTTATTGGATATATACCTGTTTGTGTTGTTGGAGCATTAATTTATTTATTAGGATATGAATTATTAAAAGAATCAATTTATGATACTTTTGGTAGATTGAGGAAAATAGAGTATACTACAATTATAATCATTGTTGTAACAATGGGAGCAGTTGATTTTGTAGCTGGTATTGGTATTGGTATTTTATTAGCTTGTTTATCATTTGTTGTTGAAGCAGGTAAAACACCTGTAGTTCAAGGTATTTATTCTGGTAATGTTGCAAGATCAACAGTTTTAAGACATCCTAAACAACAAGAATTTTTAAAAAATGTTGGTGAACAAATTTGTATTGTTAAATTACAAGGTACAATTTTTTTTGGTTCAATTGGTGGAGTTGAAAAAGAAATTAGAAAGATATTTGAACATGATAAATTTAAATTGAATCCAATAAAGTTTTTAATTATAGATATGAAGGGAGTTATATCATTAGATTTTTCTGCAGCTGAAGGATTTAGGAGAATATTGAATTTAACAAATGAATTTAAAACTCAATTGATAATATCTTCAGTTGTTGATGAAGATGATACTATAAAAGGGTTAAGAGATGCAGGATTATTTGATAATAATGTTACTCAAATTGAATTATTTAGTTCTTTAAATTATGCATTAGAATGGTGTGAAAATTCATTTTTAAAAACTTATAAAACTTTGAAAGGAAAGAATAATAGTATTCATACAAAATCAAAATTAGTTCCTGATACTTCACAAAATCAAAGAAATATAATACAATCACCAAATTCATTTAGTCAAAAACTATTATCTTCATATGGTGGACAAGATTTTGGAACTCCAAGAACAACACAAGTTTATCAAGCAGCTAGTAGAACTGTTTATGATGAACAAAAGACCCAATCCAAGTATCAATCGAATTCTTCATTTAAAAAGCAACCACTTCCATTATTAATGATTACATTCCAAGGGTTGTCAAATAAAGATGCTGAATTCTGGTCAACTTTATCACCATATTTTATAAAAGAAACTATACCAGCAGATTTACAATTTTATGATACATTGAATGATGAACCAGCATTTTTCATAGTTGAAAGTGGATTAATTCGAGCTGTAGTCAAATTTGAAAGTGAAGGTAGAGAATTACATTCAAGTATATTACCATTAGTTGCATTTGGAGATTTGGATGATGCTTCTCAATATAGACAATTTACTTATACCACAGTTAATGATTCTATAGTTTGGAAACTTTCAAAATTAAAATTAAAAGAAATGTTGAGTAAAAATGGTTCCAAAGGTGAAGAATTATATCATGAATTATTGGAAATTGAAGCCAAATTAATTAGAGAAAGATTTGATACAATGACTGCAAATTTGATCATATCAGGATAACTACATTTATAGAATTGTGTGAATACCAATATTTATTTTGATATCTCGGCTTTCTCTTTTTGTGTAAATTTGAAACTTTACTTATCATCATCAGAAAAACAGACGGCAATCACCACAACCACCACCACAATTCATTCTTTTTTTTGTCTCCAATTTGTTTATAATCAAGATGGTTGCAATTAAAAACGTTGTATTAACTGCATTAACATTTACTTCAGCTGTTCAGTCAGCTTCAATTTTTTCAAAAGCATTATCATATTTTAAACCTGCTGAAATCGCAGTATCACAAAAATTATTAACATTTACTGGATATTCTACCGAGCAATTACCTGATACAAAACCAGTTCCTGGTGAATCTCCAATACAAGTATGTGATGCTTTCCAATCACAATTGTTGACATTACAAGAAGTTGTTTTATTGCCTAATCCACCACAAGCAGGTGCCAATTTAACATTCACAGCAACTGGATTTCTTAGTCAAACAATTGAAGATGGTGCTTACGTTGAAGTTGATGTTAGATACGGGTTTATCAAATTAGTTCATCAAACTTTTGACTTGTGTGAAGAAATTAAGAAAGTAGATTTAGAATGTCCAATTTCAAAAGGTAATCATATAATTACAAAACAAGTTGAAATCCCAGAAGAAGTACCACCTGGAAAATACGTTGTTAATGCAAGAGCATATACAAAAGATGATGTTTATATTACATGTTTAACTGCTCAAATTGAATTCCCAGTTAGATAATCATTTCAATTGGACTTATATTTTCTTTTTTAGATTGTTGTTTAAAGTTGTATTGTTTAATATAAACTTAATTGTTAGAATATTTTTTAAGTTTCATCATTACTTCTATAACTGTATAGAAGGTTATTTTTTTTCTTTATGTTTTAGATCAACTCACTTTTTTTTCTTTTTTCATTCATCAGATTTACTTTTAATGATTGAGTTTGAAAGTATCTTTTCAATACAGATATTCTTTATCATCCTTAGGGAGACCTTGGAAACAGCTATAATCATATCTGTTTTACTATCGTTTATAAATCAAAGATCTCATAAACAATCTAATGATGATTCAAACAATACAAATTTAACTAAAGTTCAAACAAGTTTAAGATTTCAAGTTTGGTTTGGTGCTATTTTAGGGTTATTAATTTGTTTTGTCATTGGTCTATTGTTTATATTCATGTTTTATTTTATTGGTAAGGATTATTGGTCATATACTGAACGATTATGGGAAGGTATATTTTCAGTATTATCGAGTTTAATAATTACAGTTATGGGTGTTGGATTATTAAGAATAAATAAAGTTATGAAAGTGAAATGGTGGATTAAATTAGGTGATGCATATGATGATCAAGAAATTGATGAAGAAGGAGAAGAAGAAATTGCAAAATTAGCTCAAGATGAAGATGTCAATAATTATGGTGGAGTTAGATCAAGTTCAGAAAGTGAAAGTATTCCATTAACATCGTCGAATATTATAACACGTAAACCAAAACGAAAGAAACAAGGATTTAGTAAGAAATATTTCTTGGCTATATTACCATTAATCACTACACTTCGAGAAGGATTAGAAGCAGTTGTTTTCATTGGTGGTATTGGTATGTCTCAACCATTGTCATCAATTCCATTGTCTATAATATGTGGTATATCATTTGGTTCAACAATTGGATACTTGTTATATAAAGGAGGTAATAAACTTTCTTTACAATATTTTTTAATCATGTCAACTTGTTTTCTTTATATTGTCAGTGCTGGATTAATGAGTAGAGGTGTATGGTTTTTAGAATTGGAAAGATTTGTACAAAGATGTAATGGATTAGATATTAGTGAAACTGGTTCAGGTCCTGGTTCATATGATATAGCAAATTCAGTATGGCATGTTAATTGTTGTAATGGATTAACAGATGGTTGGTGGATGGTTTTAAACGCCATTGTTGGATGGACTAATTCTGCCACTTATGGTAGTGTCATTACATATATTTCATATTGGTTATTCGTTATAATTTGGTTAAAATTAAAATTATATGAAGAAAAACATGGTCAATTACCACTTGTACCGATTAAATGGCAATTAAAAAGAATTAGGAAAAAAGTTAGATTATATGAATTAAGATGTAATCAAGATGATACCCCACAAAATAATGAGATTGAAGCTGAAGCTCAAGGTCTTTTAGATAGTTAGTTAAAAGTTTGTAAATATTTATTCTACATTATCTAATTCAGGTTCTTGTATTTTTCGTTGCCATTTCTGTTGAGCAAAATATCTTGGTTCATCAAACACATGATATCTATGACCTCTAACACCATCACCTCTAAGTAATGATGGCATTCTTAAATTTTCGTCAATTTCATTTTCATCAATAAAATGATTACCATAATAGAAATCTAAATCTGTATCATTCCATTCATCATTATTTAATAATTTAAATTTAGCAATTTGTAATTCAGTATCTGTAATTGTTGATCTTGATATTCTTGCATAAGCAACTTTCTTTAATGATCTAAATAAAATATATTCACACCATCTATCCCAATCAGTTGAATCAATATCATACATTCTTGATTCTTGTGAAACATAAGTATTATAATTTCCAACTAATGGTTCAGTGACTAAATAACTTAATAATACCAAAGGATTTGTTGAATCACCCATGATTTTCTGTAGTGACAAACTTTGTAATCTACGATCTTCAACATCTTCTTCTTGACCAGAGTGGAATACAACAACATCAACATGTTGACCATAAATATCTAAAGTTGCATGAATTGCTGGTGCCAATTCTCCAACTGGTGAAGGTAATAAATGATGTTGTGATTTAATAATTGGGAATTTTGATAATAATGCAGCTCCCCATGTATGTTTATTTGGACCAGGACCATAATCAACATACATACCTAAATCTTCAGCTATTTTTTGGGTGAAATCTCGATTACCACCAATCAATCTTTGTGTATCTGTTTCCAATAATCCAATAATATCAATTTGTGCATCATGAATTAAATTTTTCATTCTAGTTTCACTAGACCACATATCATTATCTAATCCGAAATGAACACACCAAATACCAGCGGTAAAACTTTGTGAATCTACATTGTATGGTACAGGTACTTCACTAGGATATCTTTTAATGAAAATTGAAATAATTAATGCAAATAATATGAATCCAAAAGTGATTGTTTGTTTAAACAATTTTGTGCTACTGAAATTTATCTTTGTAATTGACTTCTTTTTAATATTAAAATTCAAAACACCAAGTAATATACAAATAAATGAAGTAGCCAAAATTATGTCGGTTCTTTCTCTTAATAAAGGTCCACCTGGAACAAAAGCATAAGCAACAATCCAAACACTTCCCAAAGATAAAATAATATTAATCAAGAATCCTAAAAAGAATGCAACACCAATATTATATCCACTAATTGATTGCCAAATAACAGGTCCAATAGATGCTAAATACAATGTATAAATCAAAGAACCAATAGATCCAGTCAAATTTGTGAAATAGTACATGAGAAATGCTGAGCCACCACCAATTATTAAATTATACCCCCAACCACTGAAAAAATTAGGATGTTGTTTAGGTATTAAGAAAATTGCAAGTGAAAAAAATGCAAAATGTGGTATAGCTCCTGTTATTGGTGTTAAACTTTTAATTGGAAACCCTTCCCAATTCCATAATATCAAAGTACCTGAATCAGATAAATATGATTGAATTGAGAAATAATAACCTCCAAATCCAATAGCTGCCAATATCAATGATCCATCAACTTTTTGTGATTTTTCAATAGATTTATTTACAGGTGTGAAAAAAGCAGCTAATAATCCTAAGAATATTCCAATTTCATTATACCCACCATTTGCTTTATGCATAATTGGCCAAATTGGATTATTTGAATAATTCATGAATTTAAAAACAGATGTAGTTAATAAACCTAAAGTGAATGTAACAATATATGAGTTTGCCCTTTTAGGATAATCTTTCAATGAATTGAATTCAATAATTGTTGATAAAACACCAAAAGCAGTACCTATACTAATTGAAATTAATCTCAGTTCAGGATCTTGAACTTTATAAGCTCCAATACCAAATAAAACAGTTAAAACTCTAGTTATATATGGATAATTTTGGAAAAATGAACGCAGGAAAGATGGTATAACAATCAATGGAGCGAGAAACATTGAAATTATAGCTGCTTCATACCCTGATAATCCCATATTCCATAATGGGAAATACCAAACACATAAAAACAATGAAGTAACAACTGACCAATAAATAAATGAATTGATTAAATTTATAACAAATTCTAAATCACTAAAGATATCAGTTTCTATAATTGATTGTTTTTTCTCTTTTTCAATTGTAAATGGTTTCAATTCAATACCAGATGAATTGATACTTACATCTATTTTTTGAAAATCTATAGCTGACCATGAATCAAATAAAATATCTAAAATAATCAACCCCCATTCGAAAAATGCATAAACTGTATAAGCTCCAGGTATTACATGAACTTTATGTTGAATAAACCAATAAATTAAAGGTACAATAGTTCCAAAAAATGAAATTGCAGAATAAAATCTTGCACTTCTTTGAAATGAATTCTTTGGTGATAATAATGTAATTGCAACTGTCCATGGTATAGTTAAAACCATATACCCAATCATGAAAACATCATGAGCATCATGATCATCAGTTGACGTGACATACATCCATCCTCCAGCAGTGAATGTTCTTATAGTACCTGCTCCCAATGCAATATAAGGTAAATATGAATTTTCTCTGAATAAACTTATGAAATTAAATGCTAATAGTAAAAATCTTGGACCTGCAGTTAAAGCAATTATAATCTGAAATACTGATCTTTCTGGATATCTATCACCAATTGTAGCTGATACACTTGGAAACCATTCATCAGGGTAACCAAATGATGAATTTTCAACAATTTTATAATAATGTAAATAACATCCAACAATTAATGCAAATATAAATGATGAAGATGCGAAAATTGTATGTAAATGTGAAATTATACTTGCATTAAATGTAAATATCTCATCTTTTTTCTCAATTGACACTGATTTACTTTTATCTTCAGACATCTTATTTTAATAAGACGTATAAAAGTAGTTAAGCTATGAAATATTCAGGTGCGTGCAATTAGGCCCAATATTTGGGTCCAGTTAAATTTCATGTTTTTCATATTACTGTTTTAAAAAATAATTTTACAATCATCAATCAAGTATTGATAACCTAACAAACAAGCACAAATACATATATAATGGGTAAGTATACAGTTATAAATGGTTATAGAATGTTGTACTAACTTTATCTAGTTAAATTGGATAGTTATGAATATCATAAAAGACCGGAATTAGTATCATTTGATGATATCAATTATTCAGATTTGTCAGAAGTAGAGGCAGCTAGAAAATCAATGTTGAGAGAACAATGGATCAGAGTATCAGAACTAAAAGTAGCACATGAAGCAGTTAGAAAATGCAGACAATATCATCATGAAGATGCAGGTAGAAATTGTAAATCATTAATATTGAAATATTTAAAAATGTTAGAATCTTATCCAATACAAGGTTATCAAGGATATCAAAAGAATGATCCATCCAAATAAATGGAGGAATTTATGCATTTAATAACTAATCATCACTCATACAACCCCATTATACAAAGAGCATTTGAATTTAAAATTATAGACAAAAGCTCAAACATTACTTCCAACCCATGTACATTATTAATCTGAAATCATGGTAGATTTTATTTTATGAAAACATTGGTATAAATATACGAATACGAACTTTAAGACCAATTTGAATCTATAAACCATAGTTATAACAATTCTCTATATATGTATATGGTCGTGTAAGTATATACAATTCTATAAACCAATTAAATTACATTAAACTACGGGTGCTACCATTTACTCGCACGGTAAAGATTTTTCTCATAATGAACTTTTGGTTCTACTTTACCAATAGTGAGAAAAAATCTTGGGTGAAAAAATTGAACAACCAATCAATCAATCATCATGTTTCGTTTAAGTGCTAAACAAGTTGCTCGTGCAGCTGCTCCACAAGCAAGGTATGTCGATTCACTCAATTGAATTTGAATTTAAGTTTTGATACTAACTAATGGTTTAGAAATTATGCTACTTTAAGAGAAATTGAAATGAGATTGAAATCAATTAAAAATATTGAAAAAATCACCAATACCATGAAGATTGTTGCATCAACAAGATTGAACAAAGCTCAAAAAGCTATGCAAGCCTCAAGAGTTTTCAATGAAGTTGATATTGAATTCAACAAGAATGCTGACCCATCTAGATCACAAGAAGAAGAAAATCAAGCTTCAACACCAGAAGATAAAACTTTATTAATTGTTGTTTCATCAGATAAAGGGTTATGTGGTTCAATCCATTCACAAGTTTCAAAAGCTGCCAGAAAAAGAGCTGAAGCTTTAAATCATAATGTTGATATTGTTGCCATTGGTGATAAAGTTAAAGCTCAATTATCAAGAACTCATACTAAAGAATTGAAATTGGCATTCAACGGTATTGGTAAAGATGCACCAAATTTCACTGAAGTTGCTTTAATTGTTGATGAAATTTCAAAATTGGGTCAATATGAAAATGTTGAAATCGTATATAACAAATTTGTTTCTGGTGTTTCATTTGAACCATCTAAATTTTCAGTTTTCACTGCTGAAGCCATTTCAAATGCTCCAGGTATTAACAAGTATGAATTGGAAAATGAAGAAATTTCAAAAGATATTTCTGAATTCTCATTAGCAAACAATTTATTAACTGCCATGGCTGAAGGTTATGCATCAGAAATTTCAGCAAGAAGAAATGCGATGGATAATGCTTCTAAGAATGCTGGTGATATGATCAACAGTTACTCAATCTTGTATAACAGAACTAGACAAGCTGTTATTACTAACGAATTAGTCGATATTATTACTGGTGCTTCATCATTAGATTAAAACAATTCAAAAATATACATTAAAGATTTTAAATCATTGTAGAGTAGAATGAAATAAATATTTTTTTAAATTAATTCTATTAATCTGTTTTTGCGACACGGTCGATTCTTTTAATAAATATATATCCAGATGATATTGCAATTATACCACCAAGAATACCAACAACCAAAGCTGCAATTGTTGTATAAATGAAATAAACAATTATATTTCGTAAACCATCAACGTTTAAAATTGCAATTAAATAATATATCGAATATCCTAATAAATACCATGCTGGACTTGATCCAACTTGGAATGAAACAAGTTTCCAATTTGGTTTGTTATTTATCAAAGCAATATAGATGGATATAATTGATGCTTGAATAATAACAATGATTAATGCAATGGTTGCAAATAATAATGAAGATCCAAATTTGTAAATAACATAAAATGCAAATGAAGGGACACTTCCATATGTAATGATTGTTTTTAAATAAGTGAAGATTAAATATCGATATGAATTAGTGTTTGATGGTTTCCATTTAGATTTATCTTTATTATTCATAGGTAATGTCGGCAGTTGTTTAACTTCTTTGTTCAAAGATTTAATCAATGCAAATAATATTAAAAATGAAATTAAAACAATGACAATAAAGCAAATTATTAATGACATCCAATGAACATGAACATGAGTATCTTGAATATTATTATTTTCATAATACAAATCCATTCTAGATTCATAATCGATTGAATTATCTTCTCTCCAATATACAGAATAAGTATAAGGTATTAAAGTTTTATCTTTAATTAAAGAACCATCTTCATCATAATTTAAATTTAATTTAAAATGTTCATAATTTTTCAAAGATCCTGGACATTCTGAATTTATAACTGATTTAGGGTAAACTTCAAATCCAACTATAGTGTTTTTATTTGTACCTTTTTCTCTATGATATCGAATAACCAACATTACATGATTATTCAAATATATTGAATCTTTTTCTTCATCTTCATCTTTTTTAATGAACCCCAATGGGAACCCCGCAGAATAATATTTATTCATTTGATTTGTACTTTCAAATGTAGTAGCTCCAGGTAAATCATCAATTGTCCAATGAACTAGATATCCATTTTCAATTAAATCATAAGCTTTTTTAACCCCGCGTTCACTAGCTCTTAAATCACATAATCTTTGACATGACATATCCACGCCAAATTTCAATTCATACCCACTCTCCCATATTCTTTCACCTTTGATGATTGAATCAAATGAAAGTGCCAATGGTTTGGCTCCATTCATAGGTGGACATACAAATGGTAAATTATGAAAGCTTGAATGAGAACTAGTCAATGATGATTCAACCTTGTTGGTTAGCAAATGTACCTTATCACCATACTCATAATAATTTGGTGATTTACTCAATGTTGAACTTAAACATGTTTGAAATAAATAAATCAACTGTAGGTATATTAGTATCATGATATATTAATTATACAAAATCAAAAATAGCGAATGTTTGAATCAATTGTTGTTTTGATGATTGAGATGGTATTGAAATTGTAAGCGAATGTGATTAATTGATTATAATTAATTTGGTCAATACTTGGTAACTGATTTTTATTTTTTTTTAACGTGTTAGAAAATATGGTTCGCAGAACAAATATGAAATTACACAAAATAATTCATGGAGATTTGGCTGCAAATATGAGAAATTTTATACAAAATAAACTTGAAAGCTTAAAATAGACTATTGATTGTATTTAATCGATTGTATTACAATATTAATTGCATATATGACAAAGTTGCCCCATTTGTTGAATGAAAATATGTCTATTTTTGGAACGGTGGCTTAAGTATTAAACACAAAAACTTACATACGGAATGCTTCAAATTTGCATGCATCAACTTTAAACTGCGATCATAATTTTTATAAATTTAATCTGATAGAGCAAATTTTATGGTCCACTTATTAAAACCATTCTATGTCAACGAATATAGATGCTTTGATTATTGACAAAAAAGCTACAGAGTGTTTCATTCATATTCGCCTTGTAGATCTCAACCGATGAAATTTAGATTCCACTGTTAGAAACCATTATGAAAATAAATCTTCAACATGTGTTTTCTCTAGCTGGTTAAAGATCCGCGACGTAAAAAGTTGGAACTGTCAATTATCAAAAGATGAGAAATTTGACTAAAAATTTAAAAATTTTATTACATTTCATAAATATATTCAAATGTATACTCTATTTATCTTTTAATGACTCCATTGCTTCTCGTATCAAATAATTACCTTTTGGATCTAAATTCAATGCAATTGTAAATTCTTTAATTGCCAGAAATTTATCATTTTGAATATTATATAATTGACCCAATAAGAAATGTACACTTGCTTCATCAGGTGCTAAATTTTTTAAAATTTCAAAATTCTTCAATGCTTGATTATATTGTTGTAAACTAAATAATAATTGAGCTTTTTTAAACATTGGTAAAGGATTTAAAGGTTGTAATTTATTTGCCAATTCATATTGTTTCAAAGCTAATGATTTCTTATTCATTTTTTCAAGTACCATCCCTACACAACATATAAGTATAACATTTATTGGATTTATCGATACTGCCTTTCGGAAATGATAATCTGCTTTTTCGTAATCTCCAAGATTAATATATACCATACCAATACCATATAATGCATTATAATGTCTTGGATCTAATAATAAACTAATTCTGAAATTCTCCAATGCTGTTTCATAATTATCATTACCAAAATATTCATGACCTTTTAAAGTATATGCATATGTGAATTTCTTATCTAATTTTATAGATTTATTAAAACATTTGATCGCCTCATCTGGTTCATGAGTTAATGAAAATAAATTACCAATTGTACACCATGTAATCGGCAGATCAGGACTTAAATCATGCAATTCATTGGCTAGGTATGTAAGTTCAACTTTTTTATGTAGATGCCATAATAAAGTTGAATAATATTCCATATCTTCTAATCTAGTTCGATCTAATTTCCTCAATTTATTAAAATAAAATTCAGATTGTTTATAATTCACAATTTCATAATGTAAACGTCCAAGTTTTGATAAAACCCATGGAGAATTCTTTTCAACCTCGTTAAGTGAAGTTTCAAGCATCCGTATAGATTTGTAACAATCATATTTACACATACTTTTGAATGCTTTCCCAAAAATGAGTAACAACTTTAATAAAAATTTTTCACTTTTCTCGATTTCTTTATTGATCAAAATTGATGATGAATTTGATGAATTTGATGATGATGAATTTAATGTTTCAACTTGATTTACACTATTTCGTTTCAAACTTTTCTTCTTGGGTGTTTCTTGATTAGAATTATTTGACGGTGCTGATATCAATCTTGATGTAATTTTAGAATATGTTCGATTCTTCTTCTTTTCATCTGGAAAATTTGGTTTTGCAAATTCAAAATCAATATTATTTGTATTTAAATTTGATTTCCTTAATGGAGCATCCGGAATTGAAGAATTTTTTATCCTTGGTGTTGAAAAATTAAAAACTGTTTCATCAACATGTATAGTTGGTGTTTTCAAAATTTGTGGTTGAGGTTTTTTATCTGATGTAAATGGATTTTGTAAATCAAATTCATTTTTAACTAAATCTTTTTGATACTTGAATATAGTTTTAACTCTAATATTGACACCTAATTTACACAACTCTTGAAATGCTTCAAAATTATATTGATTTAGTTTCAAACTTTGAGTATAATTTATTGAACTATTCTTGATATCATTTAAGTTTTTATACAAATCTCCTAATAAATGATATATTGCAGATGAATCAGGATATATCTTCCTATTATTTTCATAATCAAACTTACAAACTCCATTATTACTTGCATACATATTTTCAACCTTAAGTAATTGATATATCCCTTCCTTAAATTTATCTAAATCATAACAACACTTTGCAAATAAAAAGGAACACCCAACATGATTCAACCCATTAACATTTATAATATCAATTAATTTTGAATAACATGACTTGACTTTTTTCTGATAATACAAGGCTAAACAATATAAATATATTGAATCTAAATTATCTGAATTCACACATAATAATCGTTCACCTAAAAACTCTGCATTTTTAAAATTAAATGTATCCAATGAATGTATTATAGTAGACCTAAGATGTTGTTGTATATATTGTGGATTGGGTTCTGATTCTTCATCATTTTGCATTTCAACTGTTTATAATTTGATATTGTTATCTTTTTTCTAAGGCTGATTTTTTTTTTTTCGATATTAAACAGAAGTTTATAGAAATTATAATATATATTATTACAGTGTTATTAACTTTTATTTTTTATAAAAAAGGTATGGGATCCAGATCCATCATTACCATACGCTAGCATTTTATCCTTTTTCAGTTTTGAACCGTAAACTCCGCTAAGGTTTTTTCGATCTTGTTCATCATTTTGTACAAAACTTGAATCATCTAAATTTGGTGATGGGGTATACTGAGAATTTTGTCTTGATGGACCTTTGAAGTTATCAAAATATCCTGAATTGATTGAGTTTTCATTAGGTGATAATCCAGAAGCTAATAAATAAGGTGATGCAAACCCATTTGATTGACTAGTTGATCTAGCAACTTGAGGAGTTTTTGGACCTGTTGTAGAACTATAAGCAGTTGATAATCTTTTTGTATCAATTGATAATTTTGGTAATTCTTGTTCTAAAGAAGTGTTTTGAAATGATGCTTGAAATGATTCAAAATCTTCATCACCTCGAAGATAACCTTTTGCACGAAGTTCTTCATCTTTTAATTTATTTTCTTCTCTTGCTTTAGCTAATAATTCTTGTGCTTTACTAAGACTGACAGTTGGTGTTGAACATGAACTGACAACTGGAACTGAATCATCAATATCTATAGTTGCAGTCATCAATGCTTTTATCCAACCTCTCATTTCATCTTCGGATTCAACAGCAAAATAATGGGTTTTAGGTTGAGTGAAAGTTAATCCCTTTTTAAATCCAGGTGCTGGTGGTACCAATTTGAAACAATAATTACCAGCAAATGTTGTTGATGCATAGATTGCAGCATATCTATCTGATTTTTCAGCTTCTTCACTTTCAGAATTGATGGGTATAACTTTATGAGCAGTGATATCAATTAAACCTTTTTCTTTTCTATCTTTTAATGAAGTAAAATATGATAATCTTGTACCATGTAAAGTGAAATATCTTGTTCTCCATGCGATAGTATTACTTGAACGTTTCGACATATAACCTGAATAATTTGCAGATTTAATAGCTTCATCTGGTGTTACTTCACGTATACCTTCTTGAAATGCAGATGTTTTCAGCTTTTTAGATCCGGTTAAATTACGGAAATTTTGTGTTGAAGTTGTACGTAAACTTTTCAATCTTGAAGCACCAGGTCTTTGATTTGATAATGCAGTTGAATCACTTGCTGCTCTTCTTTCATCTTTACGGTTTAAATCAATAGATTTTGATCTTGACACAGTTGGCTTTTTCGGTGATAAATTTACATCATCAATATCAATTGGTGATGAAGTAGCTGATTGAGCTTCTCTTTTGATTTGAGCTGGGGAGACCAATTTATCATTCTCATATGGATTAACATGAGCATTTGAAGGATCATTACCAGATAAAAATGAAAATAATGATGAATGTCTTTTATGATTATTATTGGTGGTTGATTTTTGTCTTTGATGATAATTTGAAGTTTGAGATATATTTCGATTATGTTGAGAATTGGCATCATAAACTGAAGATGCAGGTCTTGAATTATTATTATTATTATTTGCTGCACTGTTTGCAGCATTTGTTCTTGTAATATATGAGTCTTGTTCTTCAACTTGATTACCAAATCTAAAATTATTATTCAAAGGACTATTCCCATTTGATTCTGGTGGTGGTTGTGGAGGTCTTCTAGGTGACATAAATGATGAATCATTTAGATTATCTATTGAATTTTTCCTATCAAGAGTTTTATATGGATTTGTATCCAATACAGCAGATGGCATCAATTGTGTTTGATCTTGTGATGTATCTTGCATGGTTGTTGCAGCTGTTGGTGGTGAATTTCTTAATGAATCATTTTTATTTGTAGTTGAATCAGTAGATTGTGAATTTATTCTTGAAATTTGATTTGGTTGTTTCATTTTTAAACTTCTTGTATTCATTTCTTTTAATTTTTCAATTTCTTTATGAATTTCAAACCTTGTACCAAATGAATCAATTTCCAATTCTTTTAAATGACCAAGATCTAATTCAAATAAAATTGGTCCTGTAATTTTATGTTTTGCAAATTTACCAGCAACATTCATATCAAAGCCTAAAATTAAAGCAAAATAAGATGAAACTTGTTTTGGAGTCCACAGTGATGCTTGTAAAGGATTTAAATCATCAGTTAATGATTGTTGACTTGGATTTCTAATATGTTGATTATTATATTCTTTTGTTGTATTTGATTGTTTTGAAGATGATTTCAAATTTTCTGTAGAACCATTTGTTATTTCATTTAAAGCTTTATCAATTTCATTATTTAATTGATTATTTGAAGTATGATTGTTAGTAGTATCACTATTATTAGTTTTATCAAAAGAATCATTATTTGAGTTATTAGGGTTTAAATTACTTGATATGGTAGGGTCATAAGAATCATTAGCTTTTGAACTTGGAGGGGTCATAACTCTTCTAGATCTTGATCTTAATAAAGTTTTACCTTGATTATTATTATTGGTTAAAACTTGAGTAAAAGTTTTTGGATATAAACCAACATCACCGGTTAATAAATTTTTACCCATATACCAACCATCGTTATATTCATGATCATCAGCTAAAACTTGTATTTTATCACCAATTTTTAAACTTAGTTCATCACCCAACCTAGCATTAAATTGTTTAATACAAATGTAAGTAGCACCATCCATGATGTTGTAGTGTAAGATAAATAGTAGTAGTTCTAGTAATAGTAGTAGTAGTAGTTATCGTTGTTATTGTTTGTGGTGAAGGTGCACGTAGTAGTAGTAATAGTTGTTGTTGGTAGTTGTTGATGTTGATAATAAACAGATGAAGATTTTATTATTTATTTTGAATTTAAGATTAAAAAAAAAAAAAAATTAATAAAATAAACAAAAAAAAAAAATAAAAAAAAAAAATGAAACGGAAAATAAAAAAAAAAAATTAAATTTTTACGTTATGTTTTTAAATATTTTCAGGAACTAAATGATGATGTTGTTATGCGATTACGCTTAGTTAATTAAATATATTAGTAGATGATAATTGATGAGTGATGAGTGATGATGAGTGATATGCTTTGTAGAATGATTAGAGTTGATTTTACTGGAATATATATCTAATGAATTAAATGACAAAGATATAGAAATATTTGCTTTTTAATTCAAATTGTTTGTTTGATTTGTTATAACAATGTAATCAAGTCAATTGCTTATATTGATATTCTATAAAACTAAACTAAGCAGCGCACTTATCACTCTGATTGATTTATCGATCGATTGTTGTTCATAATTGATTGATTGATTATGTGTTTAATTGTGCGTTGGAGATTTTTCAATTTAATTTCTGATTATTTTTTTTTTATTATGTTTATTAAATAATTGTCTTACTTTATTTATTTATTTCTTTTCTTTGTATTATTATATTCACTTTCCCAGAATCTTGTTAGCATCATCATCATCATCATCATCAACAGTCATCAACAGTCATCAACAGTCATCAACAGCCATCAACAGTCATCATCAACAAATACTATTGTTTTATAAGTAGTTTTCATCACTTAAACTCTCTTTCATTTTGATTAATATTATTGTTATGACAACCTGGTTTATACTTTGTGTCATCTTTTTCTTTTTTTTTTAATTTGTTTGTTTTGGTGCTAGTACACGACTACGGCTACTTTTACTTGCAAATGCCCAGTTTATCCATGTTTGATGGCGCTGGGTTCTAGATTCAATACCCGGATCTTTTTTTTTAAAATGATTGACTTGAAGATCTAGTTTTGATGATTTACATATTGTACCCTTATTTTTTCTTTCAAATTTATAATCTATATATAAGATTATTATTGTTATCAATCTTAACTTTTGAAAATACCTTAGGTCGTTGTCCTTTGGTTGTTATTAATTTGATTTAATTTTATGTATGTATTCTGGTTATTGTTATTTTAATTATTTTTTTTTTTTTTTCATGTCAAGTATAAAATAATTGGTCTCTCACTTCGTATAATTTATGACAACCACTGCTTGTTTATTTTTCTTTTTTGCCAATTTATCACTTATTGAATTCTATTAGATGTATTTAATATATTTGGATTGAGCTAAGACTAACTTGGATTCTTGTTCTTGTATAAGAAAAACTGTATTTAACTTGTGTAGTTATTGATTTTATATGTGATTTATCAATTTAGTAATTAGTTTAAAAGAATGATAAATACCCAATTTCTTCAATGACTCTAGAAATACCCTTATTGATATCATCTACTGGTTTTATTGACTTAAAGTTAAAGACTGTAGAAAGATATGGATATAATTATTTTAACTTTTTCAAGTCAGAGTTGCAAATTAGTAAGAAGTGATCTTCAATTTAGAACTTGTAATTCTTGCTAAATTTGTTTTGGAATTGAATTATTTAGAAGAGAGAAATCTAGATTGTGCTCTTTTGATCATAATTTGTTTACCCAAGAAATCATTTCTTGAAATAGGTTGCGATTCTTGACTTTTTCCATGACTGGTTCTAAAATTAATTTACTAATTTTATTTCCAATTTTACTAACAAAAGGTTTAATAAAGTATCTGTTCTGAGAATTCAACCAATTTAGTCTTATTTTCACAAATAATTTCATTTGCCACGCATAATAGTATATCTCTCTGTTGTTATTGTTAAATTTCTATAATATAACTTCAAATGTTTTAAACCATCATCTTGTATCTAGACCTTACGATTAGTTTGCCATTGTGTGTGCTGTAACTTTAAATCTTTATCTAAAAAATCTTGCATAAAATCAAAAATTATTGCAAAAATTCAAAATTTGACTGCAAAAAAAAGAGAATTGTTAACATTGGAATTGTCTTGATTACAGATAATTCAAAAACTTATAATATATTAGTTAATGATGATGATTGTTTATACCATTAACAAGAATATATTCTTTACATGTATTATTACAATAATAAATCATCAGACCGGAACAAAACTTATCAATATTATTATAAGTAGGTTAATATTTACTTTTAACTATTATTAGCTTATATAACTTCAGTTAACGATGATTTGAATAAAATTGTAATTAATCATAACTATAATAAAAAGAACTGTCTTAATTTTATAAAACGCGACAGAACAAATTTATGACATTACATTTTTTTTTTCTGGTGGATTTGTCTCAAATATTTACACACACACTTTAGTATTATTAATATAATATATAACTCTCTCGCCTTTGGTTTCAAATTTATAATCGATTATTCAAGATCAACTTTAATCATCATGGATGACAATGGAAATTCTCAAGAAGGGTTTGCCGATTTTGATTTCTTCAGCTTTCGAGCTATAATGAATGCTGCCGTTGCTGCTAATGGTATGAATTCAAATGATAGTTTAATTAACAGTTTATGCAACAATTTAACAAACGATGATCCATATATTATACTTGAATCTTTGAACGAATTATCCGAATCATTGTTAATGATGAATGGATTAACCGCTGAACGGATTTTACCACCAAGTTTATGCAAAAATTTAATCAAGATTTTACAAGAACCAAAATTTCAAGAAGAATTAGAACTACAATTGGTTGCATGTAGATGTTTATATAATTTTTTGGAAGTTAATCAAGATTTCATACATGATGCTTTGAATAATAATGCAATACCTGTTTTATGTCAAAAATTATTGGAGATTCAATATATTGATTTAACAGAACAAGTATTACAAACTTTAGAAATGATTTCAAAAGATCCTATTAGTCATAATGCAATTATTCTGAACAATGGTTTAACAGCATGTTTACAATATCTTGATTTTTTAACTATTCATGCTCAAAGAAAATGTTTATTAATTGTTTCAAATAGTTGTACCAATGTTTCATTATCAAATTATTCAAAAGTTAAAGATGCATTCTTAGGTATTTCACAAGTTTTTAAAAATTATAATGATCAAATTGTTGTTGAAAATGCTTGGTTAACTATTTCAAGAATTATTATGTGTTTTAAAAATAAACCTCAATATTTAAATGAATTATTTGGTGAAAATATCGATCTATTAAAACAACTTGTGGATGTTATTATGGTTAGTTGCAATAACAAAAGTCAGACATCATCAAATAATGACCTGAAGATTGTATTAAAATATTCATCATGTTTAAGTTTAATTAAATCATTGATTATTTTAACATCAGTTTCTATTGATGTTTCAAAAATTTTAATTTCAGATTGTAATGTTGGAGAATTTATTATTAAAGCTTTAAAGAATTACAATTCCAATCCAGATGAAAACTTATCTATTGAAACTTTATTATCAGCACCAAAAGAATTAATATCACAATTTCTTAGTTTAATTGGTTATTTATTACCAATAAATTATTCAGTTAAGGATTCATTATATTTAAATTTAGATCATCAAGATATTGGAGAAGAAAGAAAATTAATCAATAAACAAAGAGTTAACTTATGTACAAATGTTATACCTCAAGATTATTTAAAATTTGTTAATAATATTTGGAAATTTTTATTATTAAGTTTCCAATCAACAATGGATTTAGAATTGAGAAGAAAATCATTTTTAAATCTTTATAGAATAATCACATCAAGTTTAGATTTGACTCAAATTGATGAAGTTGAAAACATTTGTGGTATTTTAGCATCAGTAGTTAGTCAAAATAGATTGGTATTAACTAAAGAAGTGATTAGTAAACCACAAGATGATGAACCGAGTACCATTGAAAAGATTGAAGATGATGTTGATATGATGGATGAAGATCAAACTAATGATAGTGAGGAAATTGATAATGAAAGTGACAATGACGATGATGATAATGACAACATTGATGATGATAATGAAGAAAGTGAGGAGGAGGAAGAAGATGAAGATGAAGATGAAGATCTAGAAGAGGATGAAGATGAAGAAGACGAGGAAGAAGTGCATGACGAAGATAGTGATATAGATGAACCACCATTAGTTAAAAAATCACTTGAAGATATCACCAAATTGAATTCATTTATGTTATTACTTAGTGCACTTAAAATAACAAAAGTACTTCTTACATTAGCTCCAGATTTATTTACTCCTTTAATTGAAAAAGAAGGTCTCATTAGTGATATTCAATTAATTATGAATCATTTAAAAGATAAAGTAACACCACCGAAATCACGTTCAAAAAAGAATTTTTCCATAATTTCAAGTTATTCAAATAAATATATTGATACTGAATTTACAAAAGAATATGAATTTAGATTATCAAGTAAAAACATTTATTATGGAATATTAGTCACAACAAAAGAAATTGAAAAATTAGTTTTGGAATCGAAAATTTCAAATGAATCACAAAATATACCCAGTCATTTACAAAAAATAGAAGAAATTAAACTGTTGTTGCAAACTAATCAGATTAACACCGAACAAGAATGGATTGAAATATGGAATACTTTGAAAGAATCAATCAATGGTGAATCTGGTAGTATATCAAGTTTTGAATTTATATCAATTGGATTAATTGAATCATTACTTAATTTATTTTCTCAAGAAGATAAATTATCACAACAAACATTTACAAAAGTATTTTTTGATCAAGATAATGCATCAAATGCAAAGTTATTAATTGAAAAACTACAAGAAGCATTGACAAGATCAGAATCATTTGATATTGTTTCAGCATCAAATAATAGTTATCAATCAAGTTTTTCATCAAGAGAACAACAAAACCAAGCTACAATAATGGCAAATCAAATTAAATTGAAATTATACAATGAAGATAATGATTCTGCTAGGATATCAAGTAATCAAAGTATGGTTTTATCAGTACATGCAATTGCAACTTTTAAATCTGTACTTGAATTTTTAAAACAAAGATTTAGAATACTTGATGAATTGACTGAGAATCAGGATAAGAGGGAATTAAATTGTGAATTTTTAATTAATGGAGAAGTTATTCCAATTGGAACTACAATCTATGGTGCTATATATAGATCATTACAAAATGGTCAAGATCAAATTATTGAACCAAATAAAATATGGTCTACAATTCATAATATAACATTTAGAAAAGCTTCAGTTGAAACATCACCAGAACCTACATTTGTAAGTAATGATTTCAATTATAATGAACGAGAATTGAATTTACATGATGATACTACATTAAATATATTAAAATTATTAAAATATTTATTCCAAATGAATCATAATCAAAAAGTTGGTGTTAAAGATTTTACAAATTGGAAATTAACAGTTAAAATTACAAGACAATTGGATGATATCTTATTACTCGCAACTGGAACACTACCTGATTGGAGTATATATTTGACTAAACAATTTCCATTTATATTCCCATTAGAAACAAGAATATTCTTTTTACAATCAACATCATTTGGATATTCAAGATTGATTCATCAATGGCAAACAAGAACAGGTAGTAATGGGAATGAAGAAACACGTAGTTTAGGTAGACCAACAAGACATAAAGTACGTATATCAAGAAAAATGATGTTACAAAGTGCAGTAAAAGTATTAGACTTGTATGGATCAACACCAGGTATATTAGAAATTGAATATTTTGATGAAGTTGGTTCAGGATTAGGTCCAACAATGGAATTTTATTCAACTGTATCAAAAGAATTTGGGAAACTTAAATTACAATTATGGAGAACTGAAATTACACAAGATGAATATATATTCAACCACCAAGGATTATTTCCAAAACCAATGGAAGAAAGAATGGTTCCTACTGTAAATTGTCAAAAAATAATAAATTTTTTTTCATCATTAGGTAAATTCATTGCCAGAGCATTATTAGATTCAAGAATTATAGATTTTAATTTTAATCCTATATTTTTAAAATTAATTCAAATGATTAATCAACAAGACAAAGATCAACAAGATTATAGTAATATTTGTGAAAATATTGCAACATTTGAAAATTTAAAATTAGTTGATGAAAAATTAGCAAAATCATTTGAACAATTACGTGATTTTAAATCTCAAGGTAAATCAATTGAATCATTAAGTTTATTTTGTTCCATTCCAGGGGCTTTAGAAACTGGATATGAAGAAATATTAACAAATGATAATTTGGAATCATATATTAATAAAGTAATTGAAATTAGTTTATTTAAAGGAATTTTACCACAATGTAAAGCATTTATTGAAGGATTTTCAAAAGTATTTCCATTTGGTAATTTAATCATTTTCAGTCCACAAGAATTAAGTTATTTATTTGGATCATTAGAAGAAGATTTCTCATATAATGTTATATCAAATTGTATAATTGCAGATCATGGATACCTGAAAGAAAGTCAAGTTATTAAATATTTAATTGAAGTATTATCTGAATTTTCAAAAGAAGAAGTTCGTGAATTTTTAATGTTTTTGACAGGTTCACCAAGAAAACCAATGGGTAAATTTAAATTTACAATTGTTAAAAAAGATAATGTAAATAGTTTACCATCAGCTATGACATGTCATAATTATTTAAAATTGCCAAATTATAGTTCAAAAGAAATATTAAGACAAAAATTATTAACGGCAATTAAAGAAGGTGCTAATTCATTCTTATTAAGTTGATATATGAATAGTTAATGTATATATTGAATAATTTAAACTAGCCTCGTGTGAACTAATTTTTTGCAGCCATTTTGAAACAATGTGTAAAAGTATAAGTCTAAATATCTCACTTAAATATTAACCTTAACTAGATATTACTTTGATTTTAATTTCTAGAATCATTCAATAAAGCAAAGGTCAATTTCATAAGGTTTGTAGAAACGATAATTGCACGACATGATTTCTATTTAAAGTATGATTCAAAGAGTGGAAAATTTTCTCTTCTACAATAATCTTAAATGATTATTCATTCACCAATAAGTGAATTTTTTGATAACTTTGCATAATCGAGAACAGGCATGGATTATTTGATGATGAGATTTCTTACCAGATTTATTTGGAATTTGGTCTCATCATAATAAGAGTAATTTTATGTTGAAGATTTCATATATACTATCCATGTTTTTGCCATTATCTACTTTTACTTGAAGTACAATCTGTTAATTACCCATATTGTTTTAATATTTGTTATACTTTCTGGGTCTGTTAAGTACCATTCTCACGTGTTTGTCATGATCCTAATGTGTTACTAAAAATTAAAATATCATCTAAATATACTAAGCAAACTGTTTCAATTAATTTACCATTATCACTTAGTTTATTAATTGTTGCACACTTGGAATCAAAAATAATGTTTTTCCTACTACAAAACTCATGATTATAGCTTGTACACTGAAATGTAATGAACTTGATTACTTTGTCAGATTACAAGAATAACTTGAGGGTAAAAGTAGTAAAATTCAAAGATTTGAATGAAAATATTATAATTCCATTCTATTGCCACTGGATAATTTGGTTTATTACCATAATTTTGGTTGTAATTGTTAGATTTATTACCGTTGATAGTAGAATATTCATCCATTTTTTGCTTATTGTTATAGTAACCAACTTGAAAATTTGAATTGTTGCCAACATAATGGACTTTTGAATTTCTAGATTGTGGAAATATTGTACTATCAAATAAAGATCCTAATTTGATGGATGAGTATTCAACGATGCCCACGTTAATGATCCCACTGCACTCTGATAGATTTCTTTTCCTTCAGCAGTGAGTAATTCTGGTTCTAATTTGTTTGAGTCATCTGATTCACTTTCGATGTATGGTTCCTAGTTGTCATACAAAGTATTACCATGGTTTTGTTTTTGATTATGATTGTATTTTACCGGTCTTGGGATCTTTTTACCACTTGTTTCTTCAATTTTTATTTTAGGTAATAAATTGTTTAAATAATTGATTTGATCCAACTTGTATCCATTATCATGTTTTGTTAATTATTCATTTAAATTTTCAACATTTTTCAAACTTATAAATTTTGAGAAATTCTTGGACAATGTGCTATAATTGGTGTACTTTAAGTTGATTCCATACCTACTTAACTGTGAGACTAACTATACTTGTCTATTTTTATCCATTTTGGTACACGAAAAATATTAAATACATCATCGATTAACATATTTGCAATATCGAGAGACGTTGCTGTCTTCCGAGTAGGAATACAAATCACAAATTCAATAAAACGATTCTTGAAATAAGTGATTTTGTTCAATTTAACTTCAATATGAAATCTGCAACATTTTGACCAGGTTTAGGTTTAAGTTCTATCATTTTTTTATACAATTTCGAATTCAATTTAGAAACGTTAATTGCTTTGTAAATATATTTAATTGAATCAATCCAAGATGGTGCCTTCTTATTTATAACAAAATCTCTTTTAAAACTTTCAAAAATTATAATAAAATCTCAATCTTATTATCATTATGTTTAATTGTAATTGAATGTTTAAATGTTTAAAATCAATATCAGTATGTAATGTGAAAAATTGCAAATATTTTGAAGTATAATCAAAACAACATGTGAGATATTATGATAATTACAAGATATAATTTTAATTTAAACTACTTTTATTTATTACTCTATATATTGTATATACTCAAAGTTTTAAACTTGTTCTTATTCTTATTCTTATTTAACTTGAAGAATCAAACTCAATTTCAATTTTCCCTGCACATAAAAATTGGAATCAATCGGTAATTAAGTGTATCTAACTATGTCAGTGAAATTGAGTAAAGTAGTTGATTCTTTAGTTCAATCATCACCACCAGTAGAATTAAAAGAAGTAGCTAAATCTTTAAATGTTTTAACTTCAGATTCAGGTTTAATTGAAGATTCAATAATTAAATATGTTGAAACCAATGGTGCAGTTGTTGATGAATATATTGTATCCAAATATAACAAAGATGAACAAAGTTCAAAATATATCGATTATATTAAGAAAGAGATTTTCAATGTTGATTTTCAAAAGGAAAAGATTATAGATATAGAAGAATATACTCCAAATATCGAGTATCCTTCTAGTTTCAATCAATTAGTTGACAAATTACAACGTTATGGAGATGATTATTACCCTTCAAACTATGCATTCACTATAATCCCATCCAGTCAAGATGAATTTACTGTGTTATTGTTTGGACAACGATTAAATCATGATAATTTTTACACTGGACAATGGAAATCTCAATATACAATTTCAAATAATAAAATTGTTGGTCAAGTGAAATTAGATATACATTATTTTGAAGATGGTAATGTTCGTTTAAGCTTTGATGAAAATATAAATGGAGAATTATCATCAATTGATGCTTCAAACATTGTAAATTTCATTAATGCTGAAGAATCAGAAATTGTTGGTAAATTAATTGATAATTTCAATACATTGAATCAACAACAATTTAAAAACTTGAGAAGATTATTACCTGTGACTAGATCAAAGATTAATTGGGGTAATGCAATTGGTAATTATAGATTAGGTTCAGATGTAGTCAATAAAAAATGAACAAGTTTATATTAATTTATATAACATCCATATTATGAAAAACGCTAGTAAGATTATCCCCACTACTCTAGTTAAACTTGCATTTCTATTCATAACATTTCTTAACTCTCCTGATGTTCGATTTACCAGAACCATTAAAGACTGGAAATTTTCATTCAATGAATTTAGTATTGAATCTTCTTGTTGTACTTGTCCATGAATCTCTCGATCAACAGTTGTTCTGAACTGATGTAGCGTTGATGCCAACTGATCAAATCGCTGGTTATTCTGATCTTCCCTATGAGAATATAATGAATCGGTCATTGATACTAGATTGATTTTTTTTTTGGTTCGTGTGAAATTTAATTACATTATATATTCTTATTATAAACTATACATTTGGTGGGTAATTATTATAGCTAGCATTACCAAATCCTGTTCTTGTGTTTTGCGGTTGTATTTGCTCTTGATTGTAATTGTAAGATGTTGGAGGTGGCGGCACATATTGTGAATATTGTGTTGGATAAGGAGTTTGAGATTGGATTGGATAAGGAGTTTGTTGGAAACTTGCTTGTTGATGTTGTTGTTTTGATTTATTTGTAATCAGTTGATCTAAAGTTTCATTATATGATTTGATTTCATTTGTTATTTGTCCATTTAATACTCCCAATTCTTCTTTTCGAACATTATACTTATCAATGAAATATCCCAATTGAATTCTTAATGGTACAATTTCATTATACAAATGGGTGATTTCATCTTCATCTGGATTAGTTTGGTTTGTTAAAAGATGTACTAATCTATCAACTTTCTTTTGTTCAACATTTAAAATAAAATCTTCTTGATTTAATTCCTTTTGTAATTCTTGTGGAGATTTACTAACTATTGGTGTAACATAATTTAAAGGAAATATTCCGATTTTCCCATTTGGTAATGATCCTCTCCACCAATCTCGATAAACTGATTCAATAACAGTGATAACGTCACCTTTACGGAAACTCAATTCTTCTTCTTCATAAGATATCAAATCATACAACGCACGTACTTTTGATACAGTGGCAACAGTATGATTCTCTTCTTCTTCTTCTTCTTCTTTCTGTCTTTCCTCTTGTTTTGGTTCTTGTTCTTGATGATTTGGTAGTGGCTTAGTATTAAGATACTCCTTTTTGATATTCTGCTCACGTTCATATTCATGTAAGGATAATTTCAAAATCCGTTGTAATTCATCATCTTCATTATCTTGATCTTGCTTTGTTTTCTCATGTTTGGCAGGTTTGGATGGACCTTGTATATGTTTAAAATATTGCGGATACTCCATCTTGGCTCTATTATAAGCATCAGTCATTGGTTTCAATGATGGATCATTTTGAAAACTTTGATATAATTGTTGTAAAACTTCAACAATTTTATGTTTAACAGTAATATGTAATTTCTTATAATTTAATTTCTTAATAAGTGAATCTTGTAAAAACAGTTTCGAAGCAATTTCTTGTTTCATTCGTGATCCACAATTCTCAGCAATTGCAATCAATAATGACAATGATCTTAATATGACATTTGCATCCCGAGTATTTAATTTATCCTTTAAACTCTTGATAGCAGCTTTTGTTTCTGTTTCTGGATCAGATGATATTTTATCACATACATCTAGAATGTATTGCCAATTATCTGAAGTTAAAGTTGGATCGGTAGCTTTGTTGATTAAATTATCTAATGAACCCATGATCTTGTGGAGGGCAATGATTAAACCGGAGATAATTTAAAAAGCCTAAATCATAGCCAGAAAATTATATACAGGAATTTGTTACCCTTTAAAAATAATTTAATTATCTAATTATCAATTTGATCAAATTTACATAATTAAAGTTGAGAAAGCATTAGAATAAGAATTACATACTTTAAGAATAAATTGATATAACTTGATAATGAATTGTACTTGACTGCTTGCGTTTGGAGTCAAGAACAATGAAATATCTAAACTACGTCATAATGCTGGTCGCACTAACTTCAGATGCTGCCCCTATTTTCAACCCCAACGAACAAAAGCAGTAACATCACCAGTCACCTTTTACTTCCATTCTTCTTTTGAATAACTTGTAATTACAGTAAGCAGACGTCGTTACTCACACAAATACATTGAGAAAACACGATTGTTTGGTTAAAATATTTTCAATGTTGAATTTTGCAGCATAAAAAATTTGGCTGCAAGTGGAAAAACAAAACGGAAAAAGACAATAAAAGAACTGGTTTAAACTTTTTAGCTAAATACCAAATAATTATGTACCTGGTTTAAGATTATAAATTCAAACTATCAATATCTATTGATTAATTAATTGTTTTGCATTACTTCACGTTATTTTTAATTTAAATTATTTTATCTTTTATTGTTTTTGTTTTCGTTCTTTCGTCTCATTGAAATTCAATTTTTTTTTCTTGATATTTTCACCTTGTTTTTATTTTTATTTTGATATTCAATCCTTCTAGATCTAGATATATATATTAGTAGATGAGTTCAGATAAATCTACCTTGTCACCGTCATCACATTTGGATAGCGACAGTGTACACCGTCGTCGTTCTTCATCAGTTGGTAATATCAACATTGGAGATACTTCTTCACCTGCATTATCAACCATGAATACGTCGAAATCTTCAAGAAGAAGATCCAATGCTAGATTATTGGAATTACAAAAGGATAGTAAGACAGATTTTGCAATTGCAAAAAAAATGTATTATGGATTTGGTGAATTGACTTCAAGACAAACTTGGATTGTACCTTTAATTGTATTAATAATAAGTTTTATAACTTTTTATGTTAGTTCTCCAACTGGGAAATTACATTTATTTTTACAAGATATGATTGTTCCTTCATATCATATTCCAGGAACAGATCAATATGGTAAAGGAGCTAATGATTTCAAATTTGTTGGATTTTATGCAATCTTTTTCACTTTTCTTAGAGAATTCATGATGTGTTGCTTTTTAAAACCTTTAGCATTATATTTCGGTTTGAAAAAGGAAAATAAACAAAAGAGATTTATGGAACAAACTTATGCCATGTTTTATTATGGTATCACTGGTCCATATGGATTATGGATCATGTCAAGATTACCATTATGGTATTTTGAAACAACACCATTTTACCTTGAATATCCACATAAATCTCATGATGTTTTCTTCAAGATTTATTACTTGGGTCAAGCTGCATTTTGGGTTCAACAATCTGTAGTTTTAATTTTACAATTGGAAAAACCAAGAAAAGATTTTAAAGAATTGGTCTTACATCATATTATCACAATTGCTTTGATTTGGTGTTCTTATAGATTTCATTTCACTTGGATGGGTTTAGCTGTTTATATCACTATGGATGTTTCAGATTTCTTTTTAGCATTATCCAAAACATTGAATTATTTAGAATCTTCACTTACGGGACCGTTCTTTGTTTTTTTCATTGGTGTTTGGGTTTACTTGAGACATTATCAAAATTTAAGAATCTTGTACTCCGTTTTAACTGAATTTAGAACAGTTGGTGAATGGGAATTGAATTGGGATACTCAACAATATAAATGTTGGATTTCACAACCAATTACATTCTTTTTGATATTTGCATTACAATTAGTTAACTTTTATTGGTTAGTCTTGATTTTCAGAATCTTGTATAGATTTGTCTTTGCTGGTGAACAAAAGGATGAAAGAAGTGATGATGAAAGTGAAGAAGAAAATGATGAAAAGAAGAAATCTGAATAAATACAACCTTATAGTTTATATACACTTAATAATTAATACCATTAACTCACGTAAAGATCCCTTTAATTTCGGTATTAATGATACAATTCAATTCTTTGGTATCTAAGGTCATTAGATCAAATATTTATTTTTTTGTTTACATTTATTTCACAACCAAAATATGAATAAGCAACAACTAGTGAACTTACCAAAGGAAGATTTAATAGAAAAGGTTTTAGAATTGGAATCAATTTTAAATGAATTCCAAGAGTCGAGTAAGGATCTAGAACGTGCGTTAGAAGAAGAGTTACAACAGATGGAAATGAATAATAATGATTTGAATCAAAAAGTTACTTTATTATCTAATCAAGTAACCAACTCCAAATCTCAAATCCAAGATCTTACAAGTGAAAATACAGAACTACAAGACATGATGCATGAAAAAGATTTGGAAATAAGTAAATTGCAACAAAAATTAGTTAAGATTGAAATAGTGAATGATTCTATGGAATCACAAGATAGAATAATCCAAAACAAGTACGAAATACAACAACAATTCAATAATGAATTACTAGAGAAGTTGGCTATACTCGAAGATGATTATGAAAGGGAGAAAAGACATAATGTTGAAAAACAATTGTATATAACAAATTATCAAAATCAAATTAAAGAATTAACCACAAAGAATGAAACGTTAGAAAGTAAAAGGCGACCATCATTGAACCCTGATGCACTGGTATTATCAATCAGAGAAATGTTAAAATCTACACCACCACCGAACAAATTAAGAGATACCCTGTCAAATACTCTTAAAAAGTCTGATTCCCTTCAAAAATTGAAAAATTTAACTATGGATATACAAACATTTCTAGGTTCATTAAAAGTTTCAGATGATGAAGATCAATCTGCGACTACTGTATTGAAATCACAATCCACAACTCAATTAACTGCTGTATCTCATTCAACTAATAAAAACAAGTCTAAAAGAATATCATACAGCAAAAGATTTCTGAGTCTACCTTCAATCGAAGGCTCCCCAACACCAGCAAGAAGAAGTGATGAATTGGTTAACCCACCTAGATCTTCTAAAACGTTTAAAATTGTATAAATAATAAATAACAAGTACGCCTAAAAATAGCGTGGAAAAAAAACTCTAATCCCAAGGTTGATCTACTATTATGGATGATTTTGACAACATTCTAAATCGTTTCAACAACTCGGAAATATTCAATTTCTTATCCAATTTAAGTGAACATTTGTCAAATGATGAAATACAAGAATCAGATTACAATATATTTTTATCTCAATTGTATCAAATAATTGAAAAAACTCAAAAACAATTAGATCAACATCAAGTACAATTACAAGCAGCAAAAAAGAAGAAAGAAGAAGTAACTGAATCTCCAGATGTATCTTTAAATTTATTTCGTTTATTATCAAAGAATCTTATATCTGTGTTGCATAAAATACCATCCAAAATTAATGATTTGACAAATCAATTATTGAATACTTTAGTTTTAATCAATGATGAAATTACTTTGAAATTTCAAATATCAACAATTATACTAATTGATTTATTTGAGCATTTTCCTAATTCAGTTGGTTCATTGATCAATTTTGCAGTATCACAAATTTATAAAATTATAAAAAAGTATCCAAATATTGATGCAAATTTGATATTTTTACTAAATTCAGTGACTAAAAATGCTACAAAATCAGATATTGATGATAAAACTCAAGCAAAATTATTGAAAATCATTACAAAATCAATAATTGAACCAGTATCTTATATTAAAGATAGCTCAACGACTGTTTTGGTAAAGAAGAATTATATTTTATGTTATAAAAATTTATTATTATTGTCAGTATCATCAAATTATGAAGTGTTATTAGCAGCATCAACATCATCAAATTCTGCAGGAGCGAAAATGAAACCAGAAGTTATTATGAATCAACAACATCAATTTCAAATTAACTTGCTATCAAGTAATGAAAAATATATTAATTATGGTCTATCCAATTATTCAAAAGAAGTTAGAATTGCAACAGTTGATTTACTAGCTTATTTATTATTAAATTTAGTACCAACAGGGAAATATGATCCAATTGAATATCTATTGACTTTACTTCCGTTACCTGATTCTAACATTTATGATCCAAGTTTAAGTTCAAAACTTTCTAAAAATGGTGAACCAATATTTGATACTAGAAGAGAGAAAAATACAATATCAAATCATGATAGTGAATCTATAATTGAATCAAATCTCGAGCAAAGTCTATTCCAGTCAAGTGTTATTCAAACAACTATTTTTTACATTCAGTTGGAACAATTTCAAAATTCCGACTATTTATCAACAAATTTAACTTCAATTTTAGATTTAATTTTAGGCAAATTTGATGATTTGGATAATCCAAATCATATACAAAATCAAGAATGGAATAAAGTCTTACAAGTTTTCAGTTTATTGATTGAATTTATTGTTCAAGAATCAGGATCATCAAGTCATAAAATATTGTGTGATTATTTATATGCCAAATTTTCAGAGTCATCATCTACTGAAAGTAAAAGTTTAAAAGAAAGAAAACGGGAATCAAAAATATTCTTCAAAAGTAAAAGTAGCGTGAAACAAAAGGATTTGAAAAATTGTAATGTATCACCTTATACAAATTCTTATCAAGCATACGTACTATTGTTCATCATTGATATGCTTTTACCATATGGTGTAAATTTTGAAAATGAACAAGAGGTTGAAAAAGACAATGGTGATGATTTAACTATAACAAAATCAGAAGGTAATGTCTTTATAAAAGATGTATTATTCAAATTGATTGTGAATAATAATTTTTATACCAGAAACTATGCATTGAAATCATTATTAGTATATGCTGAGAATACCCCAGCGGACATCAATCAATTAATCTTGTATGCATTCAAATTGGTGAATCAAGAACACAAACATTCAGACAAAGAGAGTGTAAAAGGAGATGAAAATATTTGTAGTATTCCAATGGTGAGGTTATTGAATTATTCATTAGCATTATCTTCATTATTCAAACAAACAAGTCCAGTTTTATTACAAAATTCAACAATAGTTAAAGTTCTTAGTTTTTGTACACAAAATTTGAAACATAATACAACATCCAACGTGAAAAATACAAGTTGTTGGATTATTTTATCATCATTAGTCACATTGTATAATTTTTCAGAATATGTTAAATTAAACTCATCACAATTTTTAGTATTTTGGAAAAGTTTGTTAACTTCTCAATTTATAAGTGGGGGTACATCATCAACACCTGAATTGCAAACTGATGAAATTATGCATAATTTGAAATTAAGAAATTTTAGTTTATTATGTCTTTTAAATTATTTAAATTCAGTTGAATTAACACCAGAATCATTAAAACAAATTCAATTTTTATTAACAAAATCTTATAATTATATATCATATTTGGAAAGTAATATTGAAAATGTAGGATCAATTACAAGTTTAAATCCAATTAATTTTAATGAATCAGATTATAATCCAAATTTGTTGAATAACATTTTGTATACAAATTTTGGTTGTGATAAAAAAGTATCTAATGAAAGAACCATGATTAGTTTGATATTATACGCTAAAAAAATCATATTACAAAGTTTTACCAAATTGGCAACTATTTTTAAAAGTGATATCAATTCAAATATGATAATTTTTTTGATTAAAATTTTCAGTGATGTTAAATTGTTTTCAAGAATCCAACCAGTTGAAAATGAAAAATCATCGAAAACAAAGAAACTGTTGAATAAAGTTGGAGATTATTCAGATGAAGACGAATATGTTTTTAGTGAAGATTACAATTATTCATTTGGTGTGACTAGTAAATTAAAATTCCATTCAACAAATATTGATGAATTATTAATCAAGTTTCCTTATGAAGAAAGTGAAAATGTTAAAACACAATGGTTAAGAAATACATTTACTAATAAATACAAAGAATTACCAAAAAGTAGTATTGAACAAAATAATAATCATGAAGTTGGTTCTTGGTTTGATGTATTTGAAAAAATATCCTTTGCTTCAGTTGACAATTCAATCAATTACGATCCAAACATTTTATTGACTCAAAACTATTCTAGTCAAGAGACATATTCAACTACTTTGATCACTTCATTGGTGGATTTATCAATCGAATTGTTTCAATTGACATTTTCACATTTAGGTACTAAAATTCAGTTTTCTTTACTTGAACAAATTAGAACTTCTTTATCTGGTAGCCAAGTTGATGCAATAAGATCAAAAGCTGTTAAATATAATGTTTCTATAGCATTACATGGATTGTTAACTAATTTGGTTAAAAAGAAAATTACTTTAGAATCAGAAATAACTTCAGTTATTATTGATATAATTAAAAAGCTTGATTCTGAAAACAAACAATTAATTACAATAAATTCATCTTCAATTGGATTAGCTGTATCATTGTTAAATCAAGATGATATTTCAGGTCATATTTCAACTTTAGTAAATGATGTTGTTAATAAATTTAATCCATATGAAAGAAGTTTTGCCATATTGTCATTATCAAAAATTTATTCATCAACAAAGATTGGTTTTAATGATATTTTCAATATTTTGTTTCAATTTTTAAATGATCCAAATCCAATAATTTATCACACATCTTTGATATCCTTGATTGATATTTTCAGCCTGAATTTAGATAAACTTTCATTGATACCAAATGTTTTAAGAAAGATATTTGATAATTATTTAAATAATCAATTCGGTTACGAATTGAACAGTAGAGTTTTAGTTAATTTGAAAATCAAATACAGCACAATTATTCCAAGTACTATTTTATTGAGATTGTTTGTTAATTCTTTGGGTCCTGGTTTAAATGAATGGAAGAATGATGATAAACAAAGATTGAAAAATTTGATAACATCACTTAGTAATGGTATTGGTTTAGTAACTTTGGATGATAACGTTAAAGTTTTCAAAAACTTACTTGGATTATTTCAAGAATTAATCATATTTGATCAAAATTTAATCAAAGGAGAAGTTAAATTTTTCACAAAATTGTTAAATCTTATAATTTCTAAAAACTTGAAGATTTCAATTGCAACCATTTCACCAACATATTTAAACATTGAATCTATATTCCCATTTAATTCAAGTTTTGATTTATATTCAGCTGCATATGAATGTTATTATGAATTGATAAAAATCTTTGGTGTAGAAATATTAACACCAGAGTCAATTAATTTGCTTTGGGTATCAATGAATCTTCAACCTTGTGACACCCTTAAAAAATTCATAACGTTATGGTTAGAATTAAGTTTAGAAAAAAATTGGTTTACAATTTTAAATTCATTATATCAAATAAGTTTTAGAAAATTAGTTGGACCATTTATAGAATCTAATTATCAACAGAAACTATTACCATTACTGCAAAGAAGAAAGAAGAAGAATGCAAATGTTGATTTTAAAGATGAAGAAATTGAAAACATTGTTGGAGATGATCAATCTGAAATGGATAAAAATGAACCTATTTCTTGGGAATTTAAATTGTTCATTTACGATTTATTGAATCATTTATTAGATTTATCTAAAAAGAAACCAAAATTAGTCGATAGATTGAAATCGAAAATTCCTGAAATTGTTAAATTGTCATTTTTAGCTTCAACTTCAACAATAACTGAAATTAAATTAAAAGGTATTGAATTATTAGATCGAGCATTAGGTTTATTTGGTGAATTAGCTGACCCATTATATCCTACTGTTTCTATTTTAGAACAACAACAAGCTCAAATTATTAGTGCATTGATACCATGTTTTACTCCAGGTAATGATTCAAAAGTAATTGTTGAAGCTATTCATGTATCTTCTAAATTTATCAGTTTACCAAAGATTAAATTTTACTCCAAACAAAGAATATTAAAGACATTGATTTATTTATTAGAAGAAATATCATCAAATAAATTTTTGAAATTTGGATTTTTAGAAACAACATCTGAATATGGTAAAAAATCTATTCAACTTTCTATTTTAAATTGTTGGGCTATTTTAAAAATTGATTCAGTGGATAATCAAGAAGTTGAGCCTGAGTTTTTGGAAATTTTAAAGAAATATTCAACATTATTAAACTCATTATGGATCTTGGTACTTCGAGAATTTTCAACTTTGAAATATAATGAATCTTCAAGTAAAGAATCGGAAATTTATGGTAATTATTGGATAAATTTCATCAGTGTATTATCATTGGAACTAGAATTAAATCATGAATCTATAGACAAACATTTGGGTGAAGATGCACAAAACTTTTTCTTTATTTTGTTCAGTCAATGTGTTGAATCATTAATGAAAAATAAAAATACAACTGAGGTTTTAATAACAGCAAATAGATTAGTTTTAAATCCAGATTTAGTTGAGTTATTATTCAATGATCAAATCTTTGGTGAAATTATAGATTTATTTGATAGATTGATATTAATTGATGATGATACTGAAATTCAGTGTGATTTGATTCAAATTACGAATACAATGTACCATACATTTTTCAACAATAACAAGGATAATATTGAAAAAGGGTTTGATAAACTATTCGAATTGATTAGAGTTGCAATGTTACCATTATTTAGAATATTACCATTTTTAAGATCCGATTTTGATGCTCAGAATGAAAAAGATCAATTATTAATGAAACGTGCAGATAGTACACCAAATTTGTTGGTATTAAAGAAAGTATTTGAAAATTTAATTGATATAATACAATTGTTACCAAAAGTTGTTAAATCGGATATTTATTCAGTTATATTATACATTTTTGCAAGAATTTATCAAACAAAGAATAAGATGTTAATATCAATAATTATTCCATATTTGAAAAATATTATTCTTGAGACAAAAAATTTTGGTGATTATAAATTAATTGAATTGTTTTATGCAAATGTGAAAGATACTTATGAGATTGATGTTGAAAATAATTATTCAGTTATAACTACTGTTGTATTGGTGACCAGTGGTGATATTCAATTGAATGAAAAAGATTCATTGGTTTTAAGTCATTCTTTGATGGCATCATTGGAAAAACAAGAAACTGCACTGATGGGTATTCAATGTATAAAATCGTTGATTCAAACATCAAAAGATTCAAATAAATTAATAACTAAATATTTGATATCTGATTTAATCAAGCATACATTTGGTTCTGAGAATAAACATTCAATAGATTCAAAAATTTCAATAGAGATTTTATTATTATTTACAAAAGTTATATTCAATGATCAAGTGAAATCAATTGCACTTTATTCAATATTGATTCCTTTATTAATCAAAAATGAAGAATTGGATAAATTATATTTACATGAAAAATTAATGTATTTGGTTAAACAAAATCCAGATAGTTTTAAAATTGTTGCAAATACAAAATTAACTGATTCTCAAAGACAATTGACAGAAGAATTAGTTAAATTGGACATTTCTACAAATGAAAAAAGTCAAGTCTATGAAGCCAATCAAGAATCAGAGATTCAATTAAAAACATTTGGGTCATAGACCAACTAATACCCTTCTTAACATTTATAAACACATATGATTACATAGATTGGTATAGATAAAACGCGTATTATATTATTTATTTTTATTTTTCGTGTCTCTATTTTTAAAAATCATTGATCTATGTCATTACAAGAACCTCAATTACAGAATATAGATATAGATAGTTTTGATCTAGGTGGTTCTTCATTGTTTAATGCATCAAATACTTCAAATACTCAAACTGAAAATGATCTTTTTGAAGAAAGACAAGATTATTTACCAACATCAAAACCACCACTTAAAATCAAATTAGCAAATGGTTCAATAAAGAGAATAGAACATAAACATAAACAACCAAACCTTGAGGTATTTGATAAAGATTCAATTTTTAGCGATACATATATGGATATGGATCTCTTGATGAGAAAAGTGGAGCTACGAAATAAAATTAAAGACAATAATGAAAAAGTTGATGCCATGGCTAATAAACCTAAAACTATGAAATCTGGTCAAATATGGTCTGAAAAATATAGACCTAATAGATTCATTCAATTATGTTCAGCAGGAAATGATAAACAATATAGATCAATTTCTTTATGGTTGAAAAAATGGTCATCAATAGTGTTTGGAGAAGAAATTACTCAATCAGATCATGTGGATACTTTGGGAAGACCACATCATAAAATTCTACTAGTTCATGGGCCTGCAGGTATAGGAAAAACAACAGCTGTGCATATTATTGCAAAACAACTTGGTTATTCTGTTCAAGAATTGAATGCTGCAAATAGTACTGATTCCATACAACAATCACTGAATATTGGTAACACCACAAATACAACATCAGCTTTGAAATTGAAAATAATAAATGCATTGACTTCGAATTCGATTAATTTAAAGCAAAAGAATAAGCCATCGTGTTTGGTGATTGATGAAATAGATTCTTTGGCAAACATACATGAAGTTATAAGAACTTTAAATGATTTAATTCATAGTGATCAAAAGGCTTACAATAAAAAGGTTAGAAAAGAAGCTAAAGGAAAGAAAAAGGATTTACTTTTGAATAGACCCATTATATGTATTGCTAATGACATATATACCAATAATTCAGGTAGATATGGACCAAATCCTATGGATAAACTAAGACCACTTTGTCATCAAGTACAATTTAGAAAACCAGGATCTACTGTATCTATATCAGGAGCTAAATTGAGCGGTAATGCTGTTAAATCAGTAAAAGATCATTTAATGTATATTAATCGACAAGAAGAAATAGGTTTAGATTTTCAAGAAATTGGTGATATTATAGAAATTTGTGATGGTGATATCAGAGCTTGTATAAATCATATACAATTCCAAGGTAAAAAATTAAATACATTAGACATGAAAGTGAAAAAAGAGTTCAATCAATTGATGGATACCCAATTATCCTGGTATACTATGGTTGATCAATTATTTAAACGAGAACCACAATTATCAAAAGATGAGAATTTTGCAAAGTTGGTTGATAAATATATGAATGGTGATGCAAAATCTATTACGGGTAGTACAAGTTCATTTGATAAAGTTATAAAAGGTGCATTTAATAAATATTTAGATGTTGTTTATCATCAAGATGATTCTTTAAAGAATCCTTGTGAATTAAGTGATTGGTTACATTATTATGATACATTCAGTGGGTTTAATCAAATGGATTTAAGTCAATATTATCCTATAACTGCACTTAAAATATGGTCAATGTTTTCAGAAATCAACCCATTAAAACATAATCATCAATTGATTCCAAATGCAAAGAATTTAGAATTTGAAACTTATGAAAAACTAAAGGTAAATAAAAATGTTGCTAAACAAGTTGTTTACAATTTACCAATCAATGCACAATTATCAATAGGTGGAGCCAATGTTGAAAACTTGACATGTCAATTCTTACCATGTTTATCCAAATTACTTATTCCAACTATACCATCAAAAGTTAAATCCAATTTAAATGATCATGAGAAATCAAAAGTTGAAAAATTGACTGAATTGATTAAAAACTTTGATATATCATTAGAATATCTGAAAGATTACAATACCGGTTTATCGTCATTGAAACTAAATCCTGATTGGGAATCAATCACTACTTTTGATAATTATCTTGCTCCAATATCTTCAGCTGCATTATCTAAACAAATACAATCTAAACGTCAAATATTGTTCCCATTAATCACAGCTGAATTGGATAGACTTAAAATGGCAGCAAACCCCATTAATGTTAAACGTCCATTAGAAGAATCACAAACTGAGAATATTTCAAAGAAGAGTAAATCAAATGGTAACAGTATCGATTTTTTCAGAAAGAATTATGAAGTAATCAACAAAGATGAAAAAGAAAATAATGATTTCATGCCTTCTAGAATATGGGTTAAGTATAATGAAGGATTTTCAAATGCTGTTAGAAAAAACATAGGTTGGAATGATATCTGGTTGGCATAATATACAAAATATTAATGAATATACTCTTTCTTCTCTTGGTTGATTTTAACCGTCGTATTTTATACGATCGCGTTTTATTTAATTTGAAAAAAATTAAACAATCAGTATGTCATTAATTAAAGAATCAACTGTTGCATTAATAACAGGAACGTCCTCAAATTTGGGTTTCAACATTGGAATTCGTTTATTAGAACAATTACCACTGTCAAAAGATATCACATTAATAGTAACATCCAGAACGTTACCAAAAGTTAAAGAATCAATTTCAGATATTAAAAAATATATAATTGAGAAAATACCAGATAAACTAAACAAAGTTGAATTTGATTATTTATTAGTTGATTTCACTGATATGATATCAATTTTATCAGCATATTATGAATTGAATCAAAAATATACTCATATAGATTATTTATTCATTAATGCAGCTCAAGGTGTTTATGGAGGTATTGATTGGAAAGCTGCATGTATTGAAGTTTTACAAAATCCAATTGAAGCAGTTACAAATCCAACTTATAAATTACAAAGGATTGGAGTTGAAAGTAATGATAATTTAGGTTTAGTATTTCAAGCAAATGCATTTGGACCTTATTATTTCATACATAAAATTAAACATTTATTACGTGAATCACAAGGTAAAATTATATGGATTAGTTCATTAATGTCACATCCAAAATATTTATCATTTAATGATTTACAATTGATAAGAAGTCCTGAATCTTATGAAGGTTCAAAACGATTAGTTGATTTACTTCATTTTGGTACATATAAATCATTAAAACAAAATTATAATATTGATCAATATTTAGTTCACCCTGGAATTTTCACAAGTTTTTCATTTTATCAATATTTAAATGTATTCACATATTATGGAATGTTGATGTTATTTTATTTAGCAAGATTTTTAGGTTCACCTTATCATAATATTTCAGGATATATAGCAGCAAATGCTCCTGTTGCTGCTGCTTTAGGAAATACAAAAAAAGAAGTGAAAACAGGTTCATCTTGTACAAAGTTTGGTAAAGAATATTTATCTTATGAAGAAGTAGATACTACAGGACTGGAAGATGTTGTTGCTTATTTTAATAATCTTGTAAAAGAATGGGATGAGAAATTAAAAGATCAAATTGAAATTACTCGTCAACCATAATATATACATTTTAAATGCTGTATTCTAAACATTTACATCCACAACCACTAGCACATTCTTCATTTTCTTGCCACCAATCATTAGCACAATTTGTATGTAGAATATGTTCACAAATTGTACATAAAGTAAAACTTTTCGTTACAATTAAATGACACAAATTACAATGTTTTAATAAACTTGCTTTTTTTGTATTCCATGAATTTGGTCTATTTGTTGAAATTGTTGTGATTGAATTGATATAATTTCCATTTGATTGTTGTAATGCTTTTCTTCGTAATCCCATTTTACAATTATGAATATCAGAACTTTTCTCTTTAAAGCAAGTCTTGGTATAATTGAATTCCAAAATTTCTAACCTACTAATTGGTAATCCCCAATTATACAACATCTCTGCATATTCTTCTCGATAAAATTTTAATCTATCTTCATCGATTGAATTTAATAATGGTTCATTGAATTCTTCTTCATTCAAATCTAAATCGTATGAGTTAAATAATTCAATTGTAACAGTAGGTTCTTTTGGTTTTAAATTGATTTTGGTAGATGTCGTTGTTAATTTTTTTGGTTTTCTTGGTTCAACAACTCTTGAAAGTCGTTTAGGTAATGGTAATTTCGGTTGATCATAAAAATTATTTACAGATTCTGTAATTGATGAAAATGAATTGTTATTAGGTAAAGACTGACCTCCAACTGGTGGACTACTCATCATTGCTTTCCTGATAAAACTAAACTTTTCAGGAGAATCATTATACACACTGCCTGTATCGACTGATGATGAAATTGAATGAGCATAAGTTATAGCTGGTGTTGTTGAAAAATCTCTTTTAAATGTCAGTAATGATGAATTTCTATGATGAATCTCTTCAGGTGAAAATGAATTTAGGTTAAAAAATGATTGACTTAATGAACCTGGTAATGTATTATTACGACTACTAACCACTGATTCTGTTGTTTCATCTCTTTTAAAATTACTTTTACCTTCTTCATGTATAACACATGCCATAACTGCAAGCATTTGAAGATTTTGTCTTTCTTCAAAATAATTGAAAATTTCTTTAATTAACCATCTTGATCCAAATGGATGATGACCCCAAAAATATTGATTATTTTGTTCTTTCATTAATTGTTTAGGTAGGAAATAACCATCGCCAAATTGTGATTGTAAATTATCATTCTTCATTAAGATTATCGCTAACAATTTCCAAATATCACTGATATCTTTAAGACCATGATCTAAAGCAACTTTAGAATTATAATTTGCAAGGTTTTCAGCTGTATCATTTGAAACTTTATATTCACGAGCTAATGCAAGTTTATCGGGTAATAAATGACTGTAATCAAAGATACCAATGACATTTGTATTTTTAAAATCTTCTGTTTTTCTATAACTTTTACTAACAGATCTATTATTTGAACCACCATCAATACTGGTAAATCGATTTGATGAAGATTTATGATTACTTGCATGATCAGCAAACCTACTACCCAATCCAAATTGAAATAATCCTGAAGCTTTTTTCTTTGATCCATCATCTTTAATTAATTCATTCCAATCATTCTTAAGACTTGCATCTGAAGAAGTACTTGTTAAATTTCTTTTCAATCCATCATTAAAATCATCATTATCTTCCATATCAGAATCAGATGCAATTGAATCATTACTTTTATATACTTTCAAATTTGAATAATTATCTGCAAATTTAAATGCATTAAACTCTTGTAATGAATTATTTTTTTCAATAGCTCTTTCCTTTGGAATGAAAAAACATACTAATTGACCAGAAGGTGCCCAAACTGCACCACAACCTTTGGGTAATGGAGTAGAATCAAATATTTTTTCATCAGCATCATCTTTAATTGAATCAGTACTAATTTCTAATGTTTCATTAGCATGTGGTATCAAATCTGCATCTTCTTCTCCTGATGAATAACCATTTTCCATAGCAGCTGAAGATAATATTTCATTAAATCCTGGTTGTTGATTAAGTAAATCATCGACCCATCCTTCATTACCAACTTCTTGAATAAATTCGACATCCTCTTCATCATTCCCTCTGCTTTCAATCATAGTATCATCATCTAATTCTACTTTATCTCCAAGCAAATATCTTAAACAAGGTTCTAAACAAAATCGTTTATACTTGTTACAATAAAATTGAGCAATTTCATTTAAATGGTTTTGCATCGTATCTCTTATTGATTTTGTCAATTCATGAGTTTCTTCAATATTAAATTTAATCAAATTTTCTTTCAGTATTTTAACTAATTTCTTTGTAGACAAGTTTTTCTCAAGATCTATCAATTCAAGATATGGATAATTTTTTGGAAATGTAATTTCAACTCTCATAAATACCAATTTTGATTCTTCTTCTTCATCTGTATCCAATTTTTCAGGAATAGGTCCACTCAAACTAACAACCAATTCACCGGTTGATACTGATATTTTTTCAAATCTAATCTTTGGAAATTTATGTCCAACTATACTTACTTCTTCACCGAAATTTGTTGGACCATCGTTTAATTTCGATGAAGTACTATTTTTACGTTCATCGTCATCATCACGTCCAGCGTGACCAATTCTAACTCCTGATATCCAATTTAAATGATTTAATTGACTAAACTCTGGTCCTGATTGTATATGTTTTTCAGCTATTTGTAATGATGTGACCGCTGATAATAAATCACCACCATTTGTTTTTGCCAAATCATCTATTGTAACTGGTGGCTCACAACAATATGTATCATAATTATAAGCTTGATTCAATTCCAGTGGTGTAGCTGATCTAGTTTCATAATCCAGATCTTCTTTGAAAACATTATAAAACGAAGGGTCATAATTTACCAGTTTATATAATTCAGCATGATGTGGCCATAGCTTCAAATCATAATCTTGAGCTGACCATGTTACTAATTGATAATCTTTCCATTTATGTTTAGAATCAAACCCTTCATAATTTTCATGTTTTGTTCTCCATAAAAAATCTTTCATTGGTCCACTATGTCCTTTAAATGAATAAACAGTATCTAAACTAATTCTTTGAGTTTCTGAAGTTTTTAAATATTCTTGATAAGCACTATCATAATTTGCAATATGTATAGCATTTTTACCACCAATCAATGGCATTATACCACATGCTTTATCTGTTCCAAATGGTAAACTTCTAGCTCTTGCAATTGGGAAATCTGTATCAATAATTACACTTGGATTAATTGTCTCTTTATCTTTTATATCAAAATAACAATCTCGATTCATACTTTCTTCTTTTTTATTTTCCAAGTTCCAAAATTTAACTGTATTATCATTTGAACAAGTAATTATATTTTTCAAACCTTGTGTAAAATCTAATCCATTGATTTTCCCATCATGAGCATTTTCATTCTTTATCAATGGCAATGCACCTTTCCTTGTATCCCAAACATAAAAGGAATGATCATGAGTTGAAGCAATTTCATGAGGATTTTCATGATTCCATTTAACTTGTATGGCACCTGCTCTCCATTCTGCCCATTTTGCAACTGGTTTCCTTGGTGTACGCATATCCCAACTCAATATAAATGTATCTATAGAGCAAGTCGCTAGTACTTCTGGATCAAATGGATGGAAATTAATATCTGATATTGCTCTTGAATGTGAATGTAAAATATTTGCAATTGCATTTTTTGAAGGTCGACTTAAATCCCATAATAAAGCCTTTTGATTTGATGTTGAAATACACCATGATGGTTTAACAAAATGATGTGGTGACCATTGAACATCTGCAACTTCCCATGAAGTTATATGATGCAACCATCTTGGAGGTGTGAATGGATCTTCTAAATCAATTATAAATAATCCTTTTCGACCTGCCAAAACTGAATCTCTCCCATTTGGAGATAATGACATAGCACCAATTGCTCCATCTACTCGTAGCAGTAGTGAATTTCCAAATGTTGTAGATTCATTGGGATTTACCATTAATAGTACTTGATATTTATCAGAAAAAAAAAACAGTTAATATCAAAATGTCACTAAAAACAGAAGATATGGAAATAGATGAAGAATTCAACGATGTTGATGATCATATTATACCTGAATCAGAGAATCCAGAGAAATCAAAAGAAGAAAAATCAAAAGAACGTCAGCAGAACTTGTCTGCTGCTGCACAAGCTAGTGCTGCTGCTGCAACAATAATACCAGATTTACCAGATTTAACAAGAAAAGATAAAACATTGAAAGAAGTCTTGGATATGATGGATGGTGAATTTTCACCAATTATACCTGATGCAGTAACTGATTATTATTTAGCAAAAAATGGGTTTGAAACATCAGATGTTAAAATTAAAAGATTATTAGCATTAGCTACTCAAAAATTTATAAGTGATATTGCACAAGATGCTTATGAATATAGTAGAATTAGAAGCTCAAGTGCGGTATACAATTCATCTAATCCTCAAGTAAGAGCTAAACAATTACTACAAGGACAACAATATGTTCAACAACAAAATACAGCAGATACAGAAAATGGTGGTGATCAACAACAAGCTCAACTGTCCCATTCAAATGCAGGTAATCAACATGGGAAGATTGTATTAACTATGGAAGATTTAAGTAATGCCTTGGGTGAATACGGTATGAATGCTACAAGACCAGATTTTTACAGATAATTAATTTATATATATATTACATACCAAATTGTCTCATCATTTGTTGCATCATTCCTGGATTTTGCATCATTTGTTGCGCTTGTTGAGCCATTTGTGGATTTTGTCTCATCATTTGTTGTGCTTGTTGCATCATTTGAGGATTCATCATACTTGATAATCCACCAGCACCAGAAGCACCACCTCCACCTAACATACTCATAGCTTGTTGCATGAAGTTTGGATTGGATTGTGCTTGTTGCATCATTCTTTGGAATTGATTGCCTCCAGCTTGACCTGGTTGACCCGGTTGACCTGGTTGACCTTGAGCAGCTATTGCTGATTTAGCCATAGTTGACATCATTTTATGTTGTTGTAAAATCATTTCTACTTCAACTGCAGCACAACCTGACCCTCTTGCTACTCTAATAATTCTAGTTGGTTCTTTTATAAATATTTTACCATCACTTTCTAATTCCTTGGTTGTCATTGAATCCATTATATAAATCATATTTTTAATCTTTTTCGATGTTTCTTCTTCACCAACTTGAGACATTATATTTGATAATCCTGGGATCATAGACGCTATATTTGTCAATGGACCCATTTTTAAAAAATTATTCATTTGATTTTGAAAATCTTTTAATGTGAATTTACCTTCTTTTATATTTTCTATTGTTTGTTTATGACCTTCATCTTGATGTAAGTTTAATGATTGTACTTGTTCAATTAATCCTTGTATATCACCGATACCTAATAATTTAGAAATAAATGTTGTTGGTTTGAAAACTTCTAAATCTCCAATATGTTCACCTGTACCAATAAATACAATTGGGGTTTTTGTAGCTGCAACAGCTGATATAGCACCACCACCTTTTGCATGACCATCCATTTTTGTCAATATAATTGAACCAAAATTGGAACTTTCTTTAAATGCTTTAGCTTGTGATTCAGCAGCTTGACCTATTGATCCATCCATGACCATAATTGTTTGTGTAGGCTGTACCATTTCACCTATCTGCACCATTTCAGTGAATAATTGTTCTTCTTGTCGATGTCTACCTGAAGTATCTACAATGATTATATCGAATTTTTCTTGTTTGAATTTTTGTACACCTTCATATGCTATTTTCACAGGATCTGGTTCTAAATATGAACCGTAATATGGTATATTTGCTTTGATAGCATTTTGTTTCAATTGATCAAAAGCACCTGCTCTGAAAGTATCAGCACATACTAGACCAACTTTAAATCCTCTCTTTTTATAATATACAGCCAATTTTGTACATGATGTAGTTTTACCAGCACCTTGTAACCCGACAAACATAATAATATGACTTGATTCTTTTGATACTCTAACTTTTTTACCATTAATAGTCTTGGTACTAGCTGATAATTTCTTTGGTTTTGGAGGTTCTATACTTGAATCCACCAATGCACACAATTCATCAAATATAATCTTTTGTAATTTCTTTCTTTTATTCATGGCTGATGATTCTTGAAGTACATTACTTTCATCAATTTTATTTTTAATATTACCTCTTAATTTTGCAACTAATTTAACATTGACATCTGCTTCTAACAATGCAGAACAAATATCTTTAATCATTTGCTGTATTTCGTCATCTGTCCCCGCCTCAACAGATGACAATGCACCTCGCAAACGAGACCCAAGATCTGCTAAAACCATAATCTATTAATCTTGTAACTTTGAAAAAGTTTGTAGAAAAAAAAAAAAAAAAAATCAACAAGTCGTGTCATAAATCATATCATGGAAGAAAAGAAAGAAGAACTACAATCAGATTATGTGGAGAAAGATACAAAGAAAGTGAATTTTACTCAAGGAGATTCGAAAGATTTTAAGTTCTATCCTGATAATCCAAAAAGTCATATACATAAGTATAGGTGGACGATGAAAGAACCATCAAAATTTTATGACCCATGTGAAGAAAGTAGACAAGCATCAATGGATTGTTTATATCGAAATCAAGAAGATAAATATGCTTGTCAAGAGTTTTTTGATGCATATCGAGAATGTAGAAAAGATTTCTTTGATCAAAAGAAGAAGGCTAAAAGAGAAGGACAAAAAGGTTGGGGTTGGTATTAAACATTGTATATATTAATTAAAGAATATCACAAACTGGATTAATCATTTTAATCACACCTGTAAGTTTTGTTTCGATAGAGTCGGAATGGGTACCAGTATTGAATGTCCTTGAATTGATTGGAACTTCATCTTCAAATAAATCGAAATCGTCATAAACATATGTGCTTCTGTTTGAGAATTCAACCAAATTTTGATTTCTTGATAGTATGATATTGTTATGTCTGTTGAAAAGTGGTAAAGTATTTTCCATTTCAACTGTCCCCAATTTTCTATTAATTGAGCATATTAGTGTAGCTTTTTGAGTTGATTCTTTACTTTCATCTGATAAAATGTTATTATAAACTTTCTTATAATTGTTAATATAATCTCCTTTACAATGGACAAAGATGAAATTAATGAAAATGTCTAAGAATTTTGAAACATCAACTTCAATTGTGAATAAAATATAATTTAATTGAACATTTAGTAAACTTGTACATTCTTCGCTAGTTATTTCATCACAGAACTTTTTTGCTAAACTTCTTTCCCAATCTTCTAAGAATAAATCAGTATATCTTTTTGAATGATTCTTTTTATTTTCAGAATTGGGAATTGAAAAATCTTTTGTTAATTCTGGTAAATTCATTTTAAACTCTTTAGCTAAATTTAAAGCTTCTGATTTTTGAGATTTTTTAGCTTTGATTTCATTAAATGATTTCAAATGGAAATCCAAATTTTTAATAAAATTTGTGAAATAACCTTCTTTAAATTGTTTGAATGGTTCAATTTTCATCCACTCTAATAATTGTAATCTAACCTGATTGGATTTAAATCTTGCAGATGTAGAATTTGTACTTGATAAAAACCTTAAATCATTATTTTTAAAATCAATCATTCTTCCTTGGAATGGTAAAACGATTTGATTTGTTTTAAAATTTTTATATTTAACTTTATCATCAATTGAGATTCTATCTAGTACATTTAATTTCCTTACTAAAATCTTATTTCGTGGTAGATTATATGATGTTTCACTAAATCCACAAAAGTATTTAGTAAAATTATGTAATTTTAATAATGTTGATTTTAAAGTTTGATCAATTGAAAATTTAAAGAATCCATGTAAAGTATCAGATACTTCAGTTAAAATAAATTCACATTGTTCTAATGGACAACTACCAATTTCAAGTTTATAATTATTACCTGATTGAAAAACACTACTTGTTAATCCATCAAGTATACTTTCTTTTTCATTATTTGTATAAAAATTTTGATAATATTTAATTTCAGCATCATTTGATTCATGTGAAACCTTTTGTCGTTTTCTACTTGTAATTTTTGAATTTATTGTTCTTTTCTTTGTACTTTTAGGTGGTGGCATTGGTTTTTGCATCCATAATAATTTATTTCTCCTTTTATATAGATATGTATCTAATATTAAATCCAAATTATTATTTTCTTCTAAAGAATTGTAACAGTTGAATAACAGTCGGAAACTTTTGTCATGGAAACTTTTACAAAATAATGGAGATGTTGGTTTAACTGAATTAACAATTGATTGTAATTCAATTTGTAAAGAATAAGCTTCTTTATTCATTATTTCATCTTTTTCTTCATCTTTTCTTCTAATTGCATTTTGTCTTCTTAATGGAACTGCATTTTGAACTGGTGAATAAATTGCTGGATTTGTATTTTGTCTAGCTGAAGTTAAAAATAATTGTTCATGATTAGCTTCTTCTTCACTTAATACACTATCTTCATCAACATTATCAGAATAAGCTACTGGTTCATAATCCATATCTTCTTCTTCAGATTCAAAGGGTCTATTTCTTGTAAGGTTTCTCAATTGTATAGGGATAGTATTTAATTCCAATTCTTGTTCTACTCTTTGATTTTCTTCACGAGAATTTATAAGACTATTAAAATGATTTTGTAATCTGTGTATATCTGTAAAATGTTGAAGTATTCTTGAACGGAAATTTGCTTCATGTTCATCTGTATATTCACCATTATCTGGATGTAAATTTCGATACATATATTCTGATATTAAATTTAATGAATTCAAAGTTGGGAATGATTGATTTCCTCTTGATGTTGATGCATTTCCAAATCTTTGGACTTGATTGTTTGATAATAATCTAGGATCTGTAGTAGCTGGTGGACTTTGAACCAGGTCAGGTAATCTATTTGATGGTGTTGTAGGTGGTGGCATTATCTGATTTGATAATTGCAGTAAATATGTTATTTAACAAGGGAAAAATGTCGTCATGACAATTTTGTGTCACAAAAGAAAATGTCCTTATCTAAATTTGAAACCATGTCTCTAAATGTTGCAATTTATTGATTGCAAAATGAAAAGTTAATTGATTTGATTAGGTAAAGAAAATTTATAATTATTGAAACCAATATTAGGTTATAATTTTAGTTGGATCATGATTTAAATCAGAGCTTCAGTTTAGAGATTCATTTATAAATTCGTTATATCATTGAATTAAACAATCCAGTTGTTATGCTATATTAATACAAGAATCTAAAGTCACTTGAAATTTTTGATGCATCAATTCCTTTACCAAATTCTTTTTCCCAATTTATTGTACCTCTTTCAATTTTTTTATTTAAAATCATTAATCTAACTCTTAAACCACAAGCTAAAAGGATAGATAATACCAAAAATGCACAATTACAAATAAATGCAATCATATAACGAGGAGCATCTGATTCTGGATATAAATAAGCATTCCAAATTGAAGTTGAATTAGATAAACAATTAACAATTGCAATTGCAGCTGCTCTTTTAGCTGGTGGTCTTGGAACAGTATTTGAAATCCATGTAAGAATAACAACAAATGCACAATAAAGTGATGGAATCATTAAACAAAATGCAAAATATCTAGCACCAATATTTAATGAACTTGCAGCAATTATAAATGATACCATTGCTAATGCTAATGCAATTGTAATATGTAAAAATCTTTCACCTGTTTTATCTGCATGTTTAGCCCAAAGGAAAGTTGCAACAACAGCAATAATATATGGTGGAGCTGTCAATACTAAAGTGATTGTTCTTTTAAAACCTAATGTACTAATAATTGATGGGAAGAAATTGGTTGCACCACAAGCAGCAACTAAAAATGAATGAATACCACAAAGAAACCAAACTTTGGTATCTTTAACTGCATTAACAAATCCTTGTAAATCTGATTCTTTAGTTTCATTATCTGAATCACTAACATTTCCTAAATCTCTACTTAATTTCCATTGAATAATATCTTTTTCTTGTTGATTTAAAAATTTTGTATTTGATGGATTATCTGGAAGAATGAAATAAGCTGGGATAATACTAATGAATGACCAACTACCTTCAATTATGAAAAGCCATCTCCAACCTGCAATACCTCTTACACCATCCATTTCTAAAATACCAGCTGCAATCAATCCACTAAATGCAGAACTAATTAATGAACCAGCATATAAAATTGAATTTCTTGAAGCTAATGTCTTTTTATCATACCAATTTGAAAGTATTAAAAGAGCACCAGGAAAAAATGCAGCTTCAACAACACCTAATAATACTCTAATAGCTACTAAACCACCAAAACTATTAACAGCAGCTGTACAAGTAGATAAAATACTCCAAATAGCCATGACAACAGTGATATAAACTGATGGACGTCCAAATCTATTCAATAACATATTTGATGGAACTTGAAATAAAATATAACCAACGAATAAAATAGAAATACAAATTTGATATTGATTACCAACTAATCCAAGATCTTTTTCTAATCCACCTAATCTTGCACTTGCTATATTATTTCTATCAATATAATTAAGAATATAAATATAAATTAACATTGGCATTAATCTCATATCAATTTTTCTTGTAGTCTTTTTATCTAATTCTTTTAATTCTTGTTGTGATAAATGTTGTAAAGATTCAGGTAAATTTGTATATTCATCTTCTTCAATATATTCTAATTCAGAATTGATTTTCTTTAAATCATCACCAGCTGAATATTCATTTTCTAAATGCGTTATATCTGCTTTTTCAATATGTGAAGCTGTTGATTTAGACATTTTTATAAATTTTTAGATTAATAAAATTTGAATGAAAATCATCCCACATTTATAAATAAAAATTTTTATGTTTACATTCACCATTCCATTCCCCAGTTTTTCCACTATGGTTTGTATATTCTATTGTTTGGAGTTTTGTGTTGTTTCAAATAAAATTTGTTGCAAAAAAATTTTACGTGGGGGACAATGTAAACACGGTTATGTATATTTGAGAAAGTGGGGAAAATACTCTAAACTTTAACTTTGCTTAATGACATCAGGATCTTTAAGCCAGTAATAGACAGCTTTAAAATGATGAAAACCATAAATTTAATTGTAGAAACATATAAAATCATATAAAATCATTGGTGGCGAGTAAATAAGAAAACAGTTATAAATAGTTTTTCCGAAGCCAGAATAAAAATCATTTTTGACATAAACAGACACTCCAGAAAGGCTGTTAGTTTTGTGTCATACAAGAAAATTGTTCCGTGGGGGATCTTTAAAAAATTACACAAAATTATAGTAGCAATATTTTTTTTTTTTTCATTTTGTTATTTTTAGTTTGGTGTCTGATGATTTCATTGGATAATGCAACGGTTAGGTACAACTTTTTTAGGATGGTTACAAACTACAACTTGAGCAATGTAACGTGTATTTAAAATTGTTGGCAATCTCGTTTAATGTTGTGACTCAATTGTTATGCAAAGTTTGCAACACGCTAATTTTAAATTTTACAAATTTTTAATAATTTAGGGTTAATCCGATGGTATTCTTTCAAACGCCTTATTTGATAATCATTTACGATTGGTTTTGACAGTTTTTTAGGGGATAAAATTGTGGGGACAATTGTTTTAAGTTATTCGATCTGCTAACAATAGATCTTTAATTATTTTTATCTAAACTTGTTTTAATATTATTTGCTTATTATGCTCATGTACTTAATGAGATTATCTAAAAGTCATCAGCAAAATTATGAGTATTTTACGGAATGTGGAGTTGTAACTCCATTGTTTTTAATTCAAATTTTAACAATTTAATCTCTATTTACGCAATAATTTGTACAATTCCTGAGAGATCATCGCTCATTTGTTTTTGTAACTAATGGAAGTGCCATTACACATTAATCTTTCTTTGTTAATTTTATGTTTTTACTAGAAAATGTACTGCTTTTTTAGTATATTGAGAGAATAATTTTGAAAATTTACAAAAAAACATTTATCTAATTAAACAATTATATATATGCTAAGAAATGATTAGAAGAATTTGTAACCGTTTAAAACAATTATTCAAATTGTCTTTTAATTTACTTTGTACATATTAAATTGAAAAAAAAAGGCTGCAAAATAGCAAACTGACATTTAAATCTTGATTCGATTTGAATTGACCAACAATCCCATTCAATATTTCATCAACAATAATACAACACATATACTTTTGATATAGAAATTCAATTTGTATATTTGTTACCTAATGTATGAGTTAAAACTACACAAATGATTATTGAAAACTCAAGAAAAAATGAGACCCAAATTTCAATATAATCATTTAAATAATCTTTATATAAACAATATAACTGTTTAAATCATCAATGTATCAATTAGATATGTTTTCGCATTGTCAAGTAAAGGTTTAATTTATATTGTTGCACAGTTTGTATATTTTTTTTTTTTCAATGCGTTTGATATAAATATGTGGGAACGACTTGAGACTAAAGATAAACAAGTATATTATTACAATTCCGAAACAAATGAGACTAGTTGGACATTACCTGAGAATGAGAGTGTACAATCTAATGAAAAGAAACTGGAATGGGAAGAATATGAAACTGATGATGGAAAGAAATATTATTATAATGAATCGACAGGTGAAACAACTTGGGATAAACCTCAAGAACTGAAACAATCAGTTCATTCAGAAGAGAGTGAACTTGACAAAGAATTAAAAGAGAAACCGGTTGAAGTATCTGAAATCATGAAGGAACCAACTACGAATGATGAAGAATCATTTATTAATTTATTACGTGAAAATAATGTTGATTCAACATGGTCATTTCAAAAAGTTATGGAAAATTTCATTGATCGACCTGAATATTGGGGTATAAAACAAGCTATAATTAGGAAAAAAATATATGAAGATTATTTAGTTTCAAAATTTCAAGATGAGTTATCTAATAAATCATTATTGATTGAAAATTTTAAAACTAATTTTAATAATGAATTAAAGAAATTACAAGAACAGCATAAATTAGATCAAGATACAAGGTGGATATCAATTAAGAAGTTATTAATTAAAGAAGAAAATCCAATTTTTAAACATTCAATCATGTCAGATTTGGAATTAGCATCATTATATTATGAATACATTGATATATTAAAGAAAGAAAATGAAACACAAGTTGAACACAAGAAACAACAAGCATTAAATGAATTGAAAACATACCTTCATAGCTCATCATTAGTCAATTCCAAAACATTTGAACAATTTTATTCAAATTTAATAATTGATACAAGATTTAAAAGTAATAAACATTTTAATATCCTAACTAAATTGGATATACTAAATTTATACGATATGGAAATATATCCCACATTAATTAAGAAATTAAATCTTCAAATAAATAATTTATCAAAGCAAAATTATACATTTGATCGTAAAGCAAGAAAGAATTTTAAAAATTTACTTGGCAGATTAAAAATAAATATAAATACAAATTTCAAAGATGTACTACCTGAGATTGAAAATGAAGATTATTTTATTGAATTATGTGGTAGAAATGGGTCAAGTCCATTAGAATTATTTCTTGATATAATTGATGAAAAACGTCAAATACTTAAAGTTAATAAAAATTTAATCAATGATTTAATGAATGAAAAAAATCAACAACTTACTACATATGATGAATTTTTAAATTTAGTTCAAAATTGGAAAGATTCAAGATTAACAAATATTGATGATTTACAAGAAATATATAATCAACTATCAAAAGAAAAACAAAAAGAAGAAACGAAAAGAATTGAAAATGAAATGAAATCAATTGAAGAATTTTGTGAATGGTTATTAGACCATCGAGATGATGAATTTAATAAAATTTTTCAAATAAATGATGAAATTGAATTATCAGTATCAAATTCAAAATTGAATTCATATTTAAAACAATTTAAAAATTTCCCTCCCAAGGCTACAACCAACCTAGTACCTGTGTTGAACAAAGTCTACGCCCGCAAGCAGCGGAAAAGACCACACGGAGCGACCGACTTCCACAGCGACAAAAAGCCAAAAAAACTGTCATTAAATTACTAGTCGTGTATATAAAAATAAAATGTATAATTATCCGAATCACTTTTCTTCAACAAATGGTAAGTACCAAATGAATCAAATCAATTGAACTCAGTTATTAACAATGTTTCTCTTTTTAGTCACAATCGTTGAAACCATACTTGACCGCAGTTAGGTCCTCACTCACGGCAGCTATATGTTTACAAGATTTTTCATCACAATTGGTTGAAAGACATAATCGACCAGAAATTGAAGTTGATAATACTCATAATCCAGAATTAATTCTTAATCCAATGATTATATCAAGAAATGAAAATGAATCAATCTTAATTGAAACATCAATAAATTCAATTCGTATTTCAATTAAAATCAAACAAGCAGATGAAATTGAACAAATCTTGGTTCACAAGTTTACAAGATTTTTAACTTCAAGAGCTGAGAATTTCTTTATATTACGAAGAGTTCCAATTAAAGGGTACGATATTTCATTTTTAATTACAAATTTTCATACTGAACAAATGTTGAAAGATAAATTAGTTGATTTTATTATTGAATTTATGGAAGATGTAGATAAAGAAATTAGTGAAATGAAATTATTTTTAAATGCAAGAGCTAGAGTCATAGCTGAAAGTTTCTTAATCCCATTCGATTAATATATATATATATATAAATTGTATCTATTTATTTGGACTATCTATTTTCCTCTCCTTTGGTGAAATTTCCGATATTGGAGAATTACTATTAATTTGTTGATATAATGTTGGTGATTTTTGATACACTGGAGAAGATATATTTGTTGTTGTCTTTTCATTCACTGTGGGGATCATCATTGGTAATTCAATATTATCATTTAATAAACCTGGAATACTAGCTAATACTAAATCCAATTGTATTAATGCTTCAGATATTTGATCAAATCCCTTTGATGAAATTTTAAGTATCCAACGATAATTAAAAATTTGATCACGATAAAAATCAATTTCTTCCTTTGATGGAGCTGACATAAATAATATAGCAGCAAATGTTCCAATTAATGTAAAATTTGCTGAAGAACTTGAATGCCAAAATGAATGAATATGTTCAGGTTTTAAATCTCTTACAAATTCAATCGATGCTAATAATCTTGTCTTTGCAGCTGATCTACATACATTTATTAATTCAATTGGTGGTGGATTCCCCATTTTACTTTGATGATATATGATTGTTATTATTTTCCGATGTAATGTTAATTCAGTTGCAAAATAACATAATTGTAAATATCCATTACTACATAATTTTCTTGGTTGAACTGATTGCATTTGTAATTCAATCGGTAATGAATGAAACCAATTTCTTAATTTTAATTGTATAGGTTTTGCAATTTTTAAAATTTGATTAATTTCACAAATTTCATTCATTGCTTTCATTGAATAAAATTGATTTAAAATTTCTGATAAAATTTTTGATAATTCAATTAAATTTATAAAAATTAATTTCCCATTATCTATATCTGATGAACCTTCTTTTAAATCTCCATCACCATGTTTTTCAGGAAAATCTTCTTGATTTAAAGATTGTACAATCCAATTAATTTCATTTACATGTGAAGGACGAGAATTTTTAAGTGATAACCATTTATCTTCCATATAAACAGCCCATGCTAATCTTTTACGTAATCCACGTTCCCATTTTGGTAATTTCCAATCATCACAATCTAATCCTAACCCCAATTCTTCAGCTAATGAAACAACTTGTGAACATAATACCCAATCAGAATATTCTGCATCACCACCATCACCTTGAACTTGACGTTGTAATTGTCCATTAACAGTTTTAAAATTTGCTATATGTTTCCGCTGTAGTAATAATAAACCAGCTTGTACAGCACTTAATTTTGGACGTTTTAAAATTTCTAATAAATAATTATTTAAACCAATTTTTAAAATTAATTCAACATTTGGTTTGGGGAATCGATTTAATTGTGGATCATAATCCCACCATTGAATAGCTAATACATATACAGCAGCTAATAAAGGAGCACTAAATTCTCTATGAGTTCTTGAATATTTTTCAAGAAATACTTTTTTATGTAAAATTGGATATGATGGATGAATAATTCTAAAATATAAATCAATTAAAATTTGTCCATGAGGTGAAACAAATTTTTCAATTGTATCTACATCATTTGACATTGTACGATATGAATCTTGTGATTGATCATTTTTTAATACAAATTGAGTTTTATCATTAACTTTTCTTAATGATATAGATTCATTTAAATTAACTTGTTCAATTTTATTTTGTTGTGGATCATTTAAATTTTGATTATCAATTATTAAATTTAATAAATTTATATCATAAAGATATGATGTTGGTCCAACATAAAAACTTGATCTTGGAAATTGTAATGATAATGTTTTTTTCAATAATGAATTATTCATTACTGAATAATCTTGTATGGGTTGAACATCTCGTATAGGTACATCGGGAACTTGCATTGATTCATTAGGTGCTAAATGCGTTGAATAATCAGTACGTATCCGTTTTGAATTTATATCTTCAACTTCAATTGGTTTTCTTTTAGGTGCTTGATTTCTATATGTACATACCAATTGTTTAGTTTCACATTGTATACAATTGTTTGTATTTGGTACAAGAACACATTTAGTTTTCCTTCGTCGACATTGATCACAAGGTCGTTTCTGTTTAGTCGATGATGGTTTCGTGGATGTTTCTTCTTGTGGTAGTGCTTGATTGATTGTTGGATTCACAGGTAAATTAGTCTTATATTGTAATTCATTCATCTCTTGATTACTGGGTATATTTGGTAATTGAATATTATATAGATAACTAGTATTATTTTCTTCCATATACGGCAATGCCCAATGATTTAAATTTTGATTATTACCCACTTTATTTGTATTTGATTGAGAATCATAATTATGATTGTTGTTTGAATCATTGGTTGTGCTATTCGTAGCAGGACTATTCTCAACACTCATAAGAAACAGTGATGTTATAGTTTATGGGTTGATGATAATTAATAAATTCCGATTGATAATAAATTTTTTTTGCGTTTATTATGGAAAGAGGTTTTTAAATATATATTCGTTCTTTTAAATTATTCCAAAACCCATTATCATAAATGTTGACCAAATCATGTTCAACTGATAAAACAGGGGTTAGATTGTAATTATTGATATTTCGATCATCAATTAAGATATCTTCATTTTTTAAACTTATATAAATATGTTTACCATTTAATAAGTATTGTTCAAGATAACTCTGATTTTGAATCGATGGGGTTATTTTAAATAATAGATTTAAACTTATTAAATGTTGGATACTTTCCCATTTAGCCAATTCATTCGTTGTAACCCCAAGATAAACATATCTTAGGTTTAATATTGTGAATGATATGGTTAAGATACTGAATATTATACATAACAATAAGAATGTCCCAGTTGTTTTATTCGATTCATTTGTTGTAGTTATAATCATCCAAAATTGTGAAATTGAACCTTGTCTTTTTAAAACTTGAAAACATAATATTCCACCATATATCAACATCAAAACATTTGAAATTAAGTATAATAAGAAATATTTATAATTATAATAACCAACACAATTATTTATCCAGATACAATGATGATCAAATAATAAATAACAAGAATTACAAACTGAACAATGTTTTGATCTAGCAGGCTTAATATATGTACAAGTTGGACAAGTCTGATTCTCAAAAAAGATGATATTGTTTGGTTTAAATGGATAATTCTTGAGATTTTGTTGATTAACTTTACCTGGATCTGAAAATACAGCTAAACTTGTTGATATATAGATCAATCCAATTGTTGAATAAATCAAGATCCATTGAATCAACCCTACCAGTAATAATGGAGCTGTGAATTTGAAAAACCAATAAAAGCAACCTGTAACAACAATTGTATAACCAATTGGTATTAACCAATTTAAATAATAAATTAATCTACCATTTAAATAAGAATCTAATCTTTCATAACCATTGAATAAATTACTTGAACATTTAATCAACCATTGATGTACTAATTGTATAGGAGTGTTTCTAAAGCTTGGTGAGTTTCCAAATAAAAGTATTGATGATAAAATTGAACTTAAAATTGTCAATCCAATAATTAATTTAAAAAGCATAAACCACAGAGAGAGAAGAAAAAATATCAAATCTCCAAATATAAAATGACAACTTCAAATTTATTAATTAATGAAATTAGATATATTGAAGAACTACTAAGTTCAATACCTTTCAAACCTGGGAAATCAAGTTATTTCCTCAAGATATATAAATTAAAACATCAAGATTTAATTAAGTTAAATGATTATTCATTTAAATTCCCAATTGATGCAAGTAAATTATTAAAATTGGGTATATCATTTGGTAATTTAATTAAAACTTATCAATTTGAAGAGAAAACTTATCAATTACAATCTCAACAACAAAAGAATAAAACTTATGATCCTTTCAAAGATGATCCTAAAACTTCAACCACCAATACTAATAATTCCAATATTATTCCACCATTTCAAGTTCGATTTATTAAAAATTTACATTTGATTTTAAAAAATTTTGATATTGGACAAGATATTGAACAAGTATCAACAAATAGAAATAGTAAGAATAGTATATCTTCATCATCATCATCACCTCAAACACCAAAACGTGTAACATCATCAAATAATAGTACAAATATTTCACCAATTAAATTAAATTCAAAACAATTATTAATTGAGAAATTAGAGATTAATATAAATCTAGATACATTATTCATATATAAGATTATATTCAAGTTATTAATTCAAATTTATAATCTATTAAAACAAGATATAAAAGAAGAAATGAATATTAAAAATGATGAAACAAATTCAATTTTTTCATCAAATTCTAATAATGATACAAATTTAACAAATGATGAATATTTTAAACTTGTAACCAAAGTTATTAATCGAATTAAACTGGGGATAATTGAACCATTTGTAATATTAATTTATCAAGAATTGGTTGAAAATGAAATTTCAAATGATTTTTCACACCTAATAAATACCTTACAGTAATATATATATGTTTATTGTACCAGACAACCTTAGTTTCCTAGTTCCATATCCAATTGGCAACTCTTTTCCATATTATTTTACTAAATCTTCGACCTAATAATTTCCCAATCAATGGGAAAATTACAAAACTAAGTAATGATTGGATTTGTTTCATACTTTCTTCCCATTGTTCTTGTGCAGTGATTATCAATTGTTCATCTTCACTTGAATAATCAGAATCGTATGATTCATCATCATCATCTGTAACTTCATAAAAATCAGAACTTGACATTTTGAGGAAAAAATAATTAATGACAAAAGAAAAATAGAAAGAAATCTAAAATTTTTTTTTAGATGCAAAAAAATTGAAAATTGAAAATTGAATGCTAAAAAGATTTGGTTCAACTTTCAAAAATATAATCAAAATGTCAAATCAAAATGATGCTGTAATTGAGTTCGATACTGTTAAAGAAGGTAGTGCTACGATATTAACACCAAAGAAAGATCAAGTGTTTTATAATCCAATACAACAATTTAATCGAGATTTATCAATAATGGCTATTAAAGCATATGATGAAATGAGACAAGAATTAAATAATTCAAAACAAAAGAAGAGAAAATTATCAGGTTTAAATATTCTTGAAGCATTAAGTGCATCAGGGTTAAGATCATGTAGATATGGACTTGAAATCTCCAATGTTAATAAAATAATAGCTAATGATATGTCAAAGGAAGCAGTAAATGATATAAATCGAAATATTGAATATAATAAATTAACAAATAAAGTTATTGCAAATCATGGTGATGCAATTAAATATATGTCATCAACAAATGAAAAATTTCATATAATAGATTTAGATCCTTATGGTACTGCATCTCCATTTATTGATGGTGCAATACAATGTATAGAAGAAGATGGTATGATGTTAGTTACATGTACTGATGCAGCAGTTTTAGCAGGTTCAGGATATCCAGAAAAATGTTTTGCATTATATGGTGGGAATAATTTTGGTAATAGTCATGTTAATTCAGAAACAAATCATGAAGTTGGTATTAGATTAATGATGAATTTATTAAGATCAACAGCTTCAAAATATAAGAAAACAGTCGAACCATTATTATGTTTATCAATAGATTATTATTTTCGAATATTTGTTAAAATTAAAACAAGTCCATCAAAAGTTAAAAATTATGCAAGTGAATCAACATTAGCATTTGGTTGTAATGAATGTGGGAATAAAATTTTACAACCATTAGGATTGAAAAATAATAATAAATATCAATATCCAAAATTACAATCACCAATATCTTCTCATTGTGATATATGTTCAAGTTCATATACAATAGCTGGACCAATGTACTCAGGGAAATTACATAATCAGGAATTTATAAATAAAATATTATCAATTAATGAGAATAGTGATGAATTAATTTATGGTACAAAAGATAGAATTAAAGGTATGTTAACATTGGCACAGAATGAAATGGATTTACCATTTTATTTCAATTTAAATCATATAAGTTCATTATTTAGAACACCACCAATTTCAATTGATCAATTTTGTAAAATTTTAGGTAATTTAGGTTATAATGCAAGTTTAACTCATGCAAAAAGAAATTGTATTAAAACAGATGCACCATGGAAAATAATTTTATTAATTGGTAAACAATGGTCAATTAAAAATAATAAAATATATCTTGAATCAAATGAAAATAAATCAGATTTAAATGAAAAAGCTTTAGATAGAATTGAAAAGACAAGACAAGATTTAACTTATAATCCAAATTTAAATGAAAATTCACCAGGTTCAAAGATATTAAAATTTTTAAATAAACATGAAAATGATTCAAATTATCAAATTAATATTGATTTTGATACAAATAATTCATTATATGAAAAGATTAAAAATTTAAGAAGAGTTAAAATGGTTAGATATCAAGAAAATCCAACAAAGAATTGGGGACCAATGTCAAGACCAAAATAAGTTAAATTGTAAATAGGCATATATATATAATTTATCACTTGACAATACATAACCTCATATAATTTTGAAATTTATAAATTTAATTAATAATTATTATACAAGAAAACTTGATTATTTTAGTAATTTAATATTATATTAGTAATTGGTGAAAAATTAGATCAGAGTGAAAAATCTGAAAAATTAGAGAACAAGAACTAGAACAAGAATAATAGAAGAGCTCAGAACATAAATGTAAATCAAAAATTTAAAGTTAATTAAAATTTTGTCTTTTAAAATTTGGAAAATATATAAAAATACATAAAATGAAAATTAATAATTAAAAAAACTTCTAAAGATTGAAGATAATAATAATAAATGATGATAAATTAAGTGTAAATTGTTTATTGTTGTTGTTGTAACTGTAAGTTAGGTGTAAATTGTCTGAATGTAAATAGTTGTTGGTAAAAAATGTTTATAAAATTGTAATTGTAATTGTATGTAAAAACAGTAAATCAAACTTACAATAATAAAGCAACGGCACCAGCAGCTAAAGCACCAACGGCACCAGCAGCACCAACTTGAGCAGCAGCACCAGCAGATGATGAAGTACCATTAGCAGCACCTGATGAGTTAGAAGCAGCAGAAACAATTGAAACAGCAGCTAAAGCAGTAATGACGGATGAAAATTGCATTATAAATTATATATGTGAAATTCTATAAAAGTTGATTGAAATGTAAAAAAAAACAATTAATTTTTTGTAGAAAGAAATTCAAGTAAATTTATATTCCAATTTTTTTTCATTATCAGTAAAAAAAAACAGGGGTAGTGTAAATCTCCTAATAATCTGAAAAAAAAAAAAATTCAAGATTTTAATTAAAAATAAAAAAATAAAAAAAAAAAAAAAAAAGAAGATTCTAGTAATATAAAATTTCTTTCTCTTTTTCTTTTACTTTATACTTTAACTCTCCCGTGAACAACTCTAAACAAACTTTTTCCATTAAGTAGCCACTAGTTAATGGTAGTTAGTTTCCATTCAACTTTCAAAAGAACAGAGATATCAAAAAGATTTGAGTTGAGTTGAGTTGAGATTATATTGTGTTATTATTTATTTATTGTTATTGTTAATTTTCAGCCAGCCTCTCTTAAAATGTAATTAATTTTTACTAAAACAGTTAAAATAATTTTTTTATTTTTTTATTTTTTTTTTTTTATTTTTTATTTTTATATTTACATTTCACTTTAAAACTTAGACGATTACGAAGTTGTTGTCGTGGTAGTAATGGATAGGGTGATTAAATACTTGAATGATTGTTCAATACTTAATGACTAAGTACGTATTTGTATAGAGATCATGAGATTATTAGAACAGTAGTATGTAGTAGAAGGTTATAAATCTCTTTTGTTGGATGAATTTCAGATTATAACATTTAAACAGCAACTTATAATTATGAAATTTCAATATGTTGTTGTTAGTGTTGATAATGTTGTTCTCTTTCTCTAGTGAAATGGCAGTTAGATTTAAATTGAGAGTGTATTTGATGTCGTGCTACATTATACAATAACCAAAGATGAAATCCATTACGTAATTAGAATGTGGGTTTGCTGCTTCTTCTTTGTTTTAAAGCAATTTAACAAATGAGGTAACAATTCTAAAAATAAAACAATCAATCAACTGATAAGAGAAAAAAAAATTAAAACACAAAATAGAAGAAAGAGAAGAAAGAAAGAAAGAAAGACATGATGACTGATTGATGACTGATTGATGATCTTCAACCACATTTATTCAACCAATCAACCAATCAACCAGCAACAACAACAACTATGACTATAATAGCAAATGTAAAATTTAAATGATGGATGACTCATTTTGAGTATAATAATATTTTATCAACATAGCCCATTGACACACACAGTCAGTCATCATTATCATTGACCACGTGATAATTTTTTCCAACTCATCGCCAAATTTTTCATTTTTTCTTCTTCTCCTACTTCTAAAATAATTGACATTTATTCGTGTTGTTGTTGTTAGGAGAGAATTATAAAATTAGTATGTTAGTAGTTAATTGAATTGATAAAATAATAATTAAGAAAATTTAATATTATATTATCTTTCAATGTACGGCATGAAACGTGGCTATTTTGTTTTTAATTTATACCAATTTAGATTAATTATAATCTCTCGACCCAACAATAAAGAGTAAACAACACGAACAATTCCCACGAAATTACACGAAACATCATCAACACCCTTTCAATATGAATATTTATCTTTATCTCCTTATTTCTTCAGATTAATCTCTTGGATCTATTGTTTTTAAATTCTTGTGTGTGTAACTTAAATAACTTTATTTAAGCCATGTTTATTAATTGTATATCTAACTATTCTTATTCGTGTGTTCGTATATTTATCTTGGATCTGAATTTCTTATTAACACGCCTTTTTTTTGAAAAAACTTTAAGACTCAAATATTAAAACACGTTAAATTTTTCAATTAATTTTCATAAAATATACGTCGTAAATTCTTCTTGATTTGGGTTTAATTAAGTTAGTTAAAATAGGAGAAGACATATTTTTGAAAATTGTAACATTTCAAGCACATTATATTTGAAAAATAATTATTATTAAAACACAGCCCTTTTTAATAATACATTGATTATTTTTTGTGATATACAAAACCATTGAACGCCTCAATATTTTATATATTTTAATTGTTGTTTTACTTAATCGACTTATATATATAGTAGTTTATTAATAGTAGTAGATTGATCACTTATTAACTTGATTACTACTTCTGTTACAAGTTTAGATGCATTCCTTCCTGATGGCCAAACTTAATTTACTAATGGTAGCGTCTCACTAAAAAATTATTTGGTTACATAATATTTAGCAATTATTACATAATTTAGCTTATTTATATTACGTAATATTACAATGATTTGGCCAACAGTAGGGAACAATGTTAATACAAAATTAATCTTTAATTTTTACATAACTCGTTTTATAAATATTACGTGACAGTGTCAAATCTGGTCAAATAAAAGTATAACCATTGATACATATTGGTATTACTTTAAAACTTCATGGCAAAGTGATATTCTGATTATGTGATCAATTATGTAAACAAGTTGATTTATAGATTTTTTTTTTCATTGTTGTATGAATTTTCAAGTGTTGACCAAATTATTACAACAGTATAAAACAAACACTTTAAATGATATATGTTTATTATGTGGGACTCCAAGTTTAAAAAGTCAAACTAAACAAAGTAAAATTGAAAGTATAATTGCTGGTTTTAAATTTTTTAATCAACATTTTAATAAATCAAAACAAGAAATTAGTTCAATTGATATTGGTATAAAACATTTTTCATATTGTAAAAGTAAATTACAATTAAATCTGAATTTGGTTGTGATTGAAAAATGGGATAAATTAGATTTACATGACAAATTTGGTATAAATTATAAACCAATTTTACATCAAGATTCATCATTAGATAATAAAAGATATTTACATTATATAACTAAAGAATTATTAAATTCAATAAATTTAAATGATTCAAATCTTGTTATAATGGAAGCTCAACGAACTAGATCATCTGGTAAGTTTGGTAATACAGCTACATTACCAATTGTACTTAAAAATTATACATTTGAAAATATAATCACAAATTCATTATATCCAAATATAATCATGACTATGGAACCAAGAAAAATGATGAGTTTTTGGTTATATAGATTTATTGAAAAATTAGATGAACTGAAAATTGCATTAAAAAATTCAAAAAAGATTCGAAAAGAAATGTTTATAAATTGGTTTAATATTGTTTATGAATTACCTGGGTTTAATGGTGATATTTCAAAGAAGAAAGATTTATTAGATTATTTAAATTTAACAAAAGATAATAAAATTGATGATTTAATTGATTCATTATTTTATAATTTAACAATAACAAATCAATTTAAAAATTTAAACTTTTTAAATCATTTCATTGAAAATGAGAAAAGCTTGGAACAATTTGTATTAGAAAGGAATGCATATCATTTAAATTTGGTTAAACCTATATTGGAGTTGTATGGGATCAAAGCCAAGAATCATGGATAAATTCACAAAAGTTACCAAACTAACCAGTCTCATCGTAGAAAAAGAGGAGGATTGTGGGGAGATCTTAATATATACTTTGTGTGACTTTTGAAATGTATATATATTTAGGATGCCGGTTGGCTTTTAATTGACGAGCATCTCGTTTTTTTCATCTTTGTGCTGTGTTTTTTTTGCTTTTCACCTTTCGCAACCCCACAAATATATATTTAATTTACCCGAGATGCATTTTTTGGGTGCAAAATCGAATAAAGTGGTGGTGGCCAGTTCGTATAATTTCAATCTGAAAAACGTTATTGTGTATACATTGTTGCGGAGTATTAAAGATATTTCAAACCCTTATCGATTAAAAGTATAAATAGAAATGGATATCTAAATCTTTTCAATCATTTTAAAACAATCATCATGTCTGCATCTGAATCAGTATCAATAGTTTCTAAAACTTATACTAATCATGATGAAAATGTTCCAATTGGGAAAATTCAAACTGCTGGAGATGGTAATGAATTTGTTATTATTGATAATAAGAAATATTATCGTCATGAATTACAAAGTGCTTTAGGTGGTGGATGGTTTGATGTTGGAGTTCATCCACCATCACCACATAAATTTGGTAATGCTGCTCCATTGGGGTTATGTGCATTTTCAATTACAACATTAGTAATGAGTTTATATACATTAAATGCAAAAAATATTCATACACCAAATATTGTAATTTCATTAGCATTTTTTTATGCTGGTACTATGCAATTTTTATCTGGTATATGGGAAGGTATATGTGGTAATACATTTGCAATGTGTACATTTACATCTTATGGATCATTTTTTTTAAGTTTTGGTGTTATTTATATTGAAAGTTTTGGTATTGGGAAAGCTTATGTACTTGGAGGTATTCAACAATTACAACCTGCAATTGGATTTTTTTTAATTGCTTGGGCTATTTTTACATTTATAATGTTATTATGTACTTTAAAATCTGAAATTGCTTTAGTTACTTTATTTGTATGTATATTTTTCACATTTTTATTACAAGGAGTTGGATATATTGTTGAAAAAGAATCTGTTATCAAAGCTGGTGCTGTTTTTGGAGTCTTGGTTGCCGCAGCTGGTTTGTGGAATGCTTGGCTGGGTGTTGCAAATAAATCAAATGCATATTGGACAACACCAAAATTATTTTTATCAAAACAACCATTTTAAATTTAGAGCTTAAAAATTTTTTTATATTAATACCGGGAACATTTTAATTTTTTTTATATACTTAATAAACGAACCATTACTTGAAGTTTTGTATATTTACTACATAGTTAAAGAATATTTTGTGTTTCTTTGGGTATGGTGATTTTTTGTTGACGATGTGATTGGGATGATTGGATTGATGGTGGTGGTGAGATGGTTTTTGATTCTTCAATTTCACTTTGTTCTTGATCTGTTATATCGAAAATCATTTCATCTTCATCACTTTGTTGGGGGTTTGATTCTTCTTGTTGGAGTTGTTGTTGTTTCTCCAATTTATCTTCTTCATCTTCATCTTCCTCCTCCTCATCATCATCATCATCATCATCGTCATCATCTTCATCATCATCTTCCTCCTCATCATCACTGTCATCATTTTCATCATCTTTCTCCTTCTCTATCTCTTCCTCCTCTTTTATATCATCATTCTCTTCATCTAATCTCTTTCTCTCAGCTTTAATTGATAAAATTCTTCTTCTTAAAATATCAACTATATCACTCCATTCTCTCATACCACCCATACCAATATCACCACATACTAAAACTTTTTCAACTGGTTTTAAAACTTCAAATCCAAAATCAGATGATGATATTATATGTATTTGTTTTGCTGTAATAGGATGAGTATACATAAATGTGTTCATTGCAGGTGCAACAATTATTGGTTTACGTACTTGTAAACTTACTGAAGGTGACCAAGATCTTATAATTGAAGTTAATAAATTATCAGCTATACCATTTGAAATTTTAGCTAAAGTATTTGCAGATAATGGAGCTATTAACATTATATCAGCCCATTTTCTTAATTCATTATGTAAAATTAATTTATCATAAGGATTTTTTTGTTTTTTATTAATTACCATATTTGGTATAAGATTTGAAGTTGAAGTTATAGTTGTTGTATTTACATTATTATTTTCATTATAATTTACCCATTCATCTTCATCTCTCCAAATTTTAACATCATTATGTAATTTTAAACCTCTTAAAAAATGACTTGCACATTTTGTAACAATTAATTGTATTGAAATTTTATTTGTACCAAATAATTGAAATAATTTATCAATTAATAATGGTACTTTTATAGTTGCAACTGATCCAGTACATGCTAATAAAATATGGAATTTCCCATCATCTTGTTTTGATAAATATTGTTGAAATGGAACTGGTGGTCCAACAGGTGATGCAACAATTGTTTTATTTGATTTTTTAATTGATCCTCTACGTGATGAACTATTTGAATTTGTACCTGTGATTTTAATAGGTTGTGATGATTGTTGTGGTGATGTAGTTGATGATGAACTTGTAACTCTACTAAATGGTGGTGGACTAGGTGATGTTAATCTCTTTTTATCTTGTAAATTATTTGTCATATCGAAATTAAATCCACGTAAATTATTACCATTTTCTAAAATTGGTGATTGAGAATTTTCTTTTGGAAATGGTGGTGAATGAATTAAATCATTATTTCTTGAAGCTGTGAAATTTAATGTATCAAAATTAGGTGAATGAATTTTCTTTTTCAATGATGATTGTCTTGATAAATTAGATGAAGAATCTTCTTGTTGTTGTTGTTCATTAATATTTACTGACGAAGGTTGAGCAGATATAGTAAATCTTCTTAATCTTTCTTGATCTGAATCTGTGAATGAAACACTTTGATTTCTAACTGGTACATTTGTAACATTTGTATTTTGTACACTTGGAAATACACTTTGTTGATTTAAATTTGTTAATATCCTTGGTGCATTTTCAATTTTATTATCTGATTTATTTCTTTTAGGTTGAATGAAATGTTGTTGTGATTCTTCAAGTTTATTTTCTTGATTCTCTGGATTAGATGATGGTTGACTCATTAACTAATAAGTATGATAGATAATTAAAAGCAAGATGTTTAAGTGTATTAAAAAGGAATGTAAATTAGTAATTTATCAGATTAAGATAATTTTTTTTCTCTCCAAGTAAAAATATCAATAATGTTGAAAGAAATTGTAACTTTAACCAACAAAGAATAAGAAATAAGTTAACTACAAGTGAGAGTCATCATTCAAGGATAATATCATGGTTTTAATGGGAATTGTACAAGTTAGAACCATCGTATTTTTGATGATTCAATCTCTACTTCTTTTACCACTGTAAAGCCCCATGGGATAAGTATCGAGTTATACGTCTTTATAACCAATTGTAAGATCACCAATCAATCAAGTTAAACTCTCAATTATCTCTAAGTTATAACATTTCAAATTTCATCGAAAAAAATATCACCATCATCATCATCTTTAATCAATGTTTAAAAGAATCACACCATTATTAAGTCTTATACCATTTCGTAACATCAATGAAACAATTGAAGTTGATAAATCAATAGATTCATTTCCAAAACAGATTGAAACATCACAAAGAACATATCAATTATTAGGACATGGAGTACGTTCAGTTACATTTTTAGGATTTAAAGTATATGGTATTGCAATATATATTGATGAGAAAGATATTAAGAGATTAAAACCACCAACAGATGATAATATAAGACAGATGGTATCAACTTGTAATTTCTTGGTTAGATTATCACCAGTTAGAAATACAGATTTTAATCATTTAAAAGATGGATTAATTAAAAGTATTTTAGCTCATGAATCATCAAAAAGATTAGATTTAAATCAAGGTTTAACTCAATTACGTGAAGTATTTAAAATTAGAGGTTCAGTTCCCAAGAATGATTTATTATTTATGGAATTTAATCATGGTAAAATAAATGTATCATATGTTAATAAAAAACAATATAAACAAATGGGTACAATCTTGGATCCACAAATTGGTACACAATTATTCTTACAATATCTTGGTCAAAAACCATTAAGTCAATCATTACAACTCAATTGTACAAATGAGATAAATAACTTAATTAAATAAATAAATTTTTTCTGTTTTCATTCCACGTAATCATAATGAATTTACGTCAACAAATAACTCAATTCTTATCATTAGCATATGTATTCACTTCAGCTTTCATAGTATGGAAATCCTTATCAATCATTGCAAATTCTCATTCCCCCATAGTCGTTGTATTATCAGGATCAATGGAACCTGCATTTCAAAGAGGTGATATTTTATTTTTATGGAATCGAAATAAGATTCAAAATGTTGGTGATATTGTTGTTTATGAAATTGAAGGTAAAAATATCCCAATTGTTCATCGTGTATTAAGAGAACATCATAATTCTGAAAAGCAATTGTTATTAACTAAAGGTGATAATAATGCAGTTGATGATTTATCATTATATTCAAAAAAGCAACAATATTTAAATAGTAAAACTGATTTAGTTGGAACTGTGATTGGTTATTTACCTTTCATTGGATATATCACCATATTGATTACAGAAAATGTTTATTTCAAATATGGGTTATTAGGTATCTTAGGTTTAAGTTCATTAATATCAAATGAATAGAAGAAAAAATGTATAATATCATAAAGTTTCGTTAATTTTTAAGGTTCTATAAATGTCTCTATTTTGGTGAGTCCTTAGGGATATATGATTTCCCAAATCCTAATCGTTTATCTTCATTACTTAATCTTGAATGTGGTGTTAATACTAATTCACTTAATAATACAGGAGCATTTTCAATAATAATTTTTCTTAAATTTTGTCGACGTATTGGTTTTGGTAAATATCCAGACATTCCAACACTTAAACATTCTTTATAATTTGAATCATCTGCAAATGCAGTTAATGCAATTATTGGTTGTTTATAATTTAAATTTTGTCGAATCATTTTTGTTGCTAATAATCCATCAATTTTTGGCATTTGAACATCCATAAATATTAAATCAAATTCATCACTTTGTTCAATTGATTCTTTAACTAATTCAATAGCTTCTGCTCCATTACATGCCATAGTTAAATTTTCAAATCCTTCTAATTTTAACATTCTTCGAATAACTTCTTGATTAACTAAATTATCTTCAGCAATTAATATTTTAATATGTGACATATCATCTAATAATGATGTATGATTAGATGATGATGTACCTGGTGGTGTTTGATTTGGTGTTGTATCTGTATTAGCTGTCCCCGTACTACCATATGTTAATAATGATGGTTTATCAATTTTTAATGAAAGATTGGTTTTTCTCTTCTTTGGTGATTCAACAATATCTTTAATTTCATCTTCTTCTTCAATTATTTTATCACTGAAATCAACTTTTTTATTCACTTTAGCATATGGATTAAATTCATCTTGACAATTCTTATCTAAATCTTCTCTTGGTATCATAATCTCTCCAACTTGTGGTAATGGTAATGTTAAAGTAAATTTAGATCCTTGTCCAATTTCAGATTTTAATGTTAATGTACCATTCATCATTTTTGCCAATTGTTTACAAATTGATAATCCTAACCCTGTACCACCATAACTTCTACTTAAAGATTGATCACCTTGAACAAATGGTTCAAATACTTTCTCTTGTAATGCAGGTTCAATACCCAGTCCAGTATCTTCAACTTCAATTTGTATAACCCATACTTTCAGTTTATACATTTTTCTTACTCGATATTTCTCACCACCAAATTCTGCCAGTGGTGCCATACTAAGATCATATTCTGGTTTCTTATCAAATGTTGTATATGATTTATAATCTTTAGCTTGTGGCATTACATTATGTCTTGGAAGATTTAATTGTTTATCATCACTAGTTTCAGATAATGATGATGATCCTTCTTTTGTTTCTTCTGAACTATCATTAAGAAATGGTGTTGTTGGTAATGGTTTAAGTGAAAATTGAGATTCAAATACTTTACTCTCATATTCTTGTGTTGATAATGTTAATACACTTACATCATCAGGGATTATAACTGATTTCTCATCATGATCTCCCCTTTTTGTAGGTTTCACTTCTTCCTTTGGTTCATGTATATATTCTTTTGTAAATACTTTCTCATGATTAACTTCTTGTGATCTTTCTAAATCATATTCTCCTAATAATTTAAATGTAACAGTAACTGAACCATCAACAGGTGTAAATTTTAAAGAATTTGATACTAAATTCATTATAATTTGTAACATTCTATTGGAATCACCATACATATATAATTTTCTAAAAATATTTGGTTTAACAAATATCTTTAAATTAACTCGTTGATCTTTTGCTAATTTCCCAAATATAGATTTTGTTTGATAAACTAATTCAAAAATTTGAAATGTTGATTTTTCTAATTTAGATCGATTAAGGGTATTTTTTGAATATGTTAATAATTCAGTTAAAATATGTAATAATAATTCACCTGATCTATGAATTAATTTTAAAGAATCTTGAATTTTAGTTTGATCATCTTCATCCATTGCAATTGATGTCATTCCTAATATACCATTCAATGGAGTTCTTAATTCATGAGATATATTTGCAATAAAAATTGTTTTAGCTTCATTTGCAGCTTCAGCTTGAACTTTTGATGCTTCCAATTCTTTTGTACGTGATTTAACTCGATCTTCTAAATGACTATATTGCTTTTCTAATTCTTCACTCATTATATTAAATGCTTCAGATAATTCAGTTAATTCATCTTTGAAAAATTTCTTTGATTTAGGAATCCTTGTTGCTAACCTCATACCAGATGAGTATTCAGAACCTGATCCTGAAACTAAACTAGCCCGTTTATTATCAGGATTATTCCCACTATTGGTTGTATTTAATTTATTATTCTTTTTAAATTGGGTAATCTCTTCAGTTGCTTCTTTTAATTTTGTAATTGGTCGTATAAACCAAACTGCTAATGGGAATGTAAGTAAACACATAAATACACCAATTGCAATTACAACACCAATTATAATTTTTTTTAATCGATCAATTGGTTTATCAAATTCTGATTTCCGTTGTATAACAATAATTTCCATAACTAAATTACTAAAATGTAATTGTGTAAAACCAATTGATACTTCTTCACCTGAATAATTAGTTACATCTGCCAATTGTCCAACTTGATGATTAATTGCTTGTTTAATAGATGATGATGCATTAATATTATAAATCTCTCCTGGAATTAACATTGAACCTTCAAGTGGGAATACAGGTTGAAATCCAATAGCTTCATCTGAACTTTGTTTTGTATTATCAACAGTATTATCAATACCAGTCTTTGTATTACCATAAATCGGTCGTACAGCAATAGTTGTATAATCTTCAGTAGTTGAATTCAAAGCTCCATGTACAGGTTCTGCAGAAGCTATTATTGATAAATATCCTGCAACATATGGTTGATCCAATATAATTGATGAATTTGTATATACAGGTAATGTTAAACCGAAAAAATATGGTGAAGTATAAACATTATCTCCAGTAGTATCATTTGCAATTGGTCCAGTAACATATAATGAATCTGGATCATTTAATAATGTCGATGGTATTGATGAATTTTGTTGTAATGGAAATAAAACATCTCTTGCTTGTGGAGATACAATCGATGCATTATTATAACTAGATGCCATCACTTGTAAATCCAAATTATATAATCTTGCAGCTGCAAATGTTTCCGTTGATGCAATATATTGTTTTAAAGCATCTTGAGCATTTATAAATACTTCTTTTGAATTATTTCCAGCACGATATTGTGATAATGGAGTTGTAATAGAACTTGTACTAGCCAATGTAGAAAATTGATATGCAATATATGCTATAGCTTGTTCAACTTGAGTTGTTTTTAATTGTGATATAACAAATAATCTTTCTAATCTTAAATGAGTTAAATTATCACTAAAATAAAATCCAGTAACTATACCCAAAATTAATAATGAAAATAATGATGCAAAACAGACTAGAAATATAAGTTGGGGTCGTATCCCAACTTTTAGTCTTCTCATGTATAGATTTGAAAATTTATATGATTAAAATTAATCGTCTCTAGGAAAAAAAAATGGTAAATGGAACTGTAGGATAAACTTTTTTAAACTAAATGTTATATTCGTATTAGATGATAATTCATGTATGATTCAATATGAAAAACGAGTGTAAAGTTTGAAGAACTTGTAGTAATAGTTTGTATGTTGTTGTTGTTTAAACTAAACAACTTTTTTAATTGATGTAATGCCAAATTTAAAATTTGAGAAAAAAAAAAATAAAAAATAAAAAAAAATAAAAAATAAAATAAAAAAAATAAAAAAATAAAAATTTGGCACCCAAAATGAAAAATTTGAAAAATTAGGAAATCAAACAAGATGAGATTGATCAAGACCAGTAAAGTATCAAAACTTATTTTAGTTGATCTACTGATAAAAGCTAGTTAGGTTGAATCAGAATATACATACCACAAGTTTTTCATCGCGTTTTTTAGTAAATTTCTAGAGTCTAATACAAGAAATATTTTCAAGAATTTTAACAGTTTATAATTCATGGTCAGTTTAATTTTTACTACATTCAACTTCTCAATCTAGTTAGATTTAAATATACATCTGATTGTAATAACAACCAGTGACAAGTTACCTTGTCAACTACTTGAAAATATTCTATGCAAGAAATTAATTCTTCTCTAAGTAAAAAAATTAATTATTTTGTGTTTATAATTTAAAAGATGGCTTTTGTTACAATTTTCGGTATGCTCTTATTATTATCGTAAATCAATGTTAATTTTAATTCGATCAAATGGTTTTAGTATCATCATTGTTCATCTTTCAATTCGGTGTTTAGATTATTTTTCGTATAAAATATTATTTTTTTGGAATGGGTATGCATGATGTATAATACTAAAAAAACTGTTAGAAAAAATTTTGATCGATTTCTATCGTCGACAATCAAATACGTCAATCTTTTATGTTGCACAAGATAAAATTGATTGTCTAAATTTCTAAAACATTTACCCTTAATTAAACCACTTAAATATTGGTATCTCAATAAACCTATTATTGTAAACTTTATACATATTTCAAATTGTAAAAGTTCAATTAGTAATATATGACTCCGCATTTTTATATGGTTTGTAACCATTAAAATTTGATTTTCAACTCTAGCAACTTTAAGTTGAAAATTTTTTATGCAGCAATTGGTTGAACCCTATTGGAAAATCATTTTTTGGTTCCACTTGATGCCATGGATAATATGGTATATATTAGCCTTTGTTGCAGAAATTTAATCGTAACAGACGCTCCTTTCCTTGAATTTATTTAAAAAAAGTTTCCAGATCTCGAAGAAATGTTTGGTCAGTCCATGTTCTGCGGAGATACGGTACGTCGCCGTTATTTTTAGTTTGATCTGTTTTGTAACTATTCTATTTTTACAAGGCTTCCATTTAAACAAGATTTACGGCATAATTATTTCAATTTACCTTATATGATTGCTCATCTAAAAGAATTAATTATATTACCAAATAAGTAGAAGTTGATACTTTTTAAATATTATATTAATCTAAAATGGTCTAATTTCTATATTTTTAAATTGATTTTAAATGTTTTTAAAACACTGTATCTGGCAATTAACCAAAATAAGACTCCACCAACACTTAAACAACCAACCAATACCATGAAATTATCATATTGATGTTCTTTTCCATCTGCAATTATTGCAGCAGCAATGGGGATACCAAATAAATTAGCAGCAGATAATACAAAATTTAATACCCCATATTTAGTACCAATTTGATTTACAGGTGTAATTTGTGATAAACAAGCAGGTAATAAACTTAAAATCGAACCTGAACAAAATCCACCAATCCCAGCAAATGCCCATAAAATTTTATGATTAGTTGCAAATGGATATAATAATATAAATATACTTAAACTAAACATTGTAATCATTATAATATTAACATTGAATCTACCATAAATATCAGAACAATAACCTGGTATCCATCTACCTAATATACCAGTACCATTCCATAATGTAAGTAATAAATATGAATTTGGTTCTGAAATTCCATGTGCAATTGAATATGAAGCATAATATGTAACTAATAAAACTAATGATAATTCAGTACAAAATCCACCTAATGTAACCCAAAAGAATTTAAAATCTTTAATCTTTATTAAATCCCAATTTAATTTAAACTTCTTTTTTTCATCATTTGTTGAATCGGTATCTTTATTAAGTCTTTCTTTAACTAATAAAATTGATGAAACTTGACAAAATAAACATATAAATGCAAGTACACGGATTGACCATACAAATCCAATCTTAATATATAAAGATTTAAGCATTAATGGAAAAACTAACCCACCTACTGACCCACCACTCATTGCAAATCCAGTTGACTAAAGAAGTTAGTAATCTTTTAACCATTTCAATTATGTATACATACGTTGCCTCGTTTTTTTAAAAACCAATGTGATATAACACTAATCAATGGATTCATACCTAATCCATTACCAATACCTAATGATATAAAACTTAAAATGAATTGCCAAATTTCGATACTATTGGCTACCCCCATTAACCCCAAAAATATAAACCCAGTAGATACAATCAATAAAATTAAAGATCCATGTTTATCAAACATTGGACCAGCAATTAATCCTCCAGCATACAGGATAGATAAATAAATTGAAAAAATCCATGAAATTGAACTTTGTTTTAAATGTTTTAATTGATGAGTTGATACATATGTTTGAATGGCACCAATTGAATTAATAAGACCTAAATTCACAATGAGTCCAAGAAATGAACCTAATATGACTGAATAAGCTTTTAATCCACCATCAGGATAATCATTTGGATCTTCTTCATTATTTGTTCTTTCAAATGATATTGTTGAATGTAAACTAGGTGAATTTTCAGGTTGGATTTGACGTTGATATCGATTACTCAATTCTATACTCTCTGTAGATGACATTGATAAATATATTTTTAAATTAATTTCATTTAATTGATAAGATTATAAAAGCTCGGTTGATAACCACCGATTATGATTCATATATATTTATGAGATGCGCATCTGGACTGTACATGAGCGAAAATTTTACAGTGTCCCGGTTTAAACCAACACTAGCCACCGGGGTAATATATTTTAAATTGATTCTCGCTATATACTGCTTTAATAATTATGAATATTGTGAACTTTGTATTTTCATTTAATTAATTGTGTAATGTATGAATTGTAAGCTTAGTTTTCTAGAAATTTCGTTACCAAAATCGAGTTGACCAAAGAGGTAATTGAATCCGATAATCAAAAATCTTTAAATAGATTTGTAAAACCAGAGTTAGACTATTACTTATCATCATCATAGAAGATGGGGTTTTTACCAATTCGTTTAGACCAAAAAGTAAACAAATCGTATTTTCGTCAATTGTTTGATCTGTTGTAAAGACAACATTTTATTACAATTATTTAACCTTTTCACGAAAATCACGAATTTTAATTTTAACAAAAATCAAGAATTATGAATGAACTTGCTTATCTAATTTTAAAACTTTTATGATCAATATTTCAGATCAAAATCATTAATATTTGCTATACGATTAAAGCGTGAAAAATTCTGAAGCATTATTTTGGCTGCAAAAAATACGAAAAATAAAGAAAATCACAATAATCGTTTAAGCTATTGTTTACATGTCAATAGACGGCTTTTTTGGTTGTCAATTAAGTCAACGGATATTTCTCGTTACCGCCCTGATTTTACTGCGTACACCGCAAACTATGCATAATGTCAGTTTCAGATCAAAAGTTTATTTGGAAAATTTTTAACGAAACTCATATTATCAATACTATTTGGTATAATCTTTAAGACTAGAGATAAACACAAAATTTTGATGAACAACACTAAGTAAGTTGACTTTGAAATGTTAATAGAATTAGCAAAATTGTAAAATGGTTTGATTAATCTATTGATCGCATAAAGAGGAGAAGAAAATTGGTGAATAATTTGATTATACTTTATTTACCAATTCGTAATTATCGTACCTGACCCAAAAGTTTAATTTGCATCTCGTAAATAAACTTAATAATGTGATGAGTAGTAATAATCAGGTATCAAGAAGGATCAACTTTGACTTCTATTGATAATCATTTGTTCAATTTATGATCATACTACAACGGCGAATACAACGTTCGAGAACGACAAAGATGAAATCGGCTTAAAATAGAAAAGGATTATCACTGATTCATCACATATTTATCATTCAATAATTATCAAACATAACGCAAAACTTTAATTTGAAAATTTTCACAAATAGGTAACGAAATTTCAAAATAATGTTCAAGTTTGTTGATCTGAGATATAACTGTAAACAAACAATTACTAAAATTGAACTTTTCGTTTAATCAAATTTTGTATAAATAACCCATGATAATCCCATCAATTTTTCATCATCATCCTTATTCACTCGCTTTACTACCATGTATTCATCATTATTTACTGCTGCTTTACTTTTAGTCTCAACTACAAAAGGTTCACTTTTAGGCAATGAAATTTATACATTTGATAAAGAATTTGCATTAGCTGTCAAACCATATGGTTGTTCAACTGGTGATTATTTAGATTTGGTATATGAAGATGATTGTGGTCAAGCTGTTCATGGGTGTGATCCTTGTCAAATTTATCCAATTAGTGAATGTCCAAAATGTTCCAAACATGTTGATAAAAGTTGTGATTGTAACGATTGTAAGAAGATTAAAAAAACAATTGGTTTAGTTGGTGGTGCATTTGTTCCAGGTTTCAGTGCACAAATTGGATTAGCAAGTTTAAGTGTTCCAAGTGGTATTAGTGCTCCAGCACCAACAGGTGGTCCAGGTAACTTTAGACCAGCCGGTGTATCAGGATTTGCTGGTCCTCCATCAGGTTTCATTGCTCCATCAGGAGTTGCTCCACCTCCACCAGGATTTGCTGCTCCATCAGGTACCCCATCAGGATTAGCTATTGGAATCAATGGTCCTTCTTTAGGTGCAATTCCAACTGGATTATCAATCACTGGATTAACAAGTTCAAGTTCTTCAAAACATGCATGGAAAGAAGACTTTTGTGAAATTTGTGAAAAAGATGAATATTTCTTCTTTACATTATGTAATTCAGTATTAACAGATGAATGTGGTAAAATTGGTGAAATTGCTTGTGATCATCAATTACAATTTACATCTCCATGTACAACAGATGCTATTTATACCAATGGATTTTCAATCAAATACAAACATGGTGATTACTTATTAGCATTGAACCACAAAACATTGTTCTGGCATTGTAAATGTGATGATAACTGTCTTTACAAAATTTATGATAAACCAATTGGTGGTCAATGTTCACCAATTGAACTTGTCGTTGTTGTTGGTAAAGAATGTTGTGATTAGTTTCATGATAAGTTTAATTTTTCAATTTCGTATATAATTCATTTAACGTTTCGGTTTATAGTCATTTCTTAATTCATATTAATTAATTTAATCGTTATAGTAGTTATTCTATCAATATGCCACATTACGTAATAAACGAAGAAGCCGTATATATTAGCAAGAATACACTACTGTTGACTTAATTTCATCTTGTAATAATCAAGAAATAATAAATATTATAACCACCATTTATTAAATCACTGATATATTGATTATGGTTAATGAATATCGTGATTCTAAAGAAGTGGTGTATAATAGAAGCACAATGTACTTTAAGAAGTTAATCACACTAATAGTGTTGTTTATCTTTTTAATATGGGGTTCATCTTTTTTACTAATAACTATTGAGAATTTTAATTCAAAATTTACTTCATTCCATTTACAATCTGTACAAGACGTGGATAAAGATTATATGAATTTTGCATATCCATCAAGAAGACCTACTGATTTTAAGGGGAAAACACCGTTTAGTAAGAAAATATATGATGCACATGAATTATCACCAAAACTACAGTCTATTCAATGGATTAAAGAACCATCTTCAATTTTTGATGATAAAGGAACTTATGTAACTAAAGAGTTGCAAGAAGATGAAGAATTTAAAATTATTGTCAAATCAATTGCAGATGAAAATTATGAAAAAGTATTGATAAATAGTAATTCATTTAATTATGATGGGAAAACTTATAAGATTGAAAATTTTAAAGCATCACCTGATTTGAATAAAGTTATATTACAAACTAATTCTACTTCATCATGGAGGTATTCATCATTTTCATTGTATTGGCTTGCAAGTGTTGATGATTCTACAATTACACCAATTTATGATACAACTAGTAAAATATCAGCTATTTCTTGGTCACCCGATTCACAAACAATTGCATTTATTTATGAAAATAATATATTTGTTAAAGATATATTGGGGAATGAGATTAAACAAGTTACATATGATGGATCTGAAAATATTTTCAATGGTAAACCAGATTGGGTTTATGAAGAAGAAGTATATGGAAGAGATTTAGTTTTATGGTGGTCCCCTACAGGTGATAAGTTTTCATTTTTAAGATCTAATAATACAAAAGTTCCTGAATTTGTTATTCCATTTTATGCTCAATCTAAACATGAAGATTATCCAGAAATTGTTAAAATCAAGTATCCAAAAGCTGGATATCCAAATCCAATTGTTGATGTAATAACTTATGATTTGAAAAAAGAGAAATTAATCGAACATGATTTAAAGTCACATGAGATTGATTTAGATAATAGACTTGTAACTGAAGTTGTTTGGGTTGGAGATTCATTATTAGTTAAAACATCAAATCGTGCTAGTGATTTGGTTGAAATCTTTTTAGCTGATAAAAATTCTGCAAGATTGATTCGTCTGTTGAAAGCTGAAGATTCATGGTTTGAAGTTACTGATCATACATTATACATTCCAAAAAATAAAACTTTAGGTAGAGAATATGATGGATATATTGATACTGTTGTTGAAAATGGTTTCAATCATTTAGCTTACTTTTCACCACCAGATAATCCAAATTATGAATTACTTACAAAAGGTAATTGGGAAGTTGTTGGTGGTGTTGGAGCATTTGATTATACAAATAATCAAGTTTATTTCACAAGTACAATGAAACTGTCTATTGAAAGACATATACATTCATTCAATTTATTAGATAGATCAAATCATGGTTTACCATATTTAAAAGATATAACTACAAAGCAAGGATATTATTCATCAAGTTTTTCATCTGGTGCTAGATTCTTATTTTTAAGTGATTTAGGTCCAGATATTCCAACTCAAAGAATTAATGATTTAAAAATGAATCAAAATGTTAAAACAATTGAAGATAATGAAGAATTGAAGAAAAAATTAAGAGATTATGTTATTCCACAAGTTAGATATTCAACAGTTGAATTAAAAGATGAAGAAGGTAAATCATTTATTTGTAATACAGTTGAAACATTACCATTGAATTTTGATAAGAATAAAAAATATCCTGTATTGTTTTATATTTATGGTGGACCTGGATCTCAATTAGTTAATAAACAATGGGGTGTAAGTTTTAGTTCAGTAGTTGCTGCTGAATTAAACGCTGTTGTTGTTACAGTTGATGGTAGAGGTACAGGATTTAATAATTTGAATTATAAATTAGGATCAAAATTTAAATTTATAGTTAGAGATCAATTAGGTAAATATGAACCATTAGATGTTATTGCAACTGCAAAAGAATGGGCTAAGAAATTTTATGTTGATTCAAATCGTATTTCAATATTTGGTTGGTCATATGGTGGATTTCTTACATTGAAAACTTTAGAAACTGATATTGAAGAACCAATTTTTAATTATGGTGTTGCAGTTGCACCTGTTACTAAATGGAGATTATATGATTCAATTTATACAGAAAGATATTTAAGAACTCCACAAGAAAATCCATTAGGATATCAATATGGTTCAATCAATAATGTAACTAATTTTAAACACGTTAAGAAATTTTTTATGGCACATGGTACAGGTGACGATAATGTGCATTTCCAACAATCACTTCAATTATTAGATGAATTCAATGTTGAAGAAGTTGAAAACTTTGAATTGATGGTATTTCCAGATTCAAATCATGGAATGGGTTATCATAATGGTAATAAAGTTGTTTATGATAGAATTTTAAATTTTTTAAATAGAGCGTTTGAAGGCGAGTTTGTATAAGAATGTATAATTATCCAAATTAGGCAGTCTAGAAAGTTTCGAGCACGTGAGGCGAATTTTTTTTTATAATTTTTTTTTTTTTTTTTGCGTTGTTCGATGTAAAATTTTTTTTTTTTTTCAATTCCCATCTCACTAACACATTCATATTCAATTCTACAATGATTATTTTCCAAGACGTTATCTCAGGTGATGAATTATTATCCGACGCATACGATGTCAAATTAGTTGACGATGCTGTCTACGAAGCTGACTGTTCAATGGTCACTGTTGGTAATGGTGATATTGATATTGGTGCTAACCCATCAGCTGAAGATGGTGATGAAGCTTTAGAAGATGGTGCTGAAACTGTCAACAATGTTGTTTACTCATTCAGATTACAACAAACTCAATTTGACAAAAAATCATTCACCACTTACATTAAAGGTTATATGAAAAAAGTTAAAGCTTACTTGGCTGAAAAAGATCCAGAACAAGTTGAAGTTTTTGAAAAAGGTGCCACCAAATATGTTAAGAAAGTTTTAGGTTCATTCAATGACTGGGATTTCTACACTGGTGAATCAATGGACCCAGATGCTATGATTGTTTTATTGAACTACAGAGAAGATGGTACTACTCCATTTGTTGCTATCTGGAAACACGGTGTTTCAGAAAACAAAATCTAGATTAATATATATTTCTATTTTATCTGCTAATTGATAAACAATTGTTTTCTAATGTGATATTTTCATTTACATAATGAAATAATTCAATTTTATATTTTGATCCAAGTATTGATTTAATTGCAAATAATCTACTTTCATCAATTAATCTTCTAGCTTTTAACCCTAATTTCTTACGTTCGTCTTTGTTTAGTTTTGATATATGTTCTTCATTATCTTTTTTAGAAGAATCAACTGCCCAAGATACCATTTTTTTGAGTATACCAAATGATTGAATTGTTTTAAATCCATTGTTGTATAAATATTGCTTTGATTGTGGTAGTAGTTGGTCTAATAAACATAAATGACGACAACACATAGCAACAATCAATCCATCAAACTTACCGTTGTTGATTAAATTTGAATTAAAAATCAGTTTTAATGTCAAATCAGTAGCTGCACCACATAAATGTTTTGATATTCCAACAATATGATCTTGACCAAAATAATCCAATTTTAAATCTTTTATATCCATTTTACTTCGTATAATCTCGGGGTTTAAATGTTGACTTTCTTTTATTATATGAGAATCACATTTATATCTATTTGATCCACGATCTATAAGAGCAAACCCATATTGTTGAGATTCTTGTGGTTTATCATGTAAGATACAATGTTGTACCGATCTGGATAATTCAGCTTTACCACAACCAAATTCGATATAAAATGTATTTGAATTTAATAAATTTGCATGTTTCAAATGACCTATTAATGATGATTGTTGAATTATATGTTTTTGCATTGTTTTCACATCGAATTTATCATTCATACCTTCATGTTGGGAAATTTTCAATTTTAATGGATCGAATTTTATTGATTGTAGAATTGGGATATATTTTGTAAACAATTTCTCATCATCAATTGTCTCTTGATCTAACTCAAATTCTTCAACTCCATTCAATTTCTTATTTATATCATTTTCAAACCATGGGTCGGTACTTATTGTTGGTTTCCAATTACATTTTGTTAAATGTGATTCTAAATCACGTTTCCAGATTGTATGTTTTGGATCTAAAGGACACGGAATTCTTTTATCATCAGCTAGAATCATATGTTCTGAACAATATTTATTAAATGATTTCCGTTGCATTTTACATCTTCGATTCTTTTGTGGTATCACATATTCGCATTGATATGTACAACCTGTTTTTTGTTTCTTTACTTTTGGTTCAACCATATTTGGATGCGAAAAATAAATTTGATTTCCTCATCTCAATGAAATCAAATAATCAATTATGGAAATTAGATTTATTAGAATCTAAATTTAATAATGCAACTCCAAGATTCAATCATACTAAGAAATTATTATTATCATTATCAGCTTCATCAAATTCAAAATTGTTGAAAAAATTACCAAAAAATGATCAAGATGCAAATTCACAAATTAAACAATTAAAATCAAGTATATTTGATAATAAATATCATTCAGGTTATGTTAAATTAGAAAAAGAAATTATAAAACTAAATAAACAGAAACCAAATGTTTTTTTAAAAGATGGATCCAATTTAGAAAAATTCATAGTTTCAAAATTGATTAAATGTATACAAAATTCAATATTAATAAATAAAGAATTGAAAACAAATCCTCCAAATTATATAAATGAAAAATTTAGTGGTATAATAGTTGATAAATCAAATGAGAGTAATCCAAGTGGGTTCTTTAAAAAATTTTGTCAAGATGATAAATCAATCAATAATTATTGTTCAAGTATATCAAATAATAAAAATGTTAAAAAGATTCTAGAAGAAATAGAGTGGAGTTTCAAAATGGTGCGAGGTGATTTAACAAAGCAAGAAAAAGCAGATAGAAAGAAAGCAAATGGAGAAGATGTCAGCGAAGAAGAAGAAGAAGAAGAAAGTGAAGATGAAGAGGAAAGTGAAGAAGAGGAAATAGATTTGGAAAAACAGTATGATAATTTTGCAATATATGATGATGAGAATCAAGGTGGAAGTTCAGATGAAGAAGTTGAATTAGATCCTAATGTAAATTATAATGAAGTCACAGATGAAGAACCATCAGATGAAGAATCAGCAAGTGAGGAATCAGAAGTTGATGATTTCTTTGAAGAAGAACCACCAATTAAAAAAGTGAAAAAATCAAAACAAGTAGAAATAGATCATAATTTACCTCAATTAGCATCTGGTTATTACTCAGGAGGTTCAGATGATGAAGATGACATTGATAATGATAAAGTAGTTAAAAGTATAACCACACAACGTAAAAATAGAAGAGGTCAAAGAGCAAGACAAAAGATTTGGGAACAAAAATATGGTAAAGAAGCTAAACATGTTAAAAAAGAACGTGAAATTGCAGCTAGTGAACGTGAACAACGTAGATTAGAATATGAAGAAAGAGAAAGAAAAAGACAATTGAAAGCTCAACTACAAAAACCAACAGGTTCAAATATAGAACCATTAGGTGAAAGAAAACTGACAGAAACAAAAGCAGAAGAAGCACAAAAGATTCATCCTTCATGGGAAGCTAAAAAGCAAGCAGAAGCTAAATTGAAAACAGGTTTCAAAGGTAAAAAAATCACATTTGATTAAAAATTCTATTATAAATCTTCATAATTAATTTTAAAATTTTTCATAATTTCTTCTTTTGTAATTGGATTACACCAAGCTTCTGATTCAATTATAAAATAATAATGACATTTCTCTGGTTCACTAACTGAAATTAATTCTGGTCCTTTACCACATTGAAATTCAATTTCTGCAGATCTATGAGGTCCATTCCAACATTTTGAACCTTTTGCAAAATGTACTTTCCCATTTTTATATCCAGTGAATGTACCAATTAAAATATCATCTTGAACAATTGAACCTAATATATTAATTGCATATTTATACCCACCAAATTTTTTTGTAATTGTCCAATTATCAAATGATCTTAATATATCATCAGGACCAAAATCTGAATTTAAATTAAGTTTTATTTGTTGAATATTTTTTTCAATTTCTTTAATTTCTTGTTCCAATTTATCAATCTTAATTCCTAATTCTGTGTTTGATAAATTAGATTCAACCAATTCTTCAGGTTTGGTTAAAAAAGTACCAATGATAGTTTTGAAATAATGATGAAACATGTTACCAAATGATGGTGCAACAGATTCACCTGAATGTGTAATTTCTTTAGTTTTTGCAACTAACTCATGCAAGAGTTTATTTGTTTCATGAATATCTTCATGAACTTCTTCTTCTTTATTTGAAACATAATTTTGAAATTTATGAATTGAATCTTTCACTGCTAAATCATTAAAATTTGGGTTATATTCTTTAGATAATTTATCAAGAATTTTTTCTAAATGTTGAATTCTAGTTTCTTGTTTTATAATTGATTGTTTATGATTCTCAATTCTACCAATTAAATTTGTAATTTTATCACCTAATGCATCAAATACAGTTAAATCTTGTTCATCTTGTGATTCTGCTTTTAATTTAAGTTTATTTAATTCAGATTTCTTCATTGGTAATTTTAGTTCCAATTGTTTTAATTTTGATATTAATAAATTACGTTTATTCTTTGCTTGTAACAATATCAGTTGTTTCTTTTCCAAAGCTTTACTTATAAATCGTTCAACACCATTTTTATAACTTTCAAATTGTTGATTAATTTTCAAACATTTATTTTCACACCCTCCTAATTTATATTCATCACTTCCATCACAACATAAATCATAATCACAAACACCATCATTTAATTTATATTGTTGTATGTAATTTGGATAAAACCCTTCATTCTTACAATAAAATGGGAATGGATTCACAGAACATGCATTTGTACCTGGTTCATCGGATCCATCAGGACAATCACATATATCATCATTGATTTGATCTATGGTCAATCTTATTGAACTATCATTTAAACAATGCCAATACTGTTGATTATTTATTACTTGAGGTTGATATAAATGTTGATTTTCAGGAGCAACACCAATTATTTCAGCCAATGTAATGGCTATGAAAAATAGAAGAATCATTTAAATAATGGTTGAAAAAAAAAAAATAATTATTCTACAGTTATACATTGACCATTAATTGAACAATCATTTAATATACGAATTGATTCTTCAACAACTTTATTCAATTCAACACTTTTCAAATCTATATTTGTTTTAGCTCCCATATCTGTTTCTTTAACTAAACCTGGTAAAATAGCATTTACTCTTACTTTCCCCCGCAATTCAAATGATAAACTTTTTGTAAAACCTAATAAACCAGCTTTTGAAGCAGCATATATTGATGTTCCTGGTAAATAAACATCAGTAAGTGATAACATTGATGATACATTCAAAATTGATGATGGTTGATTTTTATTTCGTAACATATTTTTTAAACATAATTGAGTTAATATTATTGGCACTGTTAAATTTAAATTAATCGTATTATAGATATCTTGTTTTGGAGTTCTTGTAAATAAAGAATAATTAGATATACCAGCACAGTTTACTAGTATATTGTAAGTGTCTAGTTGTACGTTTGAATCATTTGGTAAATTTAATAAATCTAATGCTTTGTATGAATGAGTTTGATTATCATTTTTTGATAATTCTTGAACTGATTTTTGTAAAAGTGATTCATTTTTAGCAAGTAATGTTATATTAGCTTCTTCTTTAGCTAATCTTTTAGCAATTGCAAGGCCAATTCCTCTTGAACCACCAGTAATCAAAGCAGTTTGACCTTTAAACATAATGAAAACAATAAAAATGCGAATTGCTACCAAATCATTTTTCTTTGTAGCTCGAGATGATTAGATCGCTACGCTAATATACAAATATAAGATGAGTTAAAATTGAAGTTAAACCAAGTGAGAATTCAAACCTATTTATACGTGATTCCATAATTCAACGAATTGCTGCCGAAACCCTGATGGTTCAAGTTGGATTAAAGAGAATCAATAGAAATGGTCATTTTAAACGAACAATATCAAGAAACCTAAGGGTTCTGATCAATTTTATGAACAAAATTCTTCAAATATGCATATGAATCGAATTTAATCACAACAACTTACACAACAGCAACAATTGTAAATTGATATTCATTAAGTTAAACATGATACTCTCTATATATATAGTTTTTTTAATTACTAACTTTTCTATTTATTTAATCTTTCTTTACTTTGAGATTACAAATTCTACAAAATTTTGTGTTAGTCATATTCGAAATTCTTCAATTAGAATGTCGAGCATAACTTTATCGAATGATGGCAACATTAGTAGAAATGTTTGTTTTATAACTTCTTTTCAATTCTCGATCAGTTTTGCAATACGAGTCATTGATTATAAAGATATTTAAATTTACTTTTGTTTCTTTTATCTCAAATTTGTTTGATTTACATTTAATATTCAAACCTTCTAGTTTTTGCATTTAAGTTATAGCAAATAAATTATTCAAATCATTTTTAGGACAGTGCTATATAATACTAACATAGTATATTTGTTATTTACAAAGAACATTATTGTATGGTTGCAAATTACTTATCAAAACTCACGTGAGCATTTGAATAAAAAAAAAAAATCAAAACAAGTTCGAAGCTTACTTCATCAAATATACTAGACTGCTCCAGCAATTCTAGTCATGTAACAATAAAGCAATTTACAGCATCTATTGAAATATACAAATATTGAATTGTTAAAAATGGTGGGGTATTAGTTTATTGAAAAGATATGATATTCATTTTGATAATACCCACAGGTTGAAGTACTGGGTGTTTCAACATGCTTAATCAATAAATGGTAACTATAAAATTTTCATCTGAGAATAGTTATTGACTAATAATTGAGCAGATGCCACGCGTGGTACTATTATAGACAGTTGTAACGGAGCATTCAAGTGAATCACCAAAGGTTAAAGTTTGATTGAATCAACGAGTGTGTTCACTATTATTGTATATATGCAATAATGAACTTTGAATTATTTTATTGGTGATTGATTGGTTTATTAACAATTGTTTATTTCACGAATCAAAGTAATTCTATCGTTAAATTATATTAGTTTGCAAAACTTCAGTTACTGAAACATTGATAAAGAAGTTGTATGCATAAACCTTGAAAATAAGCATTAGATTTGATGAGAAGTTACATTGCAAGAAGCAATGCATGATTATTTTAGGAGTTTAGGTTTGGTAAACGAATTTTGAAACTAGATACTAATATCAATAAATGCAAGAAGATTAAGTTCAATTTGAGAGTCATAAGCTCACCAAGATTGATGAATTATCAAAATACTAATCAAGTAAATGATTCATATTACAAATAGTAACTAGTGCTATCTGTATTTCAAATAACATGAGGGTATCTAATTAATTGTGTTGATTTTATAATATAATTATCTAAGGCTATGAATTCATTCATTAAATTAAAGAGATTAAATCTATTTTATTTTGGTATGCTTAAACAATTTTTTTTGCAGCTAAAATGGGTGCAAATAAAAAAAGTTAATTTTTTTTGAAATTTATTACTTTAACACAAATATGTATTCTCAAGTTTCAGTTTTAAAAGCAATTATTTTCATTCACGTTTTCGTCTTTGGTATCAAGTTTGGCGTAAGTGATAACTTTGACAAAGTAATGTATTGGTCAACTTTATGTCCAGGTGCAAGTAGTGCCAAAAAAGATAAAGATGAAGAAGTTGATAATCAAACCAATAAACCAAATACTGAAGCTGATGGTCCTAATAATTCAACCAATGTACATTCACAGACTGGTAATCTTGATATTCTTAAGATTGGAATTAATAGAAGTGGAAGTGAAAATGATGACCGCAAACACCACAAACATAAATTTTTTAAATTCAAAAAATTTAATTTCAAAAAGATTTTACCTACCTTGAAAACAAAAGAAGCAGAACCAGTTGAGGGATCAAGTAAGAAATTTAATCATTCACCAATTACCAACACAAATCCAAATTTAGAAGCAGGAGATTTGCCAATTACACAAACCATTCAAAACGAAAATATTGAAACATCAAGCTCACCAATCGAATCCAATGAAACTGATCGACTTCTTTATGAAGCACTTGAAGGATTATTTTATGTACCAGAAGTAGAAAGTATTGATGTTGAAATTAATTTTTATCAAGATTCAAGTTATTTTGAAATCGAAACTGATGATGAACAAGTCATTGATTATTATAATGATGAAGAAGAAGAACAAAGTTTAATACCTAATGATGAAGAGGATTTGACTGATAACAATGATGATAATGAACAAGTTTCAATTCATAATAATAATAATGATGAAGAAGCTATTGATAACAATCATGATAATGGGCAAGTTTCAATTGATAATAATAATGATGATAAAGAAGCTTTAATTGAAAATTATCATGATGATGAAGATTCTGATGCATTTAGCATTGATAGTATTGATACTGAAAGTGAATATTATGAAGATCCTAATTATTTCAGTATGGGAAATGATAATTCAGAAATTGCAATTGAATCTAAAATTAAGATCTTGTAATTTGATTCTGGACTTGTTATTGTAGTAGAAATTGAAGACGAAGAACCATATATTGATATTGATACTGTAATTGAAATCAATGCTGATATCTTAACTCATAACACTGATATTAATTATTTAGAAAATGAAAGTGATGCAGAAGATAGAGATGTACAAGAATTTAATAATGATGAATCAAAAGATCAAAGTGCTGGAAAATCAGTTGTTAAAGATTTAGTTTATAATGCAACAAATTTTGGTGTTGAGCAATTTATTGATGTGTTTGAAGAAAGTGAATCAGAAGAATTGTCAGCTGAATTAACTGATGAAGAAGCTGCAAATATAGTTAAATTTTTGACAGGAAATACAGAAACTTCAACATCAAATACAACAGACCAAGAAATTATTGAAAGAACAAGTGATGAAGAAACTGTACAATCAACAGAAGAATTATTAATTGTTGATGAACTTGTAAAACCAGATGATGAATTGGATGTCAAACAAACTGAACAGTCAATTAATGTATTAGGTGGTGAACAAGTTGAAGAAGAAATTGAAAATTTGGATGAAGAATATGATGAAACCATTGATGGTGATGTTACAAATATCCAAGAAGTTGTTATTTCAAACTCAGTTACTATTGAAAATATTGAACAATCAAATAATCAATTGGGTATTGAACAAGTTGAAACATTGGATAAAGAAGAAATTGAAAAATTGGATGAAGAATGTAATAAAACTATTGATGATGATGAAACTAAAATTCAAGAACTTAATTCAAACCCGGATAATAAGAAATCTATAACAAGAGAAGATGATAATGATTCATCTAATCTTGTATTTCGATCATGGACACGATTATGTATTAAAAAATGGAGAGAAGATTACAATATTTCTAAAGAAACATATAATGCAATGTCAAGAAATGAAGTTGAGTTGCAAGTATTATTATTCTCCATGATTCAAGAAGAAGTTTATTTAAATTCAAAATTAGTCACTTTATTACAATTGATTGAACGTGAAGATTTAGAAAATATACAAGGACAAACTCAATATTTAAAAAATAAATTACTAGAACATATTCATTATAGTCCAACTAAAATGGATATTTATGAAATATGTGGTTTTTATCAATATTGGTTGACATCAATATTCAATGAAACATGTGAATTTTATCAAGAGTTCCCATCGATTGTTAAAGAAATATGTTTGAACAAAATGGATGATTTATTCCTAAAGGAACTCTTTGGTGACAATTATCAACCACAAGCAATTTATAATGATGTTGCAAGATTCTATAATGAAGCACAATTAAAATATAATGCAAGAGAAGTGAAAAAATTATGTAAAGTATTATATCATAGAATCAAACACATTATTTTGGATTTACAAGAAATATTAAACATTGTTGAAAATGAAGCTGATATTGATCAGATAAACATTACCATACAATTATGTCAAAACATAATTGGCAAGATTGATAATTAAGTTAACTTACGCCCCTGGTATACATTGTATTGGCTCGGCTCCGAAGCTTTGAAGACGAACAATGAAAGATTGGCAAGAGAATTAATAGTTTACAAAATTTTAAACGGTAATGTATGAGACAATGTTTTGAATAAATGTAAATTCAATGTTGAAAGAAATTGTTATTGAAATTTATTGAGTATTGTATTTGAAAATTTGATTTAAATTTGAAAATTTATGAAATGGATTGAATTAAAGTAATTTGAATCAAGATATTGTGATAATTGTTGAAGTATTGAACTTAAGATATGCATGATTTGAAATTTCAAGATGTATAATTGATGATTTGAAGTTCAAGATACATAATCAATGGTTTGAAATTTAAGATATTTGATTCATGATTTGAAAAATGATGATACATGAGTTACTTGACGGTTTTTAAATTTGATGTTCTGATAAAGGAAATTATTAAGATTCACTTTTATGATTGGTATTAGTATTTGATTTATGACATTTTTGAAAAATGGTGAAAACTTTGGGTTCTGCATGAAGTTGTTGATTTGTATTTTTATAATTAGTATTGGTATTGGTATTGGTCATGGTATTGGTTTTGGTTCATGGGATTTTTAAAAGATGGCGAAAAGCTTTAGTTGGTGGATGTTTTTTTATACTTTATAATTATATTCATTGTGTTAATTCAATTCCTTCTTTTTCAACTCTAACAATTGACATACCTTACAATACAAACTCCATCAAACTCAAAATTTTTGTAATGACAATTGTGAAAGTTTGAATGCTCAATCATAATCATTATCTTCACTTAACAAGTAAATACCGAAATGTAAAAGTCAATCTTTTGCGATAATTTCAACTGTACCCTCATTTCGCAATCAAAAGACTATAAAGAATGATGAATTGAATTACAGATTACACCAGTTTTAATTAATAGATTGGTGAAATTCAATTGATCTGCACTGGTTTTTAAAATATAGATTAGTACGATGATGTTGTTCTCTGAGAGAAAATCATGTGTGAAATGTAATTGGTACTACAGCAACATACTCATGATAATAATTATCACTTAAAATGAAAGCATTCCTGGTATAATATTGGCCCCAGATTTTAGGTGAAACCGCCCTTCTTTTTTGCCCCTCTCCCCTCCCTTCGCCCCTTTTTTTCTTATTAATTTTCTTGACTGAGTTTTCTGTACATTGATGCGAGATCATAATTCTTAGACAGTGAAAAATGACACTTTGTGTCGCGAATTTTCAATTTTTTTTTTTTAGTCTAAATTTAGAATTTCATCCAAGTTTCATAAATTCCTCCCCCATAAGATTCATCATTAGATCATTCATTCATAGATTACAATGGATTTTCAGGATGATATACTGTTGATATATTGGTCAAGTGCATTTGTATTGGCTCTTGTATCATTTGGTATTACGAGTTACATCCATAGAAGGAAAAATAAATTTAATTCAAAGATTAATATTGGTATTACATTATTACTACTAGTTTTAAATTTAAATTTATGGTATTATTTATTTACAAGTCATAATTTCATAATTGATTTACCCGTACATAAAAATTCAAAATCACTACTGTTTCAACCATTTGAAATATCAGGATACACATTTCTTGAATCAACCAATGAATTAAATTTGGAGAATTTTAAATGTGATTTAATCAAAGTATCAAATAATCATACTATTCAATCCAGTGGGTTATCGAATTTAAATGGAGAATTTGATTTAAAAATATTACGTGATCAATTGAAACAAATGTCTGAAACAAATGATGTATATAAATTATTTTTCCAAGATGGTGATGATGAATCTGAAGAAGACATATTGAATAAGAAATGGTTTAAATTTTGTGGAAGTGCTGTTTGGATGGAACAAAATCAAGTATATTTCATGGTTAATCGAATCATATATACTAAGAATAAAGCAAGAAATAATCCTACAATTTCAGTATTATCAGGACAAGTATTTGATAAAAATTGGCAAGAATTAAAAGGTTTACAAATTCAAGGCTCAAATTTCACATTTCCAACTATTTTCCCACATGAGATTGATATTGGAACTAAAGAAGAGAAAGAAATTATTGGTAGTGAAGATCCAAGAGTTATTTTAAATGAATATACTGTTGGAACAGAGAAAATTGAAGAACCTATTATAATATTCAATGCGAAAAGAACACATATCAAATGGTATAGAGCAATGCATGTTTATAGACCATTTGTTGATGCAACAAAGATCACCACATTAACAATAAAGAACAAAGATAGAAGTTATCGTGAAAAGAATTGGGCTCCATTTATAGATCTGTCCGGTAATGAATCTATCAATTTTGTTTACAATTTCAATCCTTTAAGAATTATTAAATGTGATTTAGAATCTGGTGATTGTGATAAAATTTCAGGTCCAGAATTTAATACCGTTGATGCAAATGATAATGCAGGTAAATTAAGAGGTGGAACTCAATTGATTGAAATACCAAAGAATTTCTTACCAAATTCAATATCATCAACACATAAGTTTTGGTTAGGTATAGCTAGATCTCATAATAAAGATTGTGGTTGTTTACATGAGATATATCGACCACATATCTTTGTAATGTCAAGGCCAATAGATTCAACTGAATATCAATTACTGTATGTATCATCATTAGTTGATTTTAATATTGTTCCTGAATCATGGAATCAAGATAAATCCACTTGTGATGATGGGAAATCTGTATTGATACCTAATTCAATTGCATATTGGAAAGAAGTTAAAGGTGAAGATTATATGGGGATAACTATGAGTGAAGCTGATAGATCAAATAAATTAATTCATATTAAAGGATTATTACCATATATTTATCAAGTTTTAAACAAACAACAACTTCATGGTAATGATAGACAGAATATGTTTTTAAGTGATTGTTCAACATCATTTGCAAAAGATTATTGTGAAACTACTGAGAAGTTATTACAATGGTGAATATATAACTAATCTATTCTATTTACTCTTTTAGTGTAACAAAAACATTCCATACTTTATCTTATCAATTGAAAAAAAAAAAATTATCTTCTTCCAACGGAACCCAAGAATGAAATGAGTGACGAGAATCAAACCAAGTTACCACCAAGCAAAAGAAGGAAATCCTCGGTATCAAAGCAAGAGAACGAAACAAGAAGAGTGGCACAAGCTTCACGAACATTGAAAGCTTGTGAATTATGTAGAAAACAAAAAACAAGATGTTTTAGAGCACCAGAAGATATAAATTGTTGTTTAAGATGTAAATTTTTAAGTAAGATATGTTCATTTGAAAATGAATCAACAAATATATTGGGTCCAAATTTATCTGTTAACAATAATGAAGGAGACTCCAAGAAATTGACTCAAATACAACAAGGAATTTATGAAATTTTATCAATACTAAAGAAAGGTAATTTATCAGATGAAAATAAAGATGCTAAATTGTTATTAGAGACTGTCAATTCCATGCAAAATAAGTTACCAATAGATAATGAAATGACACAATCAACAACAACTTTCCAATCACCAACGGAAAGTTTCATCACTTCTCCGTTTGCAATAATTAAGAATCAATTACAAACAAAACCTAAAGAGTTTAGACCCAATCCAATTCTAGATTTAATTGAGACTGAAATTCAAAATACTGAACAAAAATATGATAATTTACTTGATTTAGGAATACTAGATAAATATGAAGTTAAGAATTTAATCAATGATTTTAGAAGAAATTATGGACGTTGGGTTTCATTCCCACCTGGGATATCAACAGAAGATTTAATTGATGAAATCAAAATTAAATCACCATTATTATTAACATCATGTTGTTTAATTGGGTTAAAATATTCAGTATTTGAAGATAACACCATTTCATCAATTAATAAAAAGGAGAAATATTTGAAATTGGTCAAACAATTGATTAAAGACTTGAATTATTCGTTTTTGAAATATTCATCATTCAAGTATAATGAACATGGATTGACTGAATTTCTACAATCAATGGTTATATTATCAATATATCTGACAACAATCACTTCAGTTGTATCTACAATATTAGAAGATGAAGTAAATGATGAAGAATTGAAAAATTTCAATCTAGATCCATGGTTATTATCATGTGTTGGAATAACTACATTTATAACAAAATCTACATTTGGTAAATTTAAAAAATATCAATTAAAATCAACAACTGAATTTTCAAGTATTGAAACATTAACAATCTTACGTATTTATAATCATTTATGTTTGGTTCATTTAATCAATGGTATATTCTCTGGTAGGATGTCTGTATTAGATGAGATTCGAATCAATGATTGTTCATCTGTATTGAGTTTACCAAATGCAACTAATTTCGATGGTCGAATGGTTAGTGAAATTGGTATTTTATTCATTTGTTATAAATATATTCAAATAAATTCACAAGATATTGAAATGGATAAAATTGAAGAAAATTATTTAAATGTAATTTCAGAGATTAATCAATGGTTTATCAATTGGCAATATTTATTTGAACAACCAGCTTTACAATTTGTTGAATTTAATTATAATTTTTGCTTTTTATTAGTTCATTATAATTATGCATATAAGAAATTATCAATTAAATCTCATGATTTAGAATATTTTCAATTTGATAATTTAACATTTATAATTTCAAATTGTCAATTTAATCTTGTTATTGAAATGTTTAAATTTGGTAAAAATTGTATAAATCATATTAATAGTATTAAAAATGATTCATATTTTGCTTATTTATCTGATCAAATACATTTTTGCTTTTATTTTACAACTTTAATAACAACAAAATTAATTAAATTTATAATAAATCAAAAAATAACATATAAAAAAGATGATGAAATAATTGTACAAGTTATATCAAATGTTAAATTAATAATTGAAAAATTTAATAGAATTAAATTAAATGATAAAAATGATATATTTTCAAAATATAAAATAGCTTTACAAGATAGTTTAAATGATTGTTTAATATAAATAATGTTTATTTCAAATGGCCTCTATAATTATTTGACATATAATCTATATGAACAAAAGCTCGTTCAACATTTGGTAAACTTTCAATTGAATATTGTAATGCTTCAGCTAAATCATGACAATCTTTAAAAGTTAAATCACGATCATTATCAAACACCAAATCGATTTCAACATTTAAATTATCACCAACATGGTATACTTTCAATGCTGTGATTTGTTTGATTGGTTCAGCAAATCTATAAGCCAAATATAATATAACTTTATAATCTAATGGATCTGCAACAGCACCAGTTAAATTATTAATATGTTCAAATGCTGTAATACCCCAATTTATAATAATATAAATTGAAAGTCCAAGTGCACCTAATGGATCAAACCACCAAATATTTAAATAATGTCCCAATGCAGGCATGAGTAATGAAACAGTATTGAATACAACATCAGTCATTGCATCTTGTGCTAATGCCTGAACAGATGATGATTTACTACTCTTACACCATACCCAACAACCTAATTTAGATACAATTGTAATTGTCATAATAACAATTGCATCAAATCCAATCTCAGCAGGTACTCGATCTTTTTCATCTGAGAAGAATAACCTTTTAAAAGATTCTTGACCGACTTGAAAAAATGATATAATGATAATGATGGAGAATATCAACACCCCTAATGGTTCTAATCTTGATCTTCCAATGGGGTAAGCATGTTGAACTTTCCAATCTGTATTTGCAGCTAATCGATTAACAATATATATGATGAAAGTAGATAAGAAATCCAATACTGAATCAACTAATGAAGCAATCACAGACATTGAATTAGTTAATAATGCAACAATGATCTTCCCAATCATTAACAACACATTGATTAAAAAATTAACTAAAATTGCAGTTAAAATTTGTAAATTATCTTCTTCAGCATTATACCCTAAAAATTTTGATCCATCATTATCTACATTTCCAGGTACATCATAAAATCTTGAAAATTTAGATGATGTTAAACTTGTATCTCCTCTTTCTAAATCAGTAGCTTGAACATTATTTGTAGTAACTATACCTTTTGGTTTTTGATCACTTTCATCTTCAGATATTTTATCCAACCTACCAACATCTTCAGCACCATATTGAGTCAACATATTATAATGTATTTTCCCAGCATCTAAGAAATTATCAATCTCTTGAAATTTTTCAATTAAATAATTTTGCTCTTCATAATATTGTTGTACTTTCTTATCATAATTATTTAAATCTGATTTATGAAATTCATACCAATTTGCTAAAGGTTTTATATTCCCAATTAATCTTAATGGACGTAAACTATTGACAACTTCAATAATACTCATCCTTCTAGGTTCAGTATCCAAAATAGGATTGATATCTTCATGATCACCACCACTGGTTGTAAATAATGGAAGGTAAGGACCTTGGTTATGATCAAATGGAGAGTTTGGATTTGTTACTGAATGATGACTTGATAATAATCTTTGATATAATGGACGATCAGGATTCAAATTTTGATATTCTTTTGCACTAAATGAATATCTACGTTTAGGATGTGAGAATTCTTCATGATCACCATAGGTACTCAGTTCAGAACCTTGACTATATGGTAATGAAGTTAGATTTGTACCTGAATGTGGTTTCCTTAAATTAGCTAATCCTGCTGGTGAACTATATTGAGAATGTCTAAGTGTATTTGCTGGTGATGATTGAGATATTTTAATTGAAGAATCTTGTTTAAATTTTGATTTGGAATCTAATAATGGCAGTTTCTCGTCACCTTTAAGTGTTGGTTTTGACATTATGAAACTTTAATAAATATTGTATAGATTAAAAATGAAATATAAAACATGAAATTTTTGGATTTTGGATTTTCTTATGAAATCTCCGGTAACAGAATATGTTGTATTTTGTGTTATGATGACTAGTCAATTTTTACACAAAATAAAAATTGAAAAGTTTGGTCTAAAAATAATCAATTTAGAAATTTCATGTTACAATTGATATAATCAAAGGAACAACAAGGCGAGGCGGAGGTGAGGTTTGTATATTTCGGTCGAAATTTATAATTAAGATGTAGAAATGTATGATAATGTAATCAATACAATCTAACAAATGAGATATTATATAAAAAAAAAACACAATCTTAGCCCATTCAAAATTTCAAATTAATTTAATTGAATCTTAACTTAATCTAATAAATGGTTAATCTTTCAATCTCATCTCATCTCATATCATTTTTAGTTCATTAAAGTTATAATCATTTTCAATTTAAACTTTAATTTTATCGGATATACAACAGCGAAAAAATTGATATTTTTTCTACTGCTACCAAATGTATTTAATATCCGGGTGGATATTTCAATGTCATCTACATAAAAACTTTTTCAACTGAATGAAATTTTTTCTTTCAATTAAACTTCACTATTTCAATTGGTATGTGAATTAAATTAACCATTTGAATATTTATCATGATTAAAATAATTGATATAACTTAAAACTACTGAGGATGTACATGCAGGACTTATTGTTATAGGAATTCTTCGTTTATGATTAAATTTTAATATTTTTTAAAATTTCAATTTTACTAACTTTTTCAATCAGTATGTTTTATAAATTTTTACAAGTTTTTATATGATGAATTGTATCCTACATTTTTCTGTCCGGTGAATACCATGAGCCATAGACAAACAACATGCATCACCATCTGATTTTACAAAAAACTCATTTTTTGTTCAATTTACTAACTTTATAAAGGGTATGTTTTAATTTAACTTTAACAAATTTAATTTATTAGGATGAAAAACATAATTTTTCAGTTCTGCTTCTGAACCAAAAAAACCTGAAGATAACAATAACCAAGCTCAAATATCTGATCAATAAATTAAAATAGAGTAATAAAATACAATTACTAACTAATAATAGATAAAGAATTTATAGTCAATACATACCTATAACATAAACTGCTTCTATTACTTCTAAACATTGAAGATGACAACTTTACCATCAATACCTGAGGTTGATACTTGTTTAGCTGAAAAGTTTTTAATACTATTGATTGTATTTTGATGGATTGTTGATAATGCTTTACCAGATTTATCATTTGAAGGTTTATTAATTCTACCTTTCAAATCCATTTGTTTAAACATATTCAAAGCTTGATGTGATGAGATTTCTTCATCATCATTTGAAGAAGATACTGGTGTATCTTTTGTTAAATCTTTTTGTTCTTCAATTTGATAAGCTTCATTCCAACTTGTTTCATTACCTTTGAAAACAACCAAATTACAATTATATCCACCAACTACAATTGTTGAATCATTGATCCAAACAACAGATACAAATGGTAAATAATTTGTCTTTACACTCAAGATTGATTTTGGTGCTAATCCTTCACCTTGTGGATAAACAATACCAATTGAAGAATCATGACTGACCCAAGCTAATGAATCACCATTATGACTGAATTTAACACCATGAATCCAAGCTTGAGTTTCACCAATGAAATCTCCACATAAAGTTTGAAATGGTAATTTTGTACCCCAAACACTAGGTTCTGGTTTCGAATCAATCCCCTTGATGTATCCACTAAACACTCTTACATGACCATCAGTTGAACCACAAGCTAATAAAATTGAATTTGGATGCCAATCTAAAGTTGTAATTGTAGATTTAATTGGTTTTTTCAAATGTTTAGAAACCCACCAATCATTTTCTTCTTCATAATAACAAACAGCAATGATTCTATCACTAGATCCAACTGCAAATTTTTGTCCATCTGGTGACCATCTACATACAGTTGCAGCACGATTAATTCTTAATAAAACTAATGTTGGTTTAAATTCACCATTTTCATATTCCCAAACTAATGCATTTCTATCTTGAGAACAAGTTAAAATTTTCCCGTCAGATGAAATATCAACTGATGTAACTGTTTTATCATGATCTTTTAAAGTTGCAATCAAAGTTGGCTTGGTTGATAAATTAGAATTAATTTGATAAATTTCAACATTATTTTCTTTTGTAATTGCCAAGATTGAATGATCTGGTGAAAAACAATGATCTTTAATTGGTAAATGACCCAATTGATAAATAGCAGGTATTTTTGACATCAGGAGTTTCTCTCTACTGGTTTAATAAATGTTGAAACTTTAACCTTTTTTCCCTGATCAATTTTAAAAAATGTTGCATTATGTAAGCAATTACAAATCTAGTATATTGACGATATGTTCATTTAATTAATTAATTAAATAATTAATTCAAATTACTTGAGAATGAAAAATTCCATGTTCGTTGATAATGATTCACGTGTTTTACCTATCGAATTGATTGAGTTGATTGTATCTTACTGTGAACCTATTGATCAATTGAAATTTTATCTGTTAAACCAAGAATTGGCATTGGAAGCGGTAACTAAATTCAAACAAATATATGTCTTAACAGAAATTGATGTCAAATATGTTATGAACGCTTTTTTATGTTTAAAGAATGTTTTATCTATTGATGAGCAATCATTCATAAATTTATTAGAAAAGAATTATATACATCGTATATTATATCCATTGCTTCTTGGTCTTTTCTGGTATGATTATAGAGTGCCTCCAATTAAACATTATTACATTATTCCTGAGTATCATATCAACGATGTAAGTGATCGTATCACAATCGAAAAAAGAAGACCAATTGACTTACTGGCAGAAGACGAAATAATTTATAAACAGTTTATCGACAATTGTGGTATTGATTATGTGAAAAAACTTAGACATGATTGTTTAGCAAGTTTAATTGACATTCCTATTAAAGATACTGAAGATTATTTTGCTATTACAATGAAAACAAATAATAATTGTTTATATATTTATTTGCTAGACGGTTTGGATTTTGATATTTTTGACAATTATGATTTTTCATTGATCAGTAATATTGACTTAAGTTTAGAAAATGAATCAGAATCCATATTTGAGTTGCTTTGGCCAATACGTTATTTTCTTAGAAAATTATCAAATGCTCAAAAGCTTGAAATAAGTTGCAATCAAAAAAGTTTCAATTGTATAATCGAGAATAAAAAAGTACTTACATTTTTTGATTATAATATGACCCAAAAGATTAGCAGACAAGTAATAGAAGAATGGTTGTCTGAGAATGATTAATTATCTAGCATAAAATAAAATTTTAATCAAAATATATAAATATATAATTTTATTGACCAAACTTCTCTGGTTTTAACACCATTATCTTATATATCTTTTTCTTGAAGGAGCTTTACAGATAAAGCTGACCAGGTTTTTGATCAATGTTTAAAATACAGACTTACACAAACCAGTACAGTAAAATCTAACTACTAGAAAAAAAAAGATTCAAGATCTGGAACAGGGATTACAGCATTAGATTTCTAGGATACAATCATGGAATATAACCATTGAGTAAGAATAAGGTTGAATACAAATAATATTGGTTTATATTTAACAGTTGAATTAGCAGCAGTGTTTCAAAGATGAAGAATTCCATGTTTATTGATAATGATTCAAAAATTTTGCCAATTGAAATAATTGAATTAATTATATCGTACTGTGAACTTATTGAACAATTAAAATTTTATCTGTTGAATAAAGAATTGAAAATGGAAGTAGTGAATAAATTTAAAAAAATCCATGTTATGCCTTATGAATGTGAAATAATTACACCATTAAATGAATCTTTAACTTTACCTTATCTATCAAGTGAGCATAGACAAATTGAATTAGAAATTGCAACTTTGCAACTTTTAAAAAATGTTTCTACACAATTCATTTCAAAAGGTAAAATTTATCAAATGTATTTGATTTGATAAATGGTTATAAATGTAAATTTCATATTTTATATTCTATACAATCTATGAATCATTGAAATTAAGATTTTGATTTTAAATCTGGATCATCATGATGTTCTTCAGCTTGTTTTTCATTAACAAAAGCTTTTGTCTTTTGCCAATAATGTTGTACTTTTGGATTCTTAATACCTGATACTTTACCATCCAATCTTTCAATTAAAGCAGCAAATAAATTACCAGTTTCTTTATTATACAATATTCTCAACCAATAAAAGATTAAAAATATTACCAATTGATAACCACTTGCATTTCTGAAAAACAAAGTTCTTAATAATAAATATACAATCAAAAATAATTCATCATAAGCAATGATTGAAGCTAAAAATGAAGATTGTTTCATTACAACATCAATTTTTTTCAATTTACTTAAATGTAATAAACTTATAATATAATATGGTAAGATTTTAAAAACTGATTTAAATGAAAAGCACCAAATTATAGCTAAAATCAAATATTGGAAATTTTGATGGCTCATCAATGTTGCAATTGGGGGTAACCAATGTAAACCAAACTTATGACTGAAAGTAGCTGTCAATGCAGTGATTGAACCAATTAAGGCTAATCTATAACTAATTGAATTTATAAAATATTTATTAGGTAACCATAAAATTTGAAAAATAAATGAAATTGTTCCAAAAATCAATGTGAAAATGTGACCAATTAACCATGCTTTATATTTCAATGGGTTTGCAGTTGGTGGAGCTCTAATCAATTTCTTTTTCTTTCTTGATGGATCTATTTCATTTGTAGGTGGTGCTGTAGTTGTTGAAGACATGATGATATGTATAGCAAAGGAAAGAACAGAAGAAGCAACAGAAGGAACAAAAAAAAGTGATAAACTTGAAATTTTGAAAATTATTATGTAATCCACGCGATTTGGAAATTATAAACAATCAAACTTTAACTAAAGATGAATCAAGATTTGAATATAGATTATACTACTCAATATTCAACTAAAATGAGTCAATTGGAGATTGATATATTGAATGAATATAGATCTATTAATAATAAGTTGGTATTAATTTCAAAACAATTGCAACTGTATATTACAAAAACCAGAGATATTAATGATGATAATAATACTTCAACATTTGAATCTGTTAATAATCTAAGACAAATAGAGGCAAAGCTAGGGTTTGTATATACATTCTTCAAAAGTGCTGTTTATAACTTATATGCTGATCATGAACTAGGTGAAGAAGAAGAAGAAGAACAGGAGGAAGAACAGGAAGAACAGGAACAGGAGGAACATGACCAAGAACATGACAATCTAAGTCATCCAGAAGTGGAACAACAACATCATCATCAACATCATCAACATGAAGATGATAATAATAGTAATAATAATACTGAACTACTGGATAGATCAAACATTAGCTAAAAATAATAAAACCAGAGTCAAAAGTATATAATAAATAATTATAAATATATAAACAGGGGAAAAATAAATTTTGATGAGATTTTAATTTTCCAATTTTAAACAATTAAATTCAATCAACTTTAAAGGTTTAAACAACAATGTCAGATTATGATAAATATTCAACACCATTATCTTCAAGATATGCATCTGAAGAAATGTCAAGTATTTTTTCACTTAGAAATAGATTTTCAACTTGGAGAAAATTATGGCTTAATTTAGCTAAAGCAGAACAAGAAGTTGGTTTAACTGTTATTACTGATGATGCTATTAAAGAAATGGAACAACATTTAACAATTACAGATGATGAAATTTCAAGAGCATCAATTGAAGAAGCTAAAGTTAGACATGATGTTATGGCTCATGTTCATGTATTTGGTGAAACATGTCCAAAAGCAAGTGGTATTATACATTTAGGTGCTACATCATGTTTTGTTACTGATAATGCAGATTTAATCTTTCTTAGAGATGCTTATGATATTTTAATTCCAAAATTAGTTAATGTTATTGATAGATTATCTAAATTTGCTTTAGAATATAAAGATTTACCAGTTTTAGGTTGGACACATTTCCAACCAGCTCAATTAACAACTGTTGGTAAAAGAGCTACATTATGGTTACAAGAATTATTATGGGATTTAAGAAATATGGTTAGAGCAAGAAATGATATTGGTCTTAGAGGTGTTAAAGGTACAACTGGTACTCAAGCATCATTTTATTCATTATTTCATGGTGATGATGAAAAAGTTGAAAAATTAGATAAAAGAGTTTGTGAATTATTAGGTTTTGATACTGTATATCCATGTACTGGTCAAACATATAGTAGAAAAATTGATATTGATGTACTTGGTCCATTATCATCATTTGGTTCAACAGCTCATAAATTTGCAACTGATATTAGATTATTAGCAAATTTAAAAGAAATTGAAGAACCTTTTGAAAAATCTCAAATTGGTTCATCTGCAATGGCTTATAAAAGAAATCCAATGAGATGTGAAAGAGTTTGTTCATTAGCAAGACATTTAGGTGGATTATATAATGATGCTTTACAAACAGCTTCAGTACAATGGTTTGAAAGAACTCTTGATGATTCAGCAATTAGAAGAATTTCATTACCTTCAGCATTTTTAACTTGTGATATTTTATTATCAACAATGCTTAATATTACTTCAGGTTTAGTTGTTTATCCAAAAGTTATTACAAAAAGAATTCATGCTGAATTACCATTTATGGCAACAGAAAATATTATTATGGCAATGGTTGAAAAAGGTGGTAGTAGACAAGATTGTCATGAAGAAATTAGAGTTTTATCTCATCAAGCTTCAGATGTTGTTAAACAACAAGGTGGTGATAATGATTTAATTGAAAGAATTAAAAATACTGAATATTTTAAACCGATTTGGAATGATCTTGAAAAATTATTAGATCCAAAAACTTTTGTTGGTAGAGCACCACAACAAACTGAAAAATTTGTTAAAAATGATGTTGCAAATGCTTTAAAACCATTTGAAAAATTTATTAATAAAGAAAATGTTTCATTATCTGTATAATATATAGAACGTTAAATTTATAAGTGTATGATTTTTGAAAGAATTGAAATTACGGAAATAGTTGTAAATCATGCAACCCCATCATTCCTAGTTACATATATTTTTATTGATTCAAGTAGATGCTTAATCAAGTCAAAAATTAATTTGTTGTAAAATGATCGACAAGCATATTTAATGGAATCAAAGATGGTTCGTGTCATACTTTTGAAATTGTCAGCTCTTTTATCTATAAGAATAAATTGTTTGAATTTGAAGTGCTGTTTATGAGTAGAATTATGAAGCTTTGATGTTGTTATCACATCTTTTGCTATACATTTAACAATTTTACAATTTAAGCAATTTCAAATAGAAATAAAATCTCATTTTAAAAGCATAATGAACAGATATCTTCATTATAGAGAGAGATTTAAATTTAAATCAAATATATATATTTATAACCCATTAAAATAAATAGAAAAATAATCCAATTATAAACCCCATCCTTCTAGCTTTATCATTTAATCTTGTATACTCATTACATCTTTTTGATTTTTAAAATTCATTTGATTCAAAGTATATAATCCTTCATTATTATATGAACTTCGTGGCGTTAAAGTTTGATGAATACCATTACCATATAAAAGATGATTTGGTGGTAATGGTTGATGCTGATGATGTTGTTGTTGTGGTTGTAGTTGTTGTGGTAATGGTGGTAAATGAACAAAATTTGATAATGAAGTTAACCCTGTACCAGCAGGTGATAAATTATTTGGAAATTGTAATTTAAACGATTGATTAAAATGTGGATTTTGTAATGGAACTTGTGATGGTAACTTTTGTTCTAATATAGGCAATTGTGGAGACATCGACAGTGACATTTGATGTTGATGTTGTTGATGTTGAGGTGGTTGAGGTTGTTGTTGAGGTGGTGAATGATGAACTTGTGGTGAAATAACTGATGGTGGTTGTGATACATTACAATTCATTGATGAATCAATCAAAGTTTGTTTATAATTTTTTAAAACATTTGTAAATGGAAATGTACAATAAATATTTCGATTATAACCAATTGATTTCTTTATTGATAAATCATTTGGATCATTTAAATTTTCAAATTCAATTTGTACAATACCATTATATAAATCTCGTTCAAGCATTCTCCAATCAGTATAAATTGAATAATTTAAATCTTCAGGAATAAAATAAATCTTCATATTTGATTTATATCTTGGTCTTGCAATAATTTTTTTAAAAAATAAATTATTTGGTACTTCATTTGTTTTACCTAAACTATGCAACATTTCATCACTATTTTCTTCATCATCAATTAAATTAAAATCACCAGGTTTTGCAGTTTCTAATTTTAAAATTAATGAACCATGAACATCATCAGTTGTTGATCTTGTAATTCGAATCAATGTAAAATTCTTATAACCAAATAATGATTGTATAGCAGTATCTAAAGAATTAAAAGTTGGTGATAAATGTGATTCACTTGTAAATGATTTAATAATTTTATTTGAATATTCACTTAAATCAACAACATTATTATTAATCAATTGTAAACCTTTACTTACAAAATTTTTACAATTTGTTGAATCAGATTTAAAATCAATTAATTTTGAAAATTGTTCATTTGATTCTAAATCATTTGGGAAAAATGAATAAATTTTACGTTCATCAGTAAATGGTATTAAACCTAAATATAATGAAAATAAATTAAAACAACTTGTTAATTTTATTTTAATTCCAGCTTTTAAAGATTTAATATGTAATTTCAGTTGTTTTGTATCATTTGTCTTTTTCTTTGTTGAATATTTTCTTCGAATAGCTAGTTTAACAAATGATTTCGAGTTTAAAATGGATTTATTGACTTTAGATTTGGGTACTTGATCACGCAACATGGTTAAAGGTTTATTGACATCTTCTTGTTGTTGATGATGTGGTTGAGGTTGAGGCTGATGATGTAACGATTTTGGAGGTGAAGAAGGGGTAGATGATGTTGTTGAAGGTAAAGATATTGAGCTAGAAGAGTCATAATCACTTTGAGGTGGTGTCATAGTTGCAGTAGTTAATTGTTGTTGTGGATGATGAGGTTGTTGTTGTTGTTGTAATGTAGATGGTGATGGTCTCTCAATAGTAGTAGCAGTAGGTGGATCATCATTGTTTAATAAATGTAATATCCCACCCATGATGTTATTATTATTGTTTTTTAAACTATCTTGGAATATTAAATGAATGAATGAATGTTATAAATTGGTTGGTTGTTTAAAAATTAATGAAATTTAAAATTAAAAAAAAAAAAGTAGTTGATAAAATTTAAAAAAAAAATTAAAGAAGGGAATATGAATATAATTAAATATAAATATATAACTTGTTGATGTTGTTGTTGTTATTCTACTCCAATGTGAGACATACAATATATGAATACAACAGCGTTTATATTTTAATTTATTTCAATTTATAAATTGTTAATATTTTATTATTTTTAATTTTTATTTTTTATTTTTTTTTTTATTTTTTATTTCAAGTAAAGTTGAAGAAAAAAAAAAAAAAAAAAAAAAAATAAAAATCAGAAATTTATCTCGTACACACAACTCCAATAACTCCAAAGAATAACAACAAATAACAATTCAATGTATAGAATGCAAAATAGAAGAAACCTTAAATTCCAACTTTTAAACTTATGTACCTTGGTTTATTATGTACTAAATGTTAATTTTATATTTTTTTTTTTCTGTTCTTTTTTTTTTTTTACTTTTGCCTCATTCCTTTGAATTAACCAATAAAGATGAAATACTTTTCAAATTGAATAACCATTCTGTATATATATGTTATGAACATTTGGTTTAAATAGTATAGTATGGTTATATCTAGATATCATTCAATATTTAAGAATAGAATATATATTATAAATCATCTCGTATAGTTAGTTTGATGATGCATCGATCAATCAATCCACTTTCTTTCCACTTCCATTTCCAAAAGATATAACACAAAAGGATAAAATTATTCCAACGATAAAAATAAAATAAATGAATCTCAAAGTGAGGGAAGTAAGTTTGGAGTGGAGGAATTAGTGCATCAGACAACCACCACTTTAAAGTTTTTTAAATTTTTGGATCTCTCCTTCTTTCTTCCTTTATTCGCATATATAATAATTATTATATAATGATCTCACATCATCGTCATCATCTATACCATCAAGTGGTTTGATTTGATTTCAATCATTTGAGAAACTTCTCATTCAACTTGCAAACTAACTTACATATCCAACTTATAAGCCCACAACCACAAGATATCACATTGAAATTGTAAATCTCATTACGTATAAATGTTGTATATGTGTATGTGCATATCTTTTCTTTGTTTTAAACCAACAATCAACTTAATTTATCCTTTGCATACAAATCTAATTTTTTTTTTTTTATTTTTTTGCTTCTTCTCAAATCTCGAGGAATTCAAGATTCATTTTTTTTTTTCACAAGTGTCTAAGATGTTTTTTTACATTTATAGTGAGAGAAAGATGTTGTTGATATGTACATGGTAGACGGTCTACCCGTTTATACCGTAAATCGAGTCTGTTACATCTGAATTGCCATACGAATTTTTAATCTTTAAAAAGAATGTGGATATTTTCTCAATTAGACGCTGCATGGTATTGTAAATTTTTTTTTCTCACTAGATACAAATTATTCACTTTTAACTCGAGATTTGGTCTACATTTTAGTCTCATGTGTCTAATTGAAATAAGTCTGTTTGAATGGATTGCTATTTCGTTTATTGTTTGTTTTATTTATTATTGCTATTTCTTGAAATTTAAGAAGCAAATAATCATATTCTATTGTCTTGTTTTAAATTAAAACTAGCCATCAATCATCAGCAAAGGAATTCAGTTAAATTTGTAAAAAAAAAAAAAAAATATACGGGAAAGTTTTAGTTGAAAATGACAATAGCCATATCAAAGACAGTGTTTTAAAGTTGGAAAAATAAATACATGATCCGGATCAATACAAAATTTCAAACTATTTCTATCCGGATACATTCATTATTTGTTGTGTTGTTGTGCATTCAGCAATTATTGATAAATATTTCAAGAAATTTTTAAAATTTGTTGTCTCTGTCTGTGAATCTATTTAGAGGAAATTTTTCTACATATTACATGAAGTATACAAATATATAATGATTACTCGATGGTATGTAAATTAATGGCCGCAATATAAATTTATTTCTCGAGGTGAATATGTGCATAAACTTTGTTTAGTTGTCCTAATAAATATTCAAATATATTTGGATTGGGAAAAAAGAAACTTAGTAAATCTAACTCTTTTAAAATTAGTGAAACTTCTAGGAAATAAAGCTAGATTATGTGGGTATATCCACCCACTCGCTTGCACCGGGGTTGTAACCAATAAACTTCATGCACCAACTGATTTAATTAGATTTGTACGAGTTTTATGGTTTGTAGTTTGGAATGTTCAATAGTTAAAAAATCATTAAAAATTTCATCTTTACTAATTTGTCTAAGACATTGTTTTAATATTTATTTATCATCAATTATACATTACGTATATGTTTCTCTTCAACTTGCCTTGATTTTTGGTATCTTCGGATAAAGGCTGGTTTTAGTTATTATATATCTAAGTCTAAAATTTAGTTTTAGTCTATTGTTTAGATAGTTTTTTTTTTTTTTTTATTTTTGCTTCTGCTCTTTTCTCTTCAATGTGGTAGTGTAAAATAATCATTCATTTACATTGTTGTTAGTTGGAACAAGAGGTGTAATAAGTATGTAGATTTTACTACGTCATTTGATGTTTCAAACTTGTTTCAAACTTGTTTCACTTTATTTTTTAATCTTGCTGGGAGTAGTTTGATTTTGATATATCACAGGTCAAAATAACATAAAGTATTAAATTATTCTTCGCCATTAATATAAGATTTCAATAATGTCAGCCATGTCACGTGTCGTGATCTATAAATATAACAACCAGCGATTGTTACCTAAATCATAATACGAGATAACAAAAATATATTTAGTTAGATTAAGTATAAGAGTAAAAAAAAATCTGAATCGATGCAAATTACACAAAACTTTATTTTTTTTTCATGGGTGCAATTGAGGCAAATGAAAAATTATTATATTTTATTTTTTCTGTTAAAATTCTCGAATAATATTTTTATAAAAATAATATGCTTATCGGTTAAAAAAGTTTATTTTAATCATTTACCACGACTTTATAAATAAATTTAATATTATTTTTTTTAATTCCACAAGTTTTTAATAGCAAATTTAAACTGATTTTTTTATTTTTAGTAATTTCATCTTTCAACATTTTCACATTAAGCAATTGTAATGTGATATATTATATTGTTAGTTAAAATTCAAATATGAACTAAAAATTTGAAAAGTTAAAAAATGAAATTTGGAAAGTTAAATTTTCATTCGCCTCGTTTCTCTCAGTCCATTAGAAGCTTTTTTAGTCTAAAAAAAAGTTTAAATCGAATGAATGAATTCCAATGGACAACCATCTCGGAATTCCACAGTGGGACCAACACTGGTAGAAAGATAAATTTTTTTTTGTATCAACGGATAAGTGAGTAGGTTTTAATAAATTATGCAATAGGGTGAATTTTATTTGCGGAAATCAGTTTTTTGCTAAAAATTTTTTAAATTGTCTTATATTGTTTTATCTATTTTACATTGTTTTTCATATTTTAAATTAAAAATGATTCGAGAATATTGAGAAAATTTTAAAGTTAAAAAAGTTGAAACTTAAGTAAACTTAATTTAAAATTATTTAATAACTGTAATTCGCTTAAATTAAATTATATTTTATATTTTCTATATAAATTTTGTGTAAAATTATTTGGGTCTGTCTATCCTCCCTTGCGTACTTTACATTTTTTATTTTTTATTTTTTTTTTTTTATAAATCTATTTAGATTTAAATATAACTAAAAAATTATTAAAAGTAGACAATGTTTCATTACTTAAAAGAAGGCTGATGAAATTTTATGTAATTCATTTATGGCATGGCTAATTGTATCCAAGAAATTCTTATTCAACAACTGCAACCATTGCTTGATTGACGACAACAATTATTTCAACCATTTCAAGCAATCGAATGATATTTAAACTTTTTTAAACTTTCATTTATTTACACTCTGACCATGTGTATTCTAGATGATTTTGTAAGTCATTTATCCTAGTCCAACTGAATACGTATGGAAATATGGAGAAAATAAATCATAGTGTAAGGACGTATCTGTAGTATTGGTATAACTGTATACTTTTCAATTATAATCTATATATATTTACGTCACCTTTTCAATAATCACAATGAAACCAAACCAAACCAATCTAGTTAGTGTTTGTTCTACTTGACGTAATATATTGTGCACCTCCTGTTTGATCGATTTCTATTACATCAATATTCTTTTTTTTTTATTATATTTTGTGTAATTTGCAGCAATCTTTTAATTTTTTTTTTTTTCTGCAACTCGTACTGTCTCTCTCGAAAACTTTCCAAATTCGGCACGGATTTGCACCCGAGTTTTTACAGATACCGTTTATTCCTACCTTAAATCTATAGTTTGGATTTGTACTATTTAACATCTACCCATTTCAATACCCTTCCGTAAATCATCGGGTTAATTACATCTTATTCCGTGTATACTGATACCAATAACAAGGTTGGTGAAACCTCGTGAGATATTCTGTTACTTTATTACTCTATTTACAATTCTTATATCCATCCGAAAAGAAATCATCATCAGTCCATAGTCCGTTGTAATTATTATATATGCTGAGTTACATATAATTTTTTGGAATACAGTTCATCTTCGATGAGACAATCTCTATTTACTATTTCTTACATCCTTCCGTCGGTTCGTAATCCGTTGTTATGATTATACATTTGATGAAATTATATTTTATTCGTAACAAGATTAGTATTAGGTACGATATTCATCATAAGGTAATAATACCCTTGAGCCGGCAGAATCATGCTATTATAGTCGTACCCTTTTAGTTCTTTCCGCCGGTTTACGACCTGTTATGATTATACATAAAAAAAATACATGTTATATTACTTTCGTAATAAGTTTCGTATTGGATGAGAAGATATCTATGCGGTTTCAGTTTTATTCAACCGGACAGAGATCATCAGTTTATGGTCCGTTAAATATTATATATGCTAAGTTACATATTATTTGGAACAGTTATAATATTCGATGAGATAATCTATTTACAAATGGTATCTTTCCGTCGGTTCATAATCCGTCGTTATGATTAAAGTTGCTTTATTATACAATTTTCGTCATATTAGCTTAACTGATCTATTTGTACTTTTCATATTTTTTAATTAGGGTTGTTGTACACAATTCTTCTGTTGCTTGAATTGTACACCCAACATATAATATTCCTGCTGGCATGCCGCCTTTTAGCCAAATTCTAACCATATTGTGTAACAAAGACTTGTAATAATAATTTTGGGCTACTGGGCCAAAGGTCATCGAGAGAGATAAATATTATATTTATCAGAATAATACACAAACTGTTGCAATTCTCAAATTATATGCTATAATTATATATTATCATTAATCTATTTAATTTTGTTGATCAATAAATTTATCCATATCTTCGACTTCTTGTAATTTTGAATCTTGTGATAAATTAACTTTTACTTTATTGGCATCTTTATAATTAATTCTTGCCAATTTAGATTGTGGGCCCCAACCATTGATTGGTTCATTCAATTTAAAAGGTAATAACCAACTTGTAATTGATAAAAATTGTGGGCTTAAATTAACAATTTCATGTATTAAATCTTCAATACAAATGAAACCAAATTCATTTCCAAATTTATCTTCAACTAATTGATTATTATCTAATTTAACAATTTTAAATTCTTCTTCATTTTCTTCTTCATCATCTTCATTTGGAATTAAAATTCTAGCTCTTTTTTGAAATAATTTTCGTATTGATGTTAATGATGGTTGTCCAACTATTATATATGGACTGATCAAATTTAATAAATTCAATGTTTCATTATTTGCTTTAACAAAAACACCAGTATTTGATTCTGTTAATTTTAAAACTTGTAAGATTTGATATGCTTTAGTTGGAATTTTTAAACCTTTTTGATGATTTGGAATTCGAATTAAAAATAATAATTTATATTCATCATTACCTTGTTGTGGTTGCTTTTTAATTAGATTTTTAACTCTTTTTTTCTCTAATTCATTTGATTTATGATTACTTATTAATGTTTCAGGTCTAACAAATTTCTTATTCTTTTCATTAAGTTTACGTAATTTTTTTCTTTGTTCAGCTTTCTCTTTGATTTGTTCTTGTTTTTCTAATCTTTTCCTATCAGCATTCTTTCTTTTCTTTAAAAGAATCTCTGGATTTGAATCTAATATAGCCATCTTGTAACCTTTTGATTTATTTTATTTTTTTTCTACAATCAGAGATGAGACCTAGAAAAAAATATATATAGTCGTGTATAATGAACCAGATTTGACAGATATAGTTAAACTCTACCATCTCTGTGATTATTTGAATCAAACAGATGTATTGAAAATGTAGTCAATGATTTGAAGAGATTAATCAAATTACTCAGAACCAAAGATACGCCTGGTCATAATGTTGTTTCGAAGCTGACTTCTTTCTAATATCATTACAGTTGAACCATATAATCTGAATGTTTATAGAAACTTCTATGTTGGTAGTATAGTTTTAAAAGTAAAAAGCAACTTGACAATAACATTGGTTAGATCCTATTGCCTTGAATTTGTTAGATTGAATAAAACTTAGCTAAGATATTCGATTATGATGATTCTAATCAAATTCCATTACATGATGAGTTCTTAAATTGACTTATACACCAATCATAAAAGTTTATCATTGCTCGACCTGGCATATCAAACTACTGAGAACTGACTTTAATTATAAAGGTGATTAATTTGAATGATTAAAAACATGAAAAACTTTGATATTTCGTCTATGTTTGTCAAAGTAAACCTAAGTAACTTAGTCTTAATGTTCTTGTTTATTCAATGAATTCTAATATATCTTATATTAGGGTTATAATATGTTTGAAAAATTTGCTTGAAAGCTGCTGCTGCCAATCTTAAAAAATTAGCAACAAAAAATTTTTTTCATGTGCCTTGAGATTTGGTTGCAAAATAAAAATTGAAAGTGAAAAATTGCATAAACAGCAAAACAATACTATGTTTAAGCTTGGACAACAAGTCTATAGTAATTCAAAATTAATAAAGAATAATCATAAAGCATTTATTTTGTTTAATCATCAAATTATGAAGTAAAACAGGTAAAAACAGGTATAAATAGTTGTAAAATGATGTTGCAACCAAGAAAATTGAATTATAACCCACTCAATTTTAGTATAACTAATTAATAACAAGTTAGCTTAAAACACTCGTTTACAATTAAGTTGATATCTACCAATCATCTGTTCAAATAGGTAGTTGTTTCTATTTATAAGATCGCCCTACTAAAGGAGAGCTACCACATTTGTTAGTATTATTTTTTTTTTCTTCACTTTAATTAAGCGGAGATCAAAAAATAAATCATCTTACTAAAGTAGAAATTTTGATCTCTCACTAACATTTCTTTCATAGTTAGTAAATTTTTTTCCCTCTCAAATTATTATAAGAAGAAGATTTTATTATTTTTCAATCTTTCATATATTATCATCATCATCATCATCACCTTCTTTTCTTCAACGTCCAATCTTAGTTAAACTACTTTCAACTACTATTCATTTGATTTTCCCCCAATTTCATAATTTTTTCAGAAAAATCTTTTAACATTTAATTAATTGATTATCCTACAATTATTTAAACCTTTATCACTCAAGTTTGATCATTCTACATTTTCAACAATTGTATCTTTGACTTGAAACCTCAATTCAACAACAACATCAACTTCAAGAAGTGGTTTACAATATTTGATCTCATATAATCTGATTTTTATTTTTTCCCCTTTGATTTGGAATATTTCTCACTTGATTTTTATATTCATTTAAATTGTGATATCTTTCCACATCAATTTTTTGCATTCAATTTTCATTTCAATTTCAATTGATTCTTTTCAATTTTTATTCACTTTATCTTTTGGGTTTTAAGATTTAACTGGAGTTTTATTTTATTTTTCATTTAGCATAGTCATAGTCATATTTATTTTTTTATTTTTATTATTTTAATCATTTGCATTTTAGATATAACAAACCACCCACCATCAACTTTATACACATTTATTTTGGTTATTATCTTTGAATTTTATTATTATTTTGCATTAATTTTGATGATCTTATGAATTCGGAATATTTAAATCAAGAAGTAGATAATAATACTACTACTACTACTTATGATCCACAGAAACAACAAGTACCAATACAACAACAACATCAATTACCACAACAACAGCATTTATACCATACTGTAACACATCAACAACGGATTCCTCAAGGTATTCCACAACAATATAGTCCATATAGTCATGGATCAATGACACATGGATATATTAAACAAGAACCCATGGTTGAAATGCAACCACCACCATTTTACCCAGATCAACAACAACAAGTATCACAGCAGCAGCAACAACAAGTACCACAACTGCAGCAACAACCGTATATGTATAATCCACATGATGTAGCTAATTTCCAATTTGATTATCAACAATCATTTTCTATTCCAGAACAAGTAATTGAGAAACCAATACAACAACCAGCACCTAAAAGAAAGAAAGCAAAAGCTGAAGTTGTTGATAATGGAGATTGTGAATTGAAAAATTTGGCTTTAAAAGAGATCAATGTTCCATTAAGTGAATTAGCATCAAGAATTAAACAAATTGAAAATGAACCAGGTTTAGATCAAGTTAAATTTAAAGAAGTTAAAGAAACTCAACGATCATTATTTGGAATGGTTTGGTTATTAAATTTTTGTGAAGCATCTCCAACAGCTGTTATACCAAGAAATAGAATATATGCAAGGTATGTTCAAATATGTGCTGATAATAATACAAGTCCATTATCACCAGCAAGTTTTGGAAAATTAGTTAAATTTTCTTTCCCATCAATTACAACAAGAAGATTAGGTATGAGAGGACAATCTAAATATCATTATTGTGGTGTGAAATTAAAAGGTGATGAAAATATGCAACTGCAATTACAACAATCACAACAATTAATGAGTGGGTTTACAGGTACACAAGTATCATCACCAATTAGTTCATCTAATTCATCAGTATCATTTGAAGATTCTCCATTACCATTATCACAAGTACAAACACCATTATATACTCCAATCAATTCACCAAGTGTTACTACAACAACTTCTCTTAGTGATCAATTACCACTGGTATCACATATGAAATATATTTCAAATATTAATGATACATTAAACAATCATATGTTATTACCAGATACTAATCCATATTCATCAATTAATTTACCATCAATTTATTCATTTTTACCTAAAAATGAAGTTGATTATGATATAGCAGATACTTTATATTCATTATATAAAGTACATGTTAATTCACTTTTTGAATCATTAAGATTTATGCAATTAAATAAATTATTTCAAAGTTTTAATAATTTTAATAGCATTTTGACAGCACCAGTTTTAAAATTATATACAAATGATTGTATGTTAGGATGGATTAAACAATGTGATTTATTAATGTATAAAAAAATGATACGAATGTTAAATAAATTACAATTACAATTTTTTTTACCAACTGATCAATTAATTAAATTAAAACAAATTGGTATGAATTATATTACAAATTTATCAGCATCATTAATGAATTTAAAAGTTTCAAAAAATTTTATGATTATGAAATTAAAATTAGCAAAACAATTTATTAATATGTTAAATAGATTAATTAAAATTATTGAAACTGGTCAACCTGCAAGTAGAATACTTTGTGATGTTGGTGAAAAAAAATTAATGATTAATGATTGGATTAAATTAGATTTACAAGAAATTATAATGAGAGAATTACCATGTACAGAAAGAAATTTAGAAATTATAAAAATAATTTTAAATCAAGAAATTATAAATTTAATTCAATCAAATGATTCAAATATTTCAAATGAATTTATAAAATATATTAGTCAATTACCAAATAGATTTCCTGAAATTAATCCAAGATTATTTTTATTATTAACATCAAATTTATTAACTACATGTTTAAGAGAAATTAGTTTAGTTGGTGGTGAAGGATTTGGAGCTTGGTGGATAGTTCGATGTTGGGTAGATGAATATTTAGCATATATATTTGAATTGGGAGGATTATTTCAAAATGATTTAAAAGAAGTTTCAAATTTAAATTTAATAAATCCAAATATTGAAACTCATGGATTAAATTCAGAAATGTTGGGATCAATAGATTTATTAGAAACTTCATTTGAATTTGAAAAATAAAATATATATTATACATCATTTAAAGCTACACATACAGCACCTTTATGATGACCATTATATTGACGTACAGTTTCACTATTTGATAAATCCCATAATCTAACATAATGATCAGAACATGCAGTTACCAAATAAGCTGAATCTGCACTAAATGCACAATCCCATACCCAACGTTGATGACCTTGTAAAGTAGTTTCTAATTTAAAATTTTCTTCAGTTGACCATATTCTTGCTGTATGATCAGCTGAACATGTAGCCAAATGTTTCATATCAGTAGATAATACAACTCTTGTAATATATTTTGAATGAGATTTAAATTTTGTAACTGGGGTTAAATTTGTTGAATCATTTAAATTTTGCATTTTCCAAACATAACAATTTCCTTTATTATTCCCAGCAACCAACATTGATCCATCACTTGCAACACTCAAAGAATTGATTGGTATATCATCTTCAGGAATTAAATGATGTGTACATTGATTTTCACCTAAATCCCATACTCGAATATTACCATCTTGATCACATGAAATTAATTCCCCTTGATTTGGATGGATTACAACTTCATTCACTGGACAATTATGTTTATAATTCCTTTGTACACTTGGACTTCGTACATCCCATACTTTAACTGTTCCATCTTCTGATGATGTAACCATCCATTTATTTTCAGCTTGAAATGATAATGATGTTACATTTGTTGTATGACCTTCAAATGTCATTACAGGATTATTATTTGAATTCGATCCTGTACTTGAACCATTCCCATTTCCATTCCCTGTTGTTGTTGTTGTTGAACCATTTGATCCTGTATTACCTGTTTGCCGTATATCATATAATCTTACATATAAATTCCCAGCAGCTGCTAAAAATCGTTTATCTGAAGTGATTTCTAATCTATTCACTTGTGAATCTGTATGTTGAATTGTACGTGAACATACCCCTGTTAAAGCATCCCAGAATCTTATAGTATGATCATACCCAGCTGAAGCTAATATAACTGACATGGAAACTTGAGAAAAAAAAAATAATAAATATAGTTTTACCTTATATTGAAACCTGAATGATGATATTTCAAGTATAAAGCCTTCAGCATAATACCCTATTGCTAAATTGTAATCTGAGGATTTAGAGAATTTTAGTAAAATTATATATTAATTATATATTAAAAATTTTGTTTAATTACATCTTTTTGAGCTTGTGTCAACGATACTGGATAGTCCACTTTAAATGTTATTATTAAATCACCCTTTTGACCTGGGTTTTTACTTATTGGCATACCTAAACCTGGATATGTAGATGTTGTATTTGGTTGTACAGGTTGAGTCCTTGATAAAGGTATTCTTCTACCATCTATTGTTGTAACATCTTTTTCAAACCCACATAATGATTCTTTAAATGATAAATGAACATTCATTAATAAATTATTACCATCTCTTTTAAAAGTTGGATTTGATTTTTCTTCAATTATAAATTGTATAGTTTGTCTTGCTCCACATTCAGTTTGATAATCACCTTCATTTGCAAAATTAATCTTTGTACCTGATTTCCAACCTGGTTTAATATTAACTTCTAATAATTTTTGTTCTCTTGTACCCAGAGAATTTTTCCTTGTAATTTTCATCTTTTTAGTTGAACCTTTATATAAATCTTCCAATGATACTGGTAATTGCATAGATACTGTGTCTGGTTCTGGTTTTGGTTGTGATCTAGATTGTCCAAATCCTCCAGGCATACCACCACCTCTGGCACCACCAAATCCTCCACTTCCAAATCCTCCACCATTACTTGAACTATATGTAAATCCATCATCTCCCATACCAAATCCACCCATTTGTGAAAAGATATTAAATGCATCAGCTTGTGAAAAGCCACCTCCGGAACTTCTAAATCCACCTCCACCTCCACCTGGCATACCACCGAAATTGAAAGATGCACCTCCTCCACCAGCACCACCTGCACCAGCAAATGGATTTGAAGCATCGGCTGCAGGTGCATTACCTCTTGCTGCTTCTAACCCATAATTATCATATACTTCTCTTTTCTCTTCATTTGATAATATTTCAAATGCTTCTGATATCTCTTTAAATTTTTCAGCATCTCCAGTTGGTTTATCTGGATGATACTTCAATGCTGATTTTCTATAAGCCTTTTTGATCTCTTGTTCACTGGCAGATGGATCTACTCCTAATAAATTATAAAGTTTCTTATCTTTAACCATAATATCTAATATCTAATTGAATTGACTAGTTTTTTTTCTTTATTTAAATTTCAGCAATATAAAAAATCCTTCTTGTATGCATTCTAGAAATTTCTACAAAAAACTTTTGATAGAGTCACGTGACAAAATTTAACTATGTATATTCTTAATCTTTCTTTTCACCAGATAATCTTGCTTGTTTCTTTAAAGCTCTGATTCTTATAGATTTATGCATATCAAAATTTAATTTATTTGCTAATTTTGAATAAACACCAACTGTATTTACAATACCAAAATGCATTAATGCATGAGTCCAATATGGAGTTGAAGTTGCAAATCTTTCTTGTGCACCATTTCTTCTACCAACACTATTTAAAGTTGATTTTACAAAATTATATGGATTTGGAATAGTTAATGAACTTCTTTTAATCTTTGACATTGCAGATGTAACCAAATATGATATAATTAATTCAACATCAACACCATGAGGTTTTAATTCTCCAGCTAATGCATTTGACCAAGCTTGTAAAAATGATTTTGAACCTGAATAAGTAGCTAAATAAGGTGTTGGTAATAAACCACCAAATGAACCCATTGTTAAAATTAATCCTGATAAATTTTTATTTTCAATTGTTGATATAATAATTGGTGCAACAATTTGTGTGATTCTTAAAGTTGCAATATTATTAATTGTAACTATATCTTTTAATTCCTTAGTGGTTGTTTCTAAAAATGGTACTGGAATTGAATGTGATTGTCCAACATTATTAATTAAAATTGTAATTGGTAAATCAAATACTGCTTTTTCTAATTTAAGATAATCTTCTTCTAAATCATTTGATGCATCAAATGAAACAATTTTAGTATTAACTTTATACTTGGTTGCAATTTCTTCAGCTAATTTTTGTAATTTTGATTCTGTACGTGATACTAGAATTATACTAAACCCCTTTTTAGCCAATTGTAATGCATATTCTTTACCAATTCCATCGGATGCTCCAGTAACAACAGCCCATTTACTACCATTTGCACCATATTTATTAAAATCAACTGGTGGTAAAATGAATAAATCAGCAATTAATGTGATAAAACTTAATAAAAAAATAGTTGTTTTCAAAACACCAACCAACAATACAATCAATAAGACATAATAAGCAATTGGACTAGTTGTAAATGATTCAACGAATTGATTAATAAATTGTAATAAACCAGACATGTTGAAAATAAAGGAGTGAAAAAAAAATAAAAAAATTTGAGACGAAATTATATATTATAAAATGTTATTTCTTGTAGCTTTTCATTTAAATCTATAACATTTGAATCTGATCGAAGTGCTTGATTTTCAATTTGTAATAAACTTGATTGTAATTTAATCTTTGATTTTTGTAATTCTATAATTTGTGAATCAATATTAGCTAATTCATTAAATGAATCTTCTAATCTTTTTTGAACCAGTTCATCTTCAATTTCTAATAAATTAATCCATGGATTTTTGAAATTATGTTTTGCATTTTTCTCATTAATTATATCAATATATCGTTGTTGTGGTTGTTGTTGTTGTAATCTTTCAGAACTTGATTTATAATCTCCTCTACCTCGATATGAACCTCTATAATTTCCTCTACCACCACGATAAGATTCAGACTCTTCATTCATATCTCGTGAATATTCTCCTTGTTCTGATTCTTCTGGTGATGCATGATACCCACCTCGATAGCTATTATATCCACCTCCACGGTTATAATAATTGCTTGCCCCTCGTGATGAACCACGATAAGTATTATAATATCCATTACTACTACCTCCACGATTACCTCGATATGACCCACCACGTCCTCGTCCACGGTAATACCCTCTAGATGAATATGAATCGTATCCGTTCCCGTCGTGTGGTGTACCTCCGTTGCTGCCTGTTGATGATGATCTATGGTTCTCAAATGCCATATTGATGTTTTGTGAAATATTGAGAAATTAATTTAACCAGAGAAAAATATATCAACGAAAAAAAAAAAACTTTTTCCATGCATCGTTCAAGATATTGATGAACAGGAATTGTTTCCAAGTTAATGAAGTTTTTTGCTTAACTCTACATGTTGCATCATGAATATCACAAAGCGTTTCACCAAAATAGGTTTGAGCTTCTCCACTCCATAATTCCCAAGGATAACCAGTTGAGAAAAATTGCTTTTGAATAGAGAGCAATTTTCTTAAACTGTTCACGTCTGTTGCATTTTGAATGATAAACTTAGATATGACAGGTGGTTGTTTTGAAACATAGTTTAAATCATTGTTCAAGCTTAAGAAGAGGAATAGACAGACTCACTACGATCAGGTATAAATTATTATCGTTATTTTAATCAATTTATCATTTTTGATATGTTGAATCTAATTTTTGAAATTTTTTATATTCTTCGTGGATTTGCTATTTGAAATTAAGTTTATAAAATGTTGGAGATCACAAATACCAGCAGGTAAATTTAATGGATCTTTTTGAATAGCTTTATTATCAAAATTTTTGGCAAGTATCACAGGTTTTAATATATTGTTTTAGTAGTTGATATAGTTTGGGAATGAAATACACTATTGAACATTGCAAATTTAGTGTTGACATCGATGACCTTGATCATCATGTGGAATTTATGGATAAAATTTCTTTTGAATCAAACGCAACCTTTTTAGCTACTAGCCACCATTTTACTACCGTGCCAAGGCAGTTCTTCATCCAAGGCAGGAAATCTTTAACATACTTCACATTCTGTGGTAATTGAATAAAATCAACTACTACTGGTTTACCCAAAATCATATCGTGAGTTATGAATTCACCCACAAAGAATTCAATGGTCTTACCCAAGGAAGTACAATATAAACTAACAGCTACTGTAATAGTCGCTAGATAGTTCCTATCAACGGACACAACGGAGAATTTAGGGGTTTGGTATGTTTGTAACTTACACTCAGATATATATTTAGTATGTATAATACTAATCTCAGACACCTGAATCCAACAAGCTGTGAATTGCACCAATCTTATCAAATTGTAACTTCACCTTCAAACAATTCGATTTGGCAACTATATTCCTAGAATTAGTAGCAATTGCACTATTTTCAAAAACAGGTTCGAGTTTATACTTTTCGGCCAAGGCGTTTACTGTGGTGGAACTTTTATTGTTTTCAAAAATTAAATGATTTATGAGATTGTTTAAATATGGATGGAAATATGATTATTTTGATTTTGTTGTGAAGTTATCAAATGACTACAAACAATTTTCTTCATTACAGAATGAAAGAAGATTCTTTATATGCAATTATCATCTGTTGCATATAAAATCTTGATTTAATTTTGTATTAATAGATCTGATTGTAATCATTGTCAAAAATTTCACATTCAATTAAATAACGAGTTGCAAATTTTTTTCCATCTATTTTTGTATTGCAAGCTTCACATTTTCTTTTGTTTTCAATATAGTTGATTCCATAACGTAAATTTTGGTTTTTTAAAACAAGTCTCATTGTTGTGGCCAGGTATTTTACAATAGCTGCAGAATTTTTTACCAGTTACCTGTGTACCTGAATTCTTCCAATTTAATGCATAACATTTAGCCTTAGTATGACCTGGTTTTTTGCAATGGTAACATATAATCTTGGAAAAATCAGGTTTGAATTTCTTGTAATGTCCATAACCTAAATTAAGTTTATGTATCACAAGAGTTTGAAAATTTTTATTTGGTGGATAAATTTTGTTTAAGCTTCTGGTTCTTGTTGAGATTTCCCTTGCTTTATCTTTATCATGACAAATTGAATTAGAAATTATAAATTTTCAGTCATGATAATAAAGTGAGAAAATCAATTCAGAAGATTATTCAAATTGTTATCCAAACTAGGTTTAAATTATTGATCATTTCATGTGAATGAATATCTTTTTAAGCAATCCGTTTGCTTTTTCAATTTTACCGTTTGACATAAGATAATGAGCTGAAGTATTCTTGATTTTGATTTTTAAAGCATCCATGTTCATTCGAAAGATCTTCTTTGGAACAGTAATAAACCAGTAATTTGTAATATCCTGATTATTTTGATAATTACTTTGATGGTTGTTGTTATAATAACTGTTGCTATTGTTTCGATAATGAAGATTGTTGTTGACTTTAACATTTTTCTGAAGATGGCATGTTGGTGTTTGGTACATATATAACCAAGTGATTATAAATTTACTCATTAATTATAATAAACTACCGACATGGACTACTAAAGCAAACTACCATTATCAGTTATAATTTCGTCAGGTGTACCCATGAGTTTGTATGAATTCCAACATCAATTTAACCACAGGTTCGGTATTTGTCGATTTGGTAGCTATCGCATAGACTAAACCAGTTAACGTGTTCGATAGCCACCAATATATATATCTTTTCCACAAACGATTTGTTTTGATCCAACTTGTATTTATTATCATATTTTGTAAATTCCACACCTAAAAATTCTTCAAAATCTTTTCCAGAATAATTGAATTCTAATCTTGATTTCAGAGCAGGTGTAAATTTTTCAAATACTTGTTGATGACTTGTCAAAACCATTAAATCATCAACATATACAGTTATGATTAATATTTGATTTTGTTTGTTATGATAATAAACTCCATTATTTGATTTAAATGGTTTCAATCCAATTTCTTGGAATATTTTATATAAGGTGATGAACCACTCAAAACCAGACTGTTTAAGTATGTAGAGGGCTTTTGTTCACCTTCCAACATTCATTGTTTCCAACTAATCCTTCTGGTGGTTGGACATATATATGTTCATTTAATAGTTGTTTGTCATTGCAATTATTACTAAAATTCTAATTGTAACAAGATCAGTTATTGGGCTTGAGATTCTTGTCGAATCATAATCGATATACTCGACTTGTTTGAAGCCTTTACATACAAGCCTAGATTTGTAAGCTTCTTGTCATCGTGTATTATTATAATTTGTACCAGGTGATGTTACTTGGCTTCTTGGTGAATTAATATCTGAGGTAATTGGGTTGCTGTTGATTGATTCAAAATGTTCATAAACTTGATTAACATTCAAACTCCCTTTTTTGACTTTTGGTGATGAAAGATGAATGACATTCAGATTCTTTGTGTCCCTTTTGGACCTACATAATCTAATCCCCAACGTTTGAATGCAGGTAATAATGGTTCGATTGGTATCAATGATGAAAACTTGACAGAACTTGACAGAACTTGACAATGGTTAACTATATCTGTGATAATTGGTATATCATCAGGATGCCAAACAGTCTTGTTGCAAATTTAGTTGATGAATTCTAATTGATGAATGAAATTTATTATGAACATTTGTAGCTATTCCAATATATTTTTACTTGTCAAAATTCTAATTAATCTATCATGTAATTAAACATAAAAGGACATATTAATTTATCTTCTTTTTCTTCCTGTTCATCAACTAATCTTTGTCTAAGATTGTATCAACATCATTTTCATTCAAAATTAAATAATTTTCACCAGGTTGGTTTATCAGCAGTAGAACCGTCAATATCGACCGATGGAAACAAATTTTGTTCATCAATAGCTTGTGAAATACCTAAAGTTTGATATCTAGTTAATATATCTGCAACAACATTTATATAATAAATAATTGGGCTATACATGCTCAACACATGTATAAACCTTTGAATACGCACCGGAGGTTTTGTCAACTTGTCCGAAAGTAACGATAATGATTGATGGTCAGCGTACACCTCTACTACCCCATTCATCATGTAGTCGAATTTCTTGAAGATCGAGACAATTGACGATTATTAAGAGAGACGGGTGGATCAGCTGTTAAAGTTATGAATGAATGATTTTCCGATATGAATTATATTGTAAAGAAACTTTTGTTGTTTTCAAAATATAATGAATAGGATATTTTTTGTGTTTTGACATATAAAGACCTTTTGATTGATTAATTGATATCCAAATTAGTTTGATCAATTTTAAATAGGTAAGTCTTTATTATAATTTAATCTATATTTGATAATATTAAACTTTCTTTGAAACTTGTCCTCTTTATAATATTGGAGACGGTTTATTATAAATGCTCTCTTGGAATACTCTATTATTAGCTGTTGCCCTTTGATTAATGTGCATCAACTTATTTAATCAACTCATTTTGGTTTGCAAACTTACAATAAATTCACATCGATAATTCATCATTTATGTTTGACATCAACTCAAAAAGCTTTACAAGGCATAAATATTTAGTTTATCAAATTTGTCGTTGTGCTATATCTATTTATAAGTTTATTAAAAATTTTAAAGTTAGAGATTCTAATCTTAGAGTAATTAAACTAATTTAAATTTTTTACTTTTTAATTGGTATATTTCAATTCTAACAAACTTTATTTATGAATTGAACAAATTATAATCACATTGAGATAATATTAATTTGTAACGAATTTTGTTGTTAACTTGGTGGTTTATTGTTTTTTCATCTTTTGTGGATTTTTGATTTTTGCGTTCTTAGATCTATTTAGATTTGCGCTTATTTACTGACAAAAAGTTTAATTGGGTAACCGAAATAGGAAAAGATCCAAACACTAAAATTGTGACACTTTAAATCACATCTTTAAACCTTACGTTGTCATCTCAATTTTTAATATCATTACCAACTATATCACAACAAGAACATTTACTTTATTATTGAATTTTTAGAAAGGTTTTAACATACAATCATTTGTCATAAAGTTTCAATTGCTATATAACTCACCCAACAAAATATTCAAATTTTTTGATTTATCCGCATGTATTCTCCACAATCATCACCAAAGACACCATTGAAATCCAAACATGGAAATGAACCAATACATACTTTTCAATTACCATTATCACCACAATCATTTTCAACACCAAAGAAACAATTTAATGAAGATTTCACAAATGAATTCAATCAAGCATGGGATATGACATGTATTAATCAGGAGTTTATCCCATCATATGATTTATTAAAATTGATTCAAATTATGGAATCAAATAATGAATTAATTCATGTTGATTTTAATCTTAAACTGGAAATTGTCCAATTGAGTCAATTGTTAATTCAAGTGAATAAACAACAAGCTTATAATATAATTAATCAATCATTTGAAAATGTTTATGATAATTTGAGAAAACAAAATAGTTTAGAATTATTTGATTATTCAATAAATGATACATCACTGATTATTTCAACCAATTCAATGAGTCGGAATTTTTTAAAACAAAGTTTGGAAGAATTGGATAATTTACATGATGATATAAACCTGTATTTTTTAAATTTAGAAAATGAATTGGCGGATATAAAAAATCGAAATATTAAAGATTTATTAAATTTAAAAAATTTAAAAAGTTCAAATGATTCAATATATAATAAGATTAATATTATGAAGAATGATTTACTCAATATATCAAAAGATCTAAACATGTTAAAAGAACAACGATATGGGATTAAAAGAGAAATACCAAGTTTACCAAATATAATATCAACAAAATTATCTGAATCAGATTATGAAATAATTGATAAGTTATCATTAAAAGATGTATCACAAGAATCAGAAATTGTACAAGTAATGAATGAAGTCATAATCAAAGAATCTGGTATTCAAATCTATCTCTTAATAATTGTACTAATCATATATATAATTTATAAATATATATAAATCTACAAGAATTTTAAAATGTATTAATATCGTAAACGTAATCAAATCAAATTTTTCTAACCCATATTGATTGATCTTTCAAAGTTGTCATCATTAAAATAATCATGAATTAATGCTCTTTTAGCACTAATTCTTTTGGATGGATCATAAATCAACATTTGTTCTAATAAATCAACACCCTTTGGATCTAAACTTGGGAAAAATGGATCCAATACTTGTTTTTTCCATTTTGGAAATGAAGATTTATAATCAGGTAAATAACTTACATCAGGCCAAGTTTCTTCATTTGGTGTACCCAACATTCTAAAAATTCTAAAAATTTCATCAATTTCAGAATCTCCAGGAAATACAGGTTTTCTATTAACCATTTCACCAAATATACAACCAACAGACCACATATCAACCCCAGTTGAATATTGTTTCCCACCCAATAAAATTTCAGGAGCTCTATACCATAATGTAACGACTTCATGAGTATAAGCTCTTAAAGGAACACCAAAAGCTCTTGCTAAACCAAAATCAGCTAATTTTAAATTTCCTTCTTTATCAATTAATAAATTTTGAGGTTTTAAATCACGATGTAAAACACGATGTGAATGACAATGTTTTATACCTTTAATAAGTTGATTCATAAATCTTTTAACCATATTTGATCCTAAACCAACTCCTTGTGGTATACTTTCCATATATTTTTTTAAATCTAGATCTAAAAATTCAAATACTAAATATAATTTATTTGAATCTGAATGAATTATATCATATAATCGAACAATATTATCATCTCTCATTTCTTTTAGTAAAGATATTTCTCTAATTGCAGTAGATGGTACTCCTTCATCTTCAGATTCTAATCTAATCTTTTTAAGAGCAACAACACGATTATTATGTTTAATATCTAATGCCTTGTATACAACTCCATAAGTACCTTCACCAACTTTCTCTTGACGTTGATAATCTGCCAACTCAACCATTATATATCTATTGAATAATTAGTATAGAATCTTTTTAAAAATTTATGTATCGCGTAAATCAACATACATTGTTGTGAGATCTGGATCTGGATTAAATTAATTGACAAGTTTTTTGCTAAATATATTATTATTTTTTTTTTCTTTTTGTTTACACCAAAAGTTTTTTTTTCTCTCTCGTCTTAAATTTAAACAAAATTGAAATTTTACGCGTATTGAAATTATTATTATAAACTGAGATTTTGATAATTGACGGTTATGTTGATGATTGTTGAGATGTGGAATGATGGTTAAAAGATGTTGGATGTAAGAGTAAATTGAAATGTGTAATCAGAAAATTCAGTTAAATTAATCAATTATTATATAAAATATATAAATCGACTGATAATTTGAGCATAATTATAATTAAAATGTAGAAAATCTATAATCTGAAGTAGAATCTTGATAGATATGTATGTTACATTGAAAGTTTAATAGAAATATTTTAATCAAATTTGCTTTTAAAATAATAAATGAAAAATCTTGATGAAGTTTATAACATCATTTTGACAAAATATATTATAATTAAATGTGAGATATTATTGGAAGTTGAATTTTACGTTTAAATTGTTAATTTATTATAATCAAAATAAGACGTTGTTGGATATTAGGTATAAATTGGTTACTTGAATATTTCAATTCTAAAACTGTGTGATTCATTCTATATAATAAATGTTAGTATTTAATACTATGTCTAGATCAGGGTCAAAAAAGTCAATATCTGTTTATTGACTTCGGCTAGCCACCCCAACTTATTCAACTTATCTAACTTACTTTATAATTTACAATATTCTATTAAACTCCAATCATAGTAAAGTCCGTAGTAGTAGTGGAAGGGGTAACATTGACAGAATCTTTGATCAACAAAAATCAACAAAAATCAAAAGATTAACGAAACTAAACCCTGAGATAAAAATGACGTAATAATATAAACCCCAAGAATATCAAAATTAAAAATATTATTATTTAAATCAATATATAAAGTTATAGAAGTTTAATTCGTAAATTGATGATTATTTAAAAGCCTTTAAGTTTAACAATACAACACAATATTACAACTCAACGCTGTTTTAAGTAATCTACAAGAAAAAGCGCAGGCGCAATACAGCTTACCAAATTTAGTAACTCATACAGAATAAAAGAAAAAAAAATTTTATAACTTACATTTAAAAGCCTATTCACATCATCATCATCATCATCTCTTGTAACTTCTTTAAATAGAAGATGATGATGATGATCAATTATTGGTTGTAATTGTTGAAATTTAAAATTTTAAACTTTTTAATATTTCAGATGACAATACAATATATGAAGAAATAGCCAAGAATTATACAACTATTATAATCATTCATTCATTTATTTTAGTGGGTGGCTGTTGTTGTTGTTGGTTTATTTTTAGAAATTTTAAGTATTTAAGTTAATTTTTGCAATCTTTGCAATCTTTTTCACAAAATTTTTTCTTATTTTCTTTTTGCAACTTTTTAGCTTAAAAAAATATTTCAATGTTTTGCGGCCAAAAAATATTACAATAATATATATATAATGTAGATTATATAAGGCACCAAAAAATAGGCTTAGTTTAAATGAATTATAACCAATTCAATTGAATCATCTATTACTTATCTTTCAAAAGTTTAAGTTTAGAGATGTTCAAATGAACAACCATTAAACTATTAGAAAAATCAAGAGATTTGATTTGAAATGAAATTGATTTAAAATTGATGATGTTTTAAAATGTTAAAGATACAATAACAATAAGTAAAAATTAAAGGGTAAAACTATAAATACTACTTGATTAGATAAGCAGCGTAACAGTTATTAGATAAGCATGTGTGTTTTTCAGAGTGAAGAAAAATTTATAATGAGGGATTTTTAATTTTTAGTTTAATTTAGTAGTGTACCAGTGATCAAGACAAAAAAAAAAAGTATTTGTGTTATTCTTCACTTTCTTCTTCACCCACACTAAATAATTTTATTATTATTTTATTTTATTTTGGGACAGTTTGAAAAATTTAATTATTTCCTGGTTTTTTATAAAAATCATCTTCATCATCAATTAACTTCTTATTTTCATCTAAATTTCAAGTTTAATCAATCATTTGATTTGATTTGATTTGATTAACTTATCATCTACCTACGATTTAATTATAGAGAGTCAGTCAGGCATTATTAATATTTTTTTTTTTTAATTTTTTAATTTTTTAATTTTTTCCTTAGTCAAATATTAGAGTTATTTATATTTATTTATACAAGTTTTTAATTTTTAATTATTAATTTCATCATTTCATCATATCATCATCATCATGGGAGATCAAAAGCCTGGTAAGTTTTCAAAGTTGGGTAAATTATTGGGAGTTTCATCAACTAATTTAACAAAGATTGATAATTCAACTACTGATCAAAAATCATCATCAGGTAATAATAATCAAGAATCTGAAGAATTTATACTATCTCAAATTGAAAATGATAATGTTTCACCTTTACGACCTATAAAACAACCACAACCACAACAATCACAACAACAACAACAACCACCAGCATTGATATCAAATCATTCATCTCCAAAGCTAAATTCAACTAGATCACACCTGCCAATTAATGGTGGCGGTGGTAATGGTATTGTATCGTCTACTACAACATCACCCATTCTGATTTCATCATTGGATCAGAAATTAAAACGTCAACAATCATCAACTACTATACCTGCTTTAAATACTATCAGTTCCACTGAAAAAGGTACTTCATCATCATCAGCAAAACAATCACCAGCTGTTTCAAGATCATCATCAGTTCGGAAAGTCCCCATGGTGACACCATCTAAATCTGCATCAAATACACCAGTTACTAAATCCCGTTCTGATTCAGTTTCATCAAATATACCACCTGCATTACCAAGGTTTCTAATGTTGGAAGATGGTAATCATGAACATCATTTAAGATCGGCTAAACGTCATGAGAAATTATCTAATATGTTGAAAGATTTAATGGGTGCTAAAAAGCTACGAGATGAAGCTAAAAGTGCAGTACCTGATTTATTACAAGGTGCCATGCAATCATCAACATCACAATTACAACAACAACAACAACAACTGAATGTTAAACCACCAACATTATTTGCTGGTTTAGTTAATCATGTTAAAAATAATACAAGTCCTTATCATCAACCAGGTACTGTTGATATAGTTACTAATGGAAATCTGACATCATCTTCAACTAATAATGTGACTGGACCAGATTGTAGATCATTTGTTGAAAAATATGGTCGTTGTCAAGAAGTAATTGGTCGTGGTTCATTTGGAGTTGTACGTATATCACATAAACGATTAGATTCATCAAATAATGAAAAATTATATGCTGTTAAAGAATTTAAAAAAAAGCCAACTGAATCTGAAAAAAAATATAATCGTCGATTAACTAGTGAATTTTGTATATCATCATCATTAAAACATATTAATATTATTGATACATTGGATCTTTTAAAAGATGCAAAAGGTGAATATTGTGAAGTTATGGAATTTTGTTCTGGTGGTGATTTATATACATTAATTATAGCATCAGGGAAATTAGAATATGCAGAAGCTGATTGCTTTTTTAAACAATTAATTCGAGGTGTAAATTATATGCATAATATGGGAGTTGCACATCGAGATTTAAAACCAGAAAATTTATTATTAACACAAGATGGAATTTTAAAAATTACAGATTTTGGAAATTCAGAATGTTTTAGAATGGCATGGGAAAATGAAATTCAATATTCTGAAGGTATATGTGGATCAAGTCCATATATTGCACCTGAAGAATTTACACAAGAAACTTTTGATCCAAGATGTGTTGATATATGGTCATGTGGGGTAATATATATGGCTATGAGAACAGGAAGACAATTATGGAAATTGGCTGATGCAAGTAAAGATGAATTTTTTGAAGAATATTTAGTTAAAAGAAAAGATGCAAAAGGGTATGATCCAATTGAAAGTTTAAAACGTGCACGTTGTAGAAATGTGATTTATTCAATATTAGATCCAGTAGCTGATCGTAGAATAACTGGTAAACAAATTTTAAATAGTGAATGGGGTAGAGAAATCAAATGTTGTATAGATAATAAATAATAAAGTTTGTTGTTCGTATAAAAGCGCAAATCAAAAAAATGAAAATTTTTCAACGAGTCAAGAAGTTAAATTTCAAACTTTGAATCATCTTCATTGGTTATCACAAGAGTATATAAGAAGTATATTGAAAAACTTCAATTTTTACTATCCACGTTTTATATATATCCACAGTTTAAATTTTTCAAATCAGATAAATTTTTAAACAATAAGAAAAAATGACGTGTGAAATAATTTATTTTTCAACCCACGTTAGGTATATTACATGCATAATGTAAATCAATTCCAACATACCAAATAAACAAAGGGTTGTAAAGAAATGTAATCCGGAAAATCGTATGAAACGTGGGTCAACCCCATGAATATATATATGATCCAAGATGATTTAACTCAATTCGTCAATGAATTGGTTGATTTTCATCTTATTGGTTAAAATAACATTATCTATTGATGTTTTAGACACAATTGATTTATTTTATGGTACTGAGAATGGTGGTCATATGTTCCCTGGTGTAACTAGACCATTTGGTATGGTTAAAGTTGGTATTGACATTATTGATCTGAAACAAGGTGATGCTTATTCTGGGTATGCACCAGATGGGAAAATTTCAGGTTTTTCATTAATGCATGAAAGTGGTACTGGAGGAGCACCAGAATATGGAATTGTATCACAATTGCCCTTTAAAGGTAATCCCAATTTAAAACATGAATTAACATTGGAAAGAACTAAAGCAGATATTGCTGAAATTGGATTATATCAAGTTAATACAAGTGATGTAGATATTGAATTCACCAGTAGTGAACGAAGTGGATTTATGAAGTATAATTTTAAGAATGGGGGGAATGGAAAAGTATTGGTTAATGTATCTCATCATTTACTGGCTCCTAGAAGACCATGGTGGACTCAATATTTTGTAAATGGATCAATTGATGGTGATTTAAATGGGTATTCAGGGTATACTACAATTAAAGGTGGTTGGGGATTACAAGAACCTTGGAAACTTTATTTTTGTGGGAAATTTAATAATGAAGCTTTAAAAGTTGAAAGTTTTCAAAATGATAAAACTTGGGATTCTGGTAAAATATCATCTACAATTCAAGATGATTCATTTGGATTAATTTATGAATTTTCAAATGATGAAGTATTGAGTCGTATTGGAGTTTCATTCATATCTATTGATCAAGCTTGTGATAATATCGATGATGAAACTGATTTTTATCTGTTGGTTTCTCAAACTAAACAAATTTGGAATGAAGAAGTTTTTTCAAATTTTGAAATTTCCAGTCTGAATTCATCATTGGTATCTCAATTTTATACAAATTTATATGGTGTTCATTTATTACCTTCAAATCGTACTGGTGAAAACCCCAATTGGGATGAACAACCAGTATATTATGATGATTTTTTCACAATATGGGATACATTTAGATGTTTAAACCCTTTATTAAATATTATAAATCCAACAAGAGCAAGTGAGATTGTTCAAAGTATAATTACAATTTATAAATATGATGGTTGGACACCTGATGGTAGATCAGCAAATCAAAATGGTAGAGTTCAAGGTGGTACAAATTCAGATATCGTAATTGCTGATGCTTTCATTAAAGATATTCCCGGGATTGATTGGGAATTAGCATATGATTCAATGGTTCAAAATGCTGAAGTTCAACCTCCATATTGGCATGACCCCATGGCACCAGATGCATCTACAAAACAAGGACGTGGTGCATTACCAGATTGGTTAAAATATGGTTATATTACTCGAAATTATACAAGATCTGTTAGTAGAACAATTGAATATTCATATAATGATTTTGCCTTATCTGTAGTTGCCAACGGATTAGGTCATCATTCAGATTATATAAAATATTTAAATCGATCATCAAATTGGCAAAATTTATGGAATTTTAATGCATCAGCAAATGGGAAAAGCTATATGGGATTTATTCAACCTAAAAATTCAAATGGTGAATTTAATAATGATCATTATGATCCATTAAGTTGTTTTGGATGTTATTGGGGTGATGATGAATATGAAGGGAAACCAATTGAATACGGATGGTCAATCCCATTTGATATTGAAACTTTAAAATCATTTATTGGAAGTGATGAAACTTTTATTCAAAGATTGAATGATATGTATTTATTACATGGAGATGATATAGCAGATGTAGGTAATGAACCAAGTTTTATAACTCCATTTTTATTCAATTTTATTAATCAACAATGGAGAACAACAGAATTGATTCGATTTATAATGAATAAATACTTTGGAGAAGGTCCACTGGGATTACCTGGGAATTCAGATGGTGGGGCAATGCAAGCATGGGTTGTTTTTGCCATGATGGGTATATACCCAATTTCAGGTACAACTACATATTTAATATCATCACCATTTTTAGAAAATGTCAAAATTAAACTAGATAATGGTAAAGATTTTGAAATCAAGAGTTATAATTTATCCCAAGAGAATATATATATTGATCATGTCAAGATTGATGGGAAAGATTGGAATCAAAATTGGGTAACTCATGACGATATTTTCACAAATGGTGGGGTTATTGAATTTTTTATGACTTCACAACAAAAAGTTTGGGAATCTGGTGATTTCCCACCGAGTCCAGGACATTTAAAAATCTAATTCTAATTCATTTATATAACATTTTATAAATTTTAATTTCAACATGTAATTAATTTTACTTTCAATTCCAATTTGATTTGGTATACCCAAGATTTTATTTTTTAAAAAATATAACATTTCTGAATTTGATATAAATAATGATGGATCTACCGATTTTTGATTCATTTGATAAATTAATTGTAAATCAACTTTATATTCATTTTGATCATGTACAAAATTGAATGTAAGTTTACAATTGTAAATTTTTGAATCATCAAATATTTGTAAATTATTATGATTATCATTTAATATACCAACTTTAATTAAGAAGTTATATAATTTTTGTCCTAATTCTGCAATATGTAAATGTTTTGATGAAATTAATTTAAAATCATTTTGAAATGGTATTCCTATTTTCTCTCCATTATAAATGAATTCAATCCTTTTACAAAATATACTCGAATTTGATAATACTGTTGAAATTGTTGAAACCTCCATTTAGACGAAAGAAATAGAAAAATTAGACGAAGAAAATTAAAAATTATTTATTTATCAGTTGTTGTTTCATTAGTTGATTCTTGTTGATTTTTTGAAAATATTTCTTCAGATTCTTGTTCTTCTTCAGGTATATTCTCTAAAGTTTCAGGATTAATCATTACACCACTAGATTGAGCAATTGGGATTTCATTTATACTTTCATTATTATCTTTCCTATTACGTAAATATGAATACCCATCATCATCTTCAAATCCAACTACTAAATCAATTGGTTCTTGATTTAACCCTCCCTTTTTTTCCATCATTTTTGATTTAATCTTTTCTGATATAGTATTAACTTTAATATCATCGGGTATAATCACTGAATTTAAGAAATCCAATTTTGATTTTGACTTTTGGGGTTTAGGTTGTTTCTTCTTTTCCCAGATGGTTTCTAAATTTCCATTTTCAATTTCATGTGGAATTGTAATCAGAAATATAAATTGTATAGTTGATAAATTTAATCCACTAATTATTCCAATTCCAATTCCAATATATATCAGACATATTATAAAATGTAAACTTGTCATAACAAAGATTTCAATTTGATTTTTAATCCAATTTAAATCATTAAACAGGTTAAAATTTTCTAATTCCAAAATATACATAGTTGGTATTAAAATTGGTATTTTAAAAAATGGAATATATAAACATATTGTAAGTACTAATGATATTGGAATATATATAGTATTGAAGAATATAAATTTGTTAATTTCAAATAAGGTAAAGATTGGTGATAATAACACATTAATTATTGATTTAATCATGAGTGGAGAAAGAGAAAAAAAAAGAAGTTACAAAATTATATATTCGTTTCTAAATCATGAAAACATACTCAATGGAGTTGTCTTTGTATTATCAATTGAATTAATACTATTATTCTCAGTTGTATTCTTATGTACATCTTGTATATCATTCTTTGATTCTTCATCATTTGAACTTATATAATTTAAAACATTTTCATGATTTTTTCGATTTAATTTTGAATTTTGAAATTTTATATGATCGATATAATAACCACCAAATACTTTCCAATGGAAATTTACCAATGTTGATATTCTACTTGCTATATTTTTCATTTCTGTAGTTTGTGAAGATAAATTAATTTCTTCATTTGAATCAATTTCAATAATTAAATCTTTAAAAATTTTAATTTCCATTAATCCATAAACTTGTGATGTTGGTTGAATATGTTTAATTAACCAATTATAAGCAAAATCAATAAGGTTTTTAGGTAATTCAATTGGTAATTTTGAATATAAATTTTTAACCAATTGTAATGATATTGAATTTATATTCTTTGTCCATTTAATATTCCCATTATCATCCGTTACTATTGATAAAATTTCTTGTTGAACTTTTGTAATATTTTCTTGACTTAATAAAGTGGTTGATGATTTTGAATTTATAATCAATTGTTTATATAATACAATACATAATTGAACACATACTAATTGTCGAACATCTGCACGTAATAATATTAATCTTGTATGATCAAATGCTAATGTTGATGGAAATTCAGTTGCCATTTGTCTACAACTTAATAAATCAATTATTGATGATATAATTATTGGTTTTAAATTTAAATCATTAACATCTAATTTTAAATTTGATTTTTTAATAAATTTTTTATAAAACCAATTTAATGAATCATTTATATTTATCTTTTGATGATTTATAATTGTTTGAAAATAATCTTTTTCAAAATCAACAGCTGTTTCAATTAAAATAGGTCTAAGTATTCTAATTTGATGATTTGCAACATCTAATTTCATAGCTTCTAAAATTTGAAAAATCATTCTTAATCCATTAATTAAATAACTAACTGAATTAAAAGTATAAGCATCAATAAATTTTTGATTCATTTCAATAACCCATTGATCTCTCATTGGTGCACAATGAGATTTAAATAAATCACCTAACCATTTACTCATTTCAATAAAATCAAATGATCCATGTTTTAATTGTTGTACTAATAATTCAATATCTAAAATTTCACCAACTTGTTGACGATCTTTTGTTGGTAATAAACTTAATAAAATATCTCTTAAAGTTTGAAATAATATAGGTAATCGATTAATTTTATATTCAATAACATTTATATCAAAATATTGTTGACATTCTTTTTGAATTTCAACCCAATATTTATCAATAATTGATTTTTTCCGTTTACCTCGTTCACCATCAAGATTAGGTCTAAATTGTAATTGTGGATCAAATAATATATCATGTCTTAGTTGTGGATTCTTTAATATTTCATGTAAATCAATTTCTTTAAGTGATTGTAAATTTATTGGTGGTAATGTTGGAATTATAGATGATGATGAATTTGTTGATGATGATGCAGTTGGGAAATGTTTTCGTTTTGAAAATGAAAAATTACATGAATTGTTGAAATTGATTATTGGTAATGATCTTGATCTGTATTTACGTATAGATTTTGGTTGTTTATTAAAAGTGGATGAAAGTGATGCGGTAGTTGAGGTGGTGGTGGTGGAGGTGTTAATAAATGAGTTATCTAATCTTATTCTCTTACTATTATCTTGTAATGATGGTAGATTGCGTTTATTATTATTATTGTTGTTGTTGGTGGCGATGGTAGTGCTAGGAGTAATATTATCTGTGGTGTTGCCTGGGGTTGAAGCTGGTGTAATGATGGATGAAGGGTCAGTAGTAGTAGTAGTACCAGGGTTAAAACAAACTTGTCTAAACTGTGCGTGAGAATGTGAATTTGAATGTGAATGAGGTTGAGGTATAGTTAAAGGTTGAGTTGAAGAAGTATCAGGTGATACATTGGTGGTAGAAACAGTAGTAGATGGTGGTGAAGTGGAAGTAGTAGCAGTGGCAGTGGCAGTAGTAGTAGTAGTAGTAGAGCCAGGTGATGTAGATGAAGCAGGTGTGGTGGTAGTAGTAGTAGTAGTAGATATATCCTGTTGATTAGACATTATAAAATTAAATGTAAAAAAGTGATGATAAGTTGTAAATGTTGTAGTTGTAGATAGTTAAATGAATGGTATTAAGTAGTAGTTATATATATGATATGATATGATACGGGTAAGTAGTTGATAGATAGAATGATAGATTGATGGATGATTAAATATTAATAAATTAAATAAAAAAATTTAGATGTGAAATTGTTGAGAAAAAAATGATTAACAGAAACAAACAAAGAAAGAAAGAAATAAGAAATTAAATACTACTACTTACTACTTACTACTATAAGTTAACTATGTAAATTTATATATTAGACTAACTATGGGAAATAAAAAAAAGGAAATATAAAAAAAAAAAATAAAAAAAAAAAAGAAATTAAAAAAAAAAAAATAAAAAAAAATAACACAGAGAGAGAAAAGATAATAAAATAATTAATTAACCAAAAATTAATCTAACCAAAGAATTAAAGATTTGAATATCATGTTACAATGTTGGATGAATGTAGACCAAAATATGGTGGTGATACTCTCAAAGCAAACCCATTGACTACTTTCTAACAATAATCTCTTCAAAATCACTTTAAAAATACTATTGAAATTACGTAGTGTGAAACGGGAGTAAAATTAATACAGACAAACAAAAACAATAATTAAGAAAGAGACAATAATATGGAAATATGAGAACAACCAACTAAAAACACACTAAACTTAATTAAACCAAGAATCCAACTTTCTGATGGCAAAAAATCACTGATGGCAAAAGAAAGACAAACACGAAAGAGAAAAAGAGAAAATAAACAAGTGAGACCAAATCATTCATTCATCTATTATCCATCATCCATCAATCTTCTACAACTCTTGTTTAACATGATGAATGATGACGGAATAAACTGAATAAATATCTTAGTAATAATAATAATAATAATAATTCATGTTGTGAGAATAAATTTCAAAAGATAAACAAAAAAAAAAAAAAAAAGAAAAAAGAAATATAAAAAATAAAAATTAGTCAATGTTAATTTTCATTTCTAAAATTTTCATCACTTTGAAATACTTAGTAGTGTACTATTGGTTAAAATATACGTGAGCTACCTTTTCAACCTCCCTCTTAATGGCCTAATAATAGATTGTGAGTCAAAATTACCCATAACTAATTTTCTAGTAACTTACGTAATATACTAATTATTTTTGAGTTACACACAACTTTTAGGTCATTGAGAGGGATGTTTAAAAGGTGATTACTATTTAATAATAATTATACCGTTATTGGTGATTTTTTAATAGAATTCAAATTTATTTTAATTTTTAATTTCTAATTTTATCCATACAATTTTTTTTTCTTTTTTTTTTATTTTTATTTTTATTTTAATTTTTAATTTTTAGTTCCATTTTTCTGGTGGCAAAGTGGAATTATGTAGAAATTTTTTGGTCCTAGCTCGAGGTTAGTATTGGTATTGGTAGTCCATATTGTATTTAAATTTTTAAATTTAAATTTAAATTTATATTTATTGTTTAGTCATGAATTTTAACCATATTGTCTAGGCGATCACGGCATCCTCATCCTATTGTTAGAAGTTTAAATTTTTGTTATTATTGTTAAATGGTATATATAATGCTTTTCTTATCACCACCACTCATCATCATCATCAACAGTTGGTTTTGTTTGTAGATAATTTTTCTTGTAATGTTGAAACAATCATCACATTGTTTTATCGATTATGATTATGTTATGACGATGATTATGAGAATTATAACAAATATTTGGTTATAGATTTACAATTCTCATCATTTATCCATCAATCATCAATCATTTTTACAAATTAATTATTGAATAGCAACTCATCATTAATAATTTATAAACATTTTTCCATTCGCACCATTGGTTAAAGTTGCAAAATAATCTATACAATTATGTAATATATTATGTAATCTCTCCTTGTTTAACTGGGTTTTAAAGTTAACCTTGCTATTATACATTTCCGGCTCGAAATCCGTGCTCCACGAAACAAACACAACGTCATTGATTATTCCATCAAGAAATTATTATATGAAACTTACATTTATACTCATGGTTTGTATGTTCTTTATTTTTGGTTTCTATGTATTCATGTTGTAATATGATTTAATTAAATGTTGCAAAAAAAAAATTTTTTTAATTAAGTGACCTCGCATTGAGTTACTCAAAATGATAACTTATAGAAATAATATCTTCGTACCACTGTTTGTTCTTGTCACGCGAAGTTGAGGCAAGAAAAATAAATTTTTGGTATCACCATAATATATTAATTGTGTTGTGATTTTTAATATTATACCAAGATTTTAATTGTTGACTTAGTGATGGCTTTTTTCATCCGTCATTTTTTTCAAATATACCCATTACAGATATTTACGAGTTAAAAATTGTTCTATTTGTTTCATTTTTACTTTTTTTATTTTCTTAGCTTACGGGGAATGGGAATTTTCTTCCATACGGCACTAGTCATTTTACTTTTAATGTTTGAAATAATATTCATCTCTTCTATTTACTTTAAAATGTGATTGTAACACATTTATTAATTTTGAATCACTCAGTTAAGCTACATATTTCTGATAATTTTAAATTTAATTACCTCCTCCCCCATGATTCAAAAATTTAACGTCATTTTTGATATATTTCTGTCATTTGATATTTAAATTTTAAAATTTTTCTTGATTTATTTTTAATCTAAACAATACATACATATCTTGTCTAAATTTTATTTTTCTTCTTTTATTTTGACTCTTGTCTTGATTTATGATTAAATATTTCAATGGATATTCAATACTTTCAAATTCCGTTCATTTGCCGTACATCTTACATCGTACTTTGAATTTGATTTTTGAAATTCATTTGGTTTTGAGCTTTCGTAACTAGTTTTCAAGTTTACATGTGAAATTCAGATATATAACAATCTTTGTTGCCGTAAATTGTTGTCGGCAATCATAAATCATAATATGAAACACATTTTTTTTTTGTAAAAGGCTGCCCGTTTTTTAATGTTTACGTAAATTGTACCAGGTAAAATTTTTATATATTTTTTTTTTCCCTATTTACAGATACGATCAATGACAACCATAATTTATTTCATCAGTATCTATGATTAACGGTATACTTGACAACTACTTCAAATATATGATTAGTAACTTTTAAGATGATTTCAATTTCTGTTTGCAATGGAAATTTTCATTATGAATCATAAATTCAATTTTCGGCGTATTTTTAATAATTACACAAAATTATGATATGAACAGCAAAACTTTAACTTTTTTTTTTTTGCATCAATAGGGTAGTTGGTTCAACAAATTTAAAAGGATGTTTAAATGTAAGACAAGCATCATCATAATCATCATGCATTGTACGCATGGTGGTAGATCTAGTAAGATTTATTTATTTATTTATTTTTTTTTTTCTCCTGCCCTAATTTAAATAAAGTATCAATTCGTAATTAATTTTAGTTAATGCATGACTTTGACCCTCTTTGTTTTAAATGAGAATGCTTGGGTGGAGTTTTGTAACACACAGATATATTACTTGTTTATTATCAGTATATACCCGCCGGAAGCAGTAATGTATATATTATTTCTTGATCCGCCGGGTATCTCAATTAGTTTGTTGTTATTACAATTTCCTATAAAAATTTAAAAAAGTTGAAAAAAAAAAAAAAATAATATTTATATTATTTGGTCTCTTTGAGGGTTTATTATTGCCTTGTTTGACTTCGTTTAACTTCTGGCGTTTGGTCAATAAACGTTTTTGTTTGTGTCGTGTTTTTAATATTTTATAGAAATTTATGGATATATAATCATCCAATTTTAATTAATTATTCTACAATTTAAGAATAGTAATCATCTTCAGATACAGGTTCCAACAAAATTAAATCAGGATTGGAAACTTACTTGTAAACGTGAATCAAATTATTATACTTTTCGGTGTATGTTTACTTTGTGTTCATTGGTGTATACACGATACACCATTAAAGTACAAAATCGGAGTAATATATTTAGTTTTTTCTTGTACTATTATTTCAACGGTTAAATCCTAAAAATTACGATTTTTTACCGAGATTGATATTAAACACAAAAAAAAAAGAGTTCAAGATTTACAATTGAATCTTTAAATATTTTCAATCTTGTCAAACTTTTCTTGGTCAATAGCAATTTATACATTGTAACATAAAGACTTTTAACTTGTAACTATGTAGTAAATATATTCATCTCCTCAAGGGTTTGATAAACAACCAAATTTGTACAAAGTTTAATTCATGATAAAAAAAAACAATAATAAAAAAAATCAGATTTTGTACTATATTAATTTGGTTTTGTGTTTTATTGCTTTGTAGATATCAACTTTACTCGTATCAGGATTTATCTAATTCAATACTTACATCTTTATCATCAACAGTTGAACAATCTACTTGAAATACTACATACATTGGTTATAAACATTGATTCCAAAAATAATATTAAAATTTTTTAAATCTCAGGAACGAAAAAATATTATATTTTATTTTTTCTTTTCCCAGATTTGAATATTTTCTTTTGTGGCGGTGCAAATTTTAGACGAAACCTTAAGCCAAAAAAAAACAACAACAACAACAATAAAGCAATTCAAGAATATTCATTGATACAAACGATACAAAACAAGCATCTAACAGAAAATGAAATCTATACCAATGAAATCTTTGTAAAAAAAAAAACATACCACCTGAAATCATTTTGCATCAAAACTTTTAAGTAATCATGCATAATTCAAGATTTTGCGTAAATTAAAAATGATAAATTTTTTTCCCCAGGGTTGAAAAAACAGTTTGTTTGATAAATTTCAAACATGTAATCTTACTTAATTCTTATATTATTAATTCTAGATGAGTTAATATGCATGCGATATTGATAACGAAATCATCAGTACATTAAAAAATCATTTATGTAAAAAAAAACTTTATTCTAAACTCTTTGAATCTTCTGGTGGTTGAAATCCGTTACTCGTTTACACATTTCCATAACTACAAATTTTATTAATATTAAATCACAAAAGAAAGTTTACTACGCGAACTAGTATTTTGAATACATTAAACTTAGTTGTCAAGATGGTATTCCATTTCAATTTCAATATTTTTTTCACATCGCCGTATTTCAGATACATGTGCGTAAATGAATCTGTAACCATGAAACACAGGAATCAAGATCTAAAAAATACGATCAAATTATTATAATTTTATTTTGCTCAATTTAGTAAAGTAAAAATAAATAAAAAAAAAAAATATATATTAACAACACATCAAAATCAAGCTAGAAATACTAAAAACCTTTTTTTTGTGTCAGTATGTATATTTTTGAACAAAAGCAAAAAAATCATGTTGTAGTCAATTCAAATAAACTTTTGGACAAAAAAAGGATCAAATATATATATAGACGATAAAATAATCTTGTAAATGGATTTTTCCATACTCTTTTCTAGATTATTCAAGAACATTAGGTATAGAATCTTTTGATCATTGCAAAAGCCTTTCGTCAATTCAATCCAGATAAATAACTTGGACTTTCAATTTTAGAACAATTAATTTTAGAATATAATATTCATATATCCATTATATTCATAGCTTCATTTCGGTATTCATTTCCATTAATAATTTCTTGGCTTGCTTGCTATATCATCATTAACTTTATAACATCTTTCGGACAAGTGTTTGATTCAAATAATTAATCATTCATACAAATCTACAACTATTTAAAGGATCTCATATCTATCTTTACATTTGCCACATACTTCCGCACAAGAATATTATTTATCATTTTTTTCTTCTGGCTTACATAACATTTCCAGATTATTACATAATACACTATCAAAGAAAAAAAGAAAAAAAAAAAAATAGAGGCTGTAATTACACAAAAAATATATTCTAGTCAGTCCATTAAAAATTTATTTATTTGGTCGATTCATATTTCCATTGCATACTTCCATACGTTTTATTAACTGACTTTCATTGATTCGAGAAGTAAAAATTTAGAACAAGGGTGGGTCCAAATTTTACAACCGAAATTTCAAAATTTTTAATTTATTACAAATTACAAATTTATACAATTATCAAATTTTTATTAAATTTCCATTGACACAAAATATTTTTCTGCAAAGAAACATATTTAAAAATTTTTTGATTAAACAAGTATTTTTAATAACCGGGATATTTCATTACTTTTCCATTGTTCATTATCATAAATCAAATTTCCATTTTCAAATTTTAAAATGTCTCATTTAATTCATCCAAATCCAACTCCACCTTTAGTTGTTTCCAATACAAATTCAAATTCAAATAATTATATTTCTTCATCATCACCACCATATTTACGTAGATCAACATCATTAAATTCAACAAATAAAAGGAAACCAAATTTAATTACAAGAAATTCATCACCTTATCCATTACCCAAGAAATTTAATATGACAGTAACGAATCCATCAATTGAAAAAGAAGAAAATAAAAATTCTGGTAAAACTCAAGTTGTATTTATTTATAAATTATATCAAATGTTGGAAGATGATTCAATTACTCATTTAATTAGATGGTCACCAAGTCAAGATTCATTTTATATAATTCATGGTGAAGAATTTCTGAAAGTTTTAGCACAATTTTTTAAACATACAAATATTGCATCATTTATTAGACAATTAAATATGTATGGATTTCATAAAGTTAATGAAACTTTTCAAAATCAAGAAGATTCATTAAATAATTTAAATCATCAAATATCAAAATGGGAATTCCGTCATTCAACTAATCAATTTAGAAAAGGTGATAAAGATGCTTTACAACATATTAAAAGACGTAGTTCAAAAACTTTAAATACTCAAAAGGAAATTGTAAATTTAAAACCAATGATTAATCAAGATTTTATATATCAAGATGATAATAATAAAATTGGTGTTCCATTATATAAACAAGATACTTCATCTACAAGTAGTCAAAGTTCAAATGAAAGATTACATTTACAACCTTCAACTTCAAACCCATCACCAGTATCGATATTACCACCTTTACCACAACAACAACAACAGATACAACAACCAATACAACAACCAATACAACAACAGATTCAACCACAACTACAGCAATTGCAACCACCAGCTCCAACACATCATCAACAACTGCCACAACAACTACAACCACAACAAACCCCCCAAGTTTATCAACCACCTGTTCAACCCAATTTCGATCAAATGGAATTGATAAATCAAATATATACACTTAAAAATGATTTCAGCATACTTTATAATAAATATGAATGTTTAATTCAAAATTTTAAAAATCAAACAACAGATTCAATTTTAATAATTGATATCATTGAAAAATTATTACATCAACAAAAATTAGGTTATTCATCAGATTTAATAAATTTAAAATCAAGATTAAATAATAGGTTAAATCATCAACAAATTAATCAATTTCCAATTCATACTCCATCACCTTTTAAAAGTGAAAATTCACAAGAAATACAATCAGAATTAAAAACTTATTCACCTTTAAGTCATCAACCTTCAAAGTTTCAACAAAGAGCTAATTCATTACCAAATCCAATCAATGAACGTTCTCAACATCAATATTCTTATTTCCAACAACGAGCTTCATCAACTACAATGAATGATTATCAAAAGCAAGAAATTATGATATCTCCAAAACGAACAAGTGATACAACAACTATTTTACCTAGTGTATCAGAAATATTACCTTCATTAGATTATAAGAAACGAAAACTAGATTAATGTACATTATTTATTACACCAATTCTTCTTATATTATCATTCGTTAAAAGTTACCATTTATAATTCGCTTATAAATGAAAATTAATTTTTTAAATCTGGCGTCTTTTTTTCCCCGTGTAAATTCTTATCCGTGTGTGCCATAACCTTACTCGGCCACCGTAGATAGAAACTTTAAATCTCTCGAATTTACAAACCGACTTACTAATTCTGTGTTAGCTCTTAAGTAAATATTTCACATGTATTCTTGGATTATCAAACGTTTAGTCAAGAATTATCCAAACACTCAACATTGTTCATCTATTAATGCTAATCATATCAACGTACAATAATGAATATACTTGATACTTTAAAAAAAGAGACAATCTAATCATTTAAATTAGCTACAAAAGTGTTTGATTGAATTATTTTGAAGATGCTTAGAGTTTAATTATGATATAGCTTAATCACACATTTTGATTTCACAAATCCTGGTTTGTCAACTTTTTAAAACCGTAGTCAAACTTAACTAGAATAATTTATTTGTGACTTAATTGTACTTTGAAATAGTTCTATCAATTTGTTTAGAATGAAATATAGAATTTTTAAATTTTGATAAATTGAAGCCGATTAATAGATTCAAAGAACTAATTTATAAATTTAGTTTATCACAAAATGATAAAATTTCATGATTTACTAAATGTAAAGAAAATCACATAAAGATACAATTTTATTTATCAATGACTAATTATATCAAAATAGTGAAACTATCATTCTAGAATCAAATCATTGCAAAAAAGATCAAATTCAAACTATGGTAAAACTCTTTAAATTGCATTATTAGCTACTGACTGAATTAATTATTCAATCATTTAAACCCAATTGTCAAAATTCCATTGGAAAATTACAAGCTCTTTAAACAAATATTTCAAGCATTAGTTTCAAATCATTCATTATAATTTGATGAAAACTACCATTAATCAGTGCTTCTTTGTCTAAAAATTTAATTGTCAAGTCATAAACACGAGTAGAAGATTATTTGGAATGCTTTAAATAATTTGAAAACGGAAAATAAAAAAAATCCGTTTTTGGTTGCAAAAAATTTTTTTTTTTAAAATTCGAGATCTGTTCAATTTTGAGATCCTGGGGCAAAACATTAAAGAATCAATTGTGAAATGATGTTATAACAAATTGAATCAAACGATTGCATGTAAATTTGCTTGATCTTTATGACTTATTTGATTAACAATTGTTTTACTGTCAAATTGAAAAACTTGGGACTTCTCCGAACAGGTATTCATTTATATGCAAGATTCTATTTTAAGATCATTGAGATATTATTTGTGATTACTTGATTTACCTCGCGAATCATTCATTGATTTTACGGATATGAGAAAAGAATCTTGTAATGTTGTGTTGAAGGACCCTGATATTGTTCAATGTTATATTGAAAGACCCTGATATTGTTCAATGCTGTATAAAAGCATCTATGACTCATTAGGCAAGGCTCGTGTTGTAAATGAATAGATTCGACTGTGTTTCAATTCAAAACTTCAAATTTTGTCAAATTCTTCAAATTAAGAAACGAGTTACAAATTTAGAAGCATAAATATAAAAGACACAATGCCAAATTATCCGTTATTCCATGATGGGTTTCAAAATTCATCTATATATAAAGCCGTACGTTTCTGTAATAAATTTATCACAATAATGTTTCAAATAATTTACTTGTTGCTCTTGTTACAATTTATTAATGCTTATATATTTGATACAGGTTATTCAACAACACAAGTTTCATGTCCAAATTCTTCATTAATAAGGTCTGCTAAATTGGGGGTTAATAATAACGAACAGTCTTATATCAATTCAAGAGCATCTATTGTAAAAGAAAATTTGAAAAATTATTTACAAGGTTCAAATTTAGATTTTGATGTTGATTCATTTTTAGACCAAGTGACTCCATCAATTGGATTATCTTTTAGTGGGGGTAGTTATAGAGCAATGTTGGTTGGTGCTGGTGAATTTGCAGCATTAGATCTGAGAACAAAAAATGATAATCCTGTATTATCTGGAATTTTACAATCATCTAATTATATAACTGGTTTATCCGGTGGTTCTTGGTTAGTTGGTAGTATAGTCAGTAACAATTTCATGTCAATTGATGATTTTATAAATCAAGATTCTTTATGGAAAATTAATTCAGTACTTGATTATTATGCACCTGATTTATATAAACAAATACAACAATGGATTACAGTTGGTAAACAAGTTTCTAATAAAGTATTATCAGGATTTAATGCAAGTATAGTTGATATCTGGGGTAGAGCATTGAGTTATATATTATTATCTAATTTCAAAAATTATGGTGCTGATTTTCTTTGGTCACAAATTACAAGTATTGAAAATTTCAAAAATTATCAAATGCCATTTCCAATTATAGTTGCAGATGGTAGGAATCCAAATACAATTACAGTCAATGAAGAATCTACAGTTTTTGAAATAACTCCATATGAAATTGGATCATGGGATCCAAGTATTTCTTCATTTTTAGATATTAGATATTTAGGTACTGATTTAATTGATGGGAAACCAACAAATAAATGTATCAATGGATTTGATAATGCTGGGTTTTTAATGGGTACATCATCTGCTGTTTTCAATTTACAAATTGTTGAAATGGAACAAGGTCCATTACCGCAAAATTTAAAAAATTTAATTAATGATGTTATAATTGGTCCATATGAATCATTGAATGTTGACGTTGCAGCATTCAATCCTAATCCATTTTATAAAACTTCCAATGCTAAGGATAGTTCAATTTCAAGTTCAAAAACATTGTATTTATGTGATGGTGGTGATGATGGTCAAGTCATACCATTGGCACCATTATTAAATCGTAATATCAGTACAATTTTTGCATTTGATAATTCTCCAGATTATATGTATTGGCCAGATGGTTCATCCATGATTAAAACTTATGAAAGACAATTTTCACCACAAGGTAAACATAATCCATTCCCATATGTACCTGATCAAAAGACATTTAGAAATTTAAATTTAACTAGTAAACCAACATTTTTCGGTTGTGATGCAAAAAATTTAACTTCATTAACTAATGATATTTATAATGTTCCATTAATTGTTTATTTTGGTAATCGTCCATTTTCATATTATTCAAATACTTCAACTGAAAAAATAAATTATGATACCCAAGAAAGAAATTCATTGATACAAAATGGTCATGAAATTGCAACTAGATTAAATGGTACGTTAGATTCAGAATTCAGAACTTGTATTGCTTGTGCAATTGTAAGAAGAGATCAAGAAAGATTAAATATTGAACAAAGTGATAAATGTAAAAAATGTTTTAAAGAATATTGTTGGAATGGTGATATTTACAATGGTGAAAATATAGGTGATAATTTTAGTAACGAAGGTATTTCAAAAGCATCATTTTTGAATTATTCAAATGATGAGATGGGATTATACAAAGGAGATACAAAGATATTGAAACGTGATAAATATTGAAACCGTTGGTTCTATTTTATTATGTCGTAATTGAATTAGAAAAGACACCATTTTAAAAATGCAGCTAGCGTTGTATATAAATTTTAAACAAGTGGCTCAGTTGTTTAAACTTTATAAAAGTCAATGTGCCACTTGGTTTTTCAAAGCAAAATAAAGTTTTCTTTATGAAGTTTAATTTAAATTTCATTTCATGTTTAAACTCAACTAATCAATCAACTATCAATTCAAGGCAATTATGAAAATTTATATTCAAAACTTCTAGATGTCGGATTTTACATCTAATTATGTTAGTTATGACCGATATTAGTAAAAATAACTTTCATCAGTTTTTTACAAATGCGTAAGGCCAAACAAAAATTTCATCGCTGATCAATAATGTCAGTATTATCAATTTAGTAAACAAATGCATTCTGTAATATATACAAACCAGTAAACACCTTTATTAAATGCTGTCTACGGCTCAAATATGTATGCTTACATAAAATTATATAATTCAATTTATTACAATTCAAAAGTTAAACCATGAATGTAATTGTAATTATTTCTATTTTTGATACTATATTCGATAATCATTTTAAATTTTATCATATGCTATGGAATTTTGAAAATTTTCATAACCGTGTACTTACCAATTTCGAACGTAAATATGTCAGGGATCTATTTTTATGCAAACACGGTTAAATTTTGCAACAATATTATACGCGAATCTTATTTAAAAATAAACCCTTTTTAGATATAAGTTAAAGTTTAACTTCTCAAATGAAATAAAGCTAAGAAATGATTAAAAAAAAAACAGTTTAAATATATCAATGTAAGTTGCTGTAATTCAGGATTTAAAAATTAGCCTTTTTTATTATAAGTCTAAAATCAGTTACCTAGGGTCTAAATGCCAAGCGGTAAAATAAAGATTTTCAATTTATCTAAAAATATTTTTTAACCATAAGCAACTAGTAAACAAAACATTCTACAATTTTTATACCCACATGTATTTCAATTACAAATATGATTAATTTTCTCTAAAATTGATTTACCTATCCTTCTTTTGTACCAGTGATGATCCAACTATTACTTTCGCTACTTACATTACAAATCGTTACTGAAGCTTTCATCTTTGATACTGGATATTCTACATACAAAGCTCAATGTGGAAATAGTACATTAGTAAGATCGGCTTCACTGGGGATAAATAGTCAAGAAAAATCTTATATTGATTCAAGATCTAAAGTTGTGAAAGCAAATTTAAGAAGTTTTCTTAAAGATTCAAATTTAGATTTCGATGTTGATTCATTATTATCAAAAGCTACACCATCAATTGGATTAGCATTCAGTGGTGGTGGGTATAGAGCAATGTTAAATGGTGCTGGTGGATTAGCAGCTTTAGATTCAAGAACAGCAAATGATAATCCGGTATTATCTGGGATATTACAATCATCTAATTATATAGTAGGTTTATCTGGTGGTTCATGGTTGGTTGGTAGTTTTATAAGTAATAATTTTAATACAATTGATAGTATATTAAATCAAGGAATATTATGGAAAATAAATTCTGTACTTGATTATTATGGTATTAATATATTTGGTCAAATTGATTTTTGGACAACTATAACTAAACAAGTTGCAAATAAACAATTTTCTGGTTTCAGTACTGGTATAGTTGATATTTGGGGTAGAGCATTAAGTTATGTTTTATTAGCAAATTATGATAAAAATGGAGCTGATTATCTTTGGTCTCAAATTAGAAATCTTGATGCTTTTAAAAAATTTCAAATGCCATTTCCAATTATAGTTGCTGATGGTAGAGAACCTGGTACAATTGTTGTAAATGAAAATTCAACTGTTTTTGAAATGACTCCATATGAATTAGGATCATGGGATCCTAGTTTATCATCATTTGTTGATATGAAATATTTAGGTACAACTATTAATAATGGGAAAGCTCAAGGAACTTGTACAACAAATTATGATAATGCTGGATTTTTAATGGGTACATCATCATCAATTTTTAATTATCCAATTTTACAATTAGAACAAAGTAAACTTCCTGAATTTTTAAAAAATACAATTAATGCAGTTGCAACTGATCCTTTTGAACTGTTAAATGCAGATGTTGCATCTTATAATCCAAATCCATTTTATAATGTTACATCAGTTAATACAAAAATTACAAATTCAAAAACATTATATTTAAGTGATGGTGGTGAAGATGGTCAAAATGTACCTTTTGTACCATTGTTAAATCGTAAAGTCGATACAATCTTTGCATTTGATAGCTCAGATAATCATTTATCTTGGCCTGATGGTACAGCATTGATTAAAACTTATGAAAGACAATTTGCACCACAAGGTAAGAAAAATCCATTTCCACATGTACCTGATATAAATACATTTAGAAATTTAAATTTAACTAGTAAACCAACATTCTTTGGTTGTGATGCAAGAAATTTAACTTCATTAACTGATGATATTTTTAATGTTCCATTAGTTATATATTTTGGTAATCGTCCATTCACTTATTATTCAAATACATCAACTATGAAATTAGAATATTCAGATGTTGAAAGAAATTCAATGATTCAAAATGGTTATGAAATTGCAACTAGATTGAATGGTACAATTGATAAAGATTTTAAAACTTGTATTGGTTGTGCAATTGTAAGAAGAGATCAAGAACGTTTAAATATTACTCAAAGTGCAAAATGTAAAAAATGTTTTGAAAATTACTGCTGGAACGGTGAATTATATACTGGTGAATCTTTGGGTGATAATTTCAGTAAACAAGGTATATCAAAGGCATCACTTATAGATAATGATGCTGGATTAGAAAATGGTGATGCACAATTAATAAAACGTTAATATTCGGTAATAAATTTATTTATTTTCAATTTCCCTTTTTAAAGGCTCTATATAATTCTGTTCTAATTCATCTTTTACATATACAATGTAATAAGGAGTAGCAGTATTATTTTCTAAGAAATTAAATACTTCTGTATCTGGTACTTCAGTTACAATTTCATCATTATATTTTCGAAATATATTTTTGTTATGTGGATCTTTGATATATACCCAATAATGACCATAACTTGCTTCACCACGATGTATGAATATTGCAAATATCGAATATACAATTTGTCTATAGTCATTGAATTGATTTGAAATTAGATTTGTTTTGGTATCAATTTTTTGATCCAATTCAATTAGTTTTGATGATAATTTCTCAATTTCTTGTTGAATCACTTGTATAGTATCAAATTCAATTGATAATTTATCATCATTAATAATCTTAGATTCTAAATATTTTTTAGTGATTTTTAATGTATCAATAATAGATATATTTGTTTCTGGATCAATTTTCAAAATTTCATTTTTGATGTTCTGTAATTCATTAATTTCTTTCTTCCATTCAAATACTTGACTTCTTTTTTTAATAATTTCTTCATCAGTTGTATCTAAATATCTATCAAGATAAATTTTATCACTAAATGGTATTGGTTCAATTGATTTGTAAGCCATTAATTTTTCTCGATCAAACATCACTCTTTGTACATGAAATTGTAAAATTTGTGGTAATTCAGTAATGGTTATTGATTTTTTAACAAGTCCTTCTTCTAATTTAACAATGTCTTCATTAAAATAATAATCTAAAGCATCATACATTGATTTAGGATGTTCACTTATATTAATTATCAAACTGAAAAATCTTTCAACTGAAATACGTTCTTTTTCTGAATCTATTGGTTTAATCACTTGTTTTGTTTTCCCATAAAATAATTGTTTAATCAAATCTATTTGTTCGCCATCTTTATCTAAATTCGTAGGTGGTAATGCCGTTTCAATTTGATATGTCACATTCTCAATACATTCAGTCACATCTTGTTGTCTACCAACTTCAATTGTACTTTCCATTTGATCAGTTGATATTGTTAACATCCTTGTAGAAAATTTTATTGATGAGTCATCCATAACTTCATCTTCTTCAACCTTTGATTCATCTTTAAAATCAACTGGTTGTGATAATGGTAAAAATGATAGATATGCCAATTCTTTACTTGGTTGAACACACCTCTTATCAGTTTGAATCATTTCTTGGAATAACTGTTTCAAATGGTAAATAAATTGATTAGATCTCAACAATTCCAGTACTTCAACTTTTCTACCCCCAATTTTCCGTTCACCAGTAAATGACTCTTCATCAAAATCTTTTTCATTAAAATTTAAAATTAATTCTCTCAATGGTTTAATACAAAAATAATATTGTAATAAACTATTCAAATAACAAGTATTACCAATATTATCCAATCCAGCTGGCCAATTTTCAGTAGGTAATAAAGATGAATCAATTTTTCCAGTTTTTAAAAAGCTAAATATTATCTCAGATTTTTTATCTTCGCCAATTGAATGTAATGAATATCTTAAAACTCTAATATCCTCATCTGTTAATCTTTTATCTTGAAAACTTTGAATGATTTCAAAAACTGATGATTTAGGGGTGACTTGTAATTTCTCATATGCTTTATCAATATTAATCTCATTCAATGATGCCAATTTGATATAATCTGGTAATTTATTTTCAATATAATCTAGTAATATATAACTTCTTCGATGTATTGCAACTGATAACAAGGCTTTGTGTAATGAAACAATTTCATTACTATTTGAATTAAATCCATTAGCTTGTAAAATATCATCTAATTTAAATTCATATGCAGTTATAACAACATCATCTTCAGTAATTTCTTCAATTCCAATTTCATTCAATGCTAAATCTATTGGTTGTATTTCACTATCAATAAAATCTTTTAAATTTTTAGATTGTTTAATTTGATTAATCTTTTTCAAATGATTATTATAAAATTGATAATTTCTTGGATCATTTTTATACTGACTTCTATACATTGCAATAATAACATCATCATCAATTTCATTTATATTATTATCTAAACCTAAAGTTCTCATTGATTGACAATAATCATCATACCCAATTAAATCAGAAGCAAAAGTTCTGAAATAAGAATCCAACTTTTGACGATTATTTCTTTGATTTCGAATATACTTTAAAGCATCAACATAATACATTTTATTCCCAAGATCTGATTGAACCGTATTTTCAAAACATTTAATAATCATTTCATCGGGGAAGTAATTGCAACAACTTAAAGAGATAAATGCTGGATATCTATTTGAATAATTGCTGGTGAAATTCATTATATTTGAATTTTTATCATATTCAACAATAGTTGAAAATACTTGTGCCATATTATCTGAAAATGTATAAATTGATGAAAATTCACTCAGTTTCAAAGTTGAACCAAAATATATCAATTCTAAAACTTTTCGAATGTATGATTGTTTTAATTCAGGATTTGTATTTAAATTTGGTGGTATAAGTTCTTGATCATCTTCATTTAATTTAAAATCTAATTTATCCAATAACAAATTCACATCTATTTGTGCATCCATGACTGTATTCTTCAAACTTATAGTTTTCATTGGATCATCAGGTTTTAAAATTATAGGTCCTCGTAACACTTTGATTAAAACTTTAATACATTGAATAGGATTTGGTATGGTTGCTGCTGACAAACTAGAATGTCTTTCTATTCCATCTAAATATCTTTCTTTAATCAAAGTTTCATCACTTAATGATTTCAAATCTTGTTTGGAAAATTCCGATCTAAATAATGTAACTCTAAGTATTTGACTTGAATTTAAACTTTTGAAATATGCATCATCTAAAATATTCTTCTCTTTTAAATCCATTAATAAATTTAAATCATTGGAAGATATCAAATCCTTTGGAATGATATGATATTGATGTTTATCAATAAAATTTGTAACAAATGGATTAGTTTGATTTTCAAGGACAGCAATACGAAAATGATATACATTCTTACCAACAATCAATCCTCTAATTATATAAACAAATTGTTGACTTTCTTGATATTCAATTTTCTCTACTGATTGACAATGCTCCAAATGGTTATTTAAAATCAACGAATCATAAATTATTGAAGTTGAATTTACATAATTGGCTAATTCAGTTGCATAATCCAATGGTTTACTATTCAATAAACTATAATTGATTTTTTCATTAATTAAAATTGTCCATCTTAAATCATTTAAAATACGATTTAAAGTTTTAAAGGGATACTTTATAAGATCTGAACTTTTGATTTGAGTTTTCTCAAGTGGCTTGTTCCGAAATGGATTTCTATTTATATATGAACCTTCAGAATCTAATGGGATCACTGATTTTGATGAAGATGATGAAGATGTTGATGTGGTTGATAATGTATCCTCATTCATATTGATCCCCATGTCTTGAAAAGTATATTTTTTCTTCAATGTCACAACCTATAGATTTTGAAAAAATAAGATCATCATCAGATGGGTCATTCAAAGGTATTGTTTCATCTGGGTTTAATGAAATAATACTAAACAATCCATACTTTGCTGCTGGTGGTGGTTTAATGCTACTTGGAACAGGATTGGCATTGGCAAGATCTGGTATAGTGAAAAGTTCTGGTTTCATATATAGACAATTATTAATTGATTTGGAAATACCTTCAAAGGATAAATCTTATCTATGGTTCCTTGAATGGATGTCGAAATATAAACATAGAAGTTCTAGACATTTATCAGTAGAAACAAATGTTATAACTCATGATAATGGTTCAATAACAACAAATTTTTCATTAGTACCTGGTCCTGGGAAACATTTAATAAGATATAAAGGTGCATTTATATTGGTAAACAGAGAAAGAAGTGGGAAATTGTTGGATATGACTAGTGGTACACCATTTGAAACTGTTACATTGACAACTTTATATCGTGATAAAAGTTTATTTAGTGAATTATTATCAGAAGCTAAAAATATGGCATTGAAATTAAGAGAAGGTAAAACTGTTGTTTTCACATCTTGGGGACCTGAATGGAGACCATTTGGTCAACCTAGATCTAAAAGATTATTAGGTTCAGTTATTTTAAACAAAGGAATTGCAGAAAATATATTAAATGACGTACAAGATTTTTTATCAAGTGGTGAATGGTATCATAAACGTGGTATACCTTATAGAAGAGGTTATTTATTATATGGTCCACCAGGTAGTGGTAAAACTTCATTCATACAAGCTTTAGCAGGTGAATTAGATTATAATATTTGCATTTTAAACATTTCAGAAAATAATTTAACTGATGATAGATTGAATCATTTAATGAACCATATACCTAATAGATCTATATTGTTATTAGAAGATGTAGATGCTGCTTTCAATAAAAGAGAACAAGTTAATGAACAAGGTTATACTAATGGTGTCACATTCTCAGGATTGTTAAATGCATTAGATGGTGTAGCAAGTGCTGAAGAATGTATCACTTTTATGACAACAAATCATCCTGAAAAATTAGACCCTGCATTGTTAAGACCTGGTAGAGTTGATTATAAAGTTTTAATTGATAATGCAACTGAATTCCAAGTTGAGAAAATGTTTTTACGATTTTATGAAAATGAATTTGAATTGTGTAACATGTTTTTGGAAAAGTATAGACAATTAGGTTTGAAGGATGTAAGCACTGCACAATTACAAGGATTGTTTGTTTATAATAAAAGAGATCCAAAAGCTGCAATTGATATGATTGAATCTTTAAAAAACCCAAATACTGTATTTTAGACTTGTATATATTATCAACCCTTAACATTATCCCTTATACTTTCTACTTATCTCTTCATTTGCATTTTCCAACCTTTCCTCGGTTACTTCGCCCTCTAACCCAGTAATCCCATAATTCAGGTTTGAACCTTTTTCTATTAATTCTTTTAAATAATTCACATAAATAAGATATATCAATAAATCACAATTATCTTCTTGTAAAGTTATGTCTGACTCTTGACTATTTATCCTCGATTCTATCACCTTTTTGAAATAATGTTGATTATATGTTTTACGATTCTTCCTTATTCGAGACATGATTGTTTATTTTGGTGTCGCAAATTTTGACAAGAAAAACAGACATTTACAGCAACCCTGCACTTATAATGCAATTCAACATATTATTGGGTTTGCTTCTATCGACTGTGGTGAGGTCCGTACGAATTGACAATGATATAGATCTTCAAAAATCAATTACAAAAGTGAAGAATGGGTTATCAAATATCTACGAATTTAATCCAAATGTCAAAAATATTCCAAAGAAACCTGATGATTGTCCTCCATGTTTCAATTGTAATTTACCAAATTTTGAATGTACACAATTCTCACAATGTAATGCTTTCACAGGCATGTGTGAATGCCGAGATGGTTTTGGTGGAATGGATTGTTCTGAACCTTTATGTGGTTCATTAAGTGATGGGAATTTGAATAGACCAATACGTAAGAATAAAACATGTGATTGTAAAGCTGGTTGGTCAGGTATAAATTGTAATTTATGTGACACCGACGATGTTTGTGATAAATTCATGCCTGAGGGTGTCAAAGGGACTTGTTATAAAAATGGGATTCTAGTCAACAAATTACATCAAATGTGTGATGTTACAAATCCAAAGATTTTGAAAATATTAGATGGTTCAATTCCACAAGCTACATTTTCTTGTAACTCAACTTCAAAAGATTGTAATTTTCAATTTTGGATAGATGAAGTGGAAAGTTTCTATTGTGATTTGCACAAATGTGAATTGGTTTATGATTTAAACAAGAATACTACCCATTATAATTGTGAAACTGTTGCTTGTAAATGTTTACCAGAGAGAATGTTATGTGGTAAGGCTGGTTCAATTGATATTTCCGAGTTTTTGACTGAAACAATTAAAGGTCCTGGTGATTTTTCATGTGATTTAGCAAAACAAAGTTGTAGATTTTCAGAACCAAGTATGAATGATTTGATTCAAAGTGTTTTTGGTGATCCATACATTACTTTGAAATGTAAATCTGGGGAATGTTTACATAAAAGTGAAATTCCAGGATATTCAACTCCAGATAATCCAAAATTAACACTTGGAAATATCTTTTCAATCATTGGTGTATTATTAATTTGTATCTTGTTGGTTGTTACTTTATTACGTAATATCAGTGATGCAGGATTATTCAAGAAAACAAATGGATATGAAAATTTTGAATCTGATTCTAATGTAATGAATCAAAACTTTGAACCAACAACATTATCTTTTGAAAATATTGGGTATAAAGTTGGTAAAGATGCACATTCTGTTTTGAGAGATGTTTTTGGATTAGTCAAACCAAGAGAATGTCTAGCTATTATGGGAGGTTCAGGTGCTGGAAAAACCACATTGTTGGATATTTTAGCAGGGAAGAATAAAGATGGTTTAATTGAGGGTAATATTTTTATTAATGGGAACAAAATTGATTCAAAACATTACAAATCAATTGTTGGATTTGTTGATCAAGAAGATCATTTGATTCCTACATTAACCGTGTATGAAACTGTGTTGAATAGTGCATTATTGAGATTGCCAAGAGATATGAGTTTTGTTCAGAAACAAGCCAGAGTTGTTGAAGTTTTAAATGAATTGAGAATTTTACATATAAAAGATCGAGTTATTGGTTCCAATTTTAAAAGAGGTATTTCCGGTGGTGAAAAAAGAAGAGTATCTATTGCATGTGAATTGGTTACTTCACCTTCTATTTTATTCTTGGATGAACCAACTTCAGGTTTAGACTCATATAATGCTAGAAATGTTGTTGAATGTTTGGTGAAATTGTCCAGAGACTATGAAAGAACTATCGTTTTCACAATTCATCAACCTAGAAGTAATATTGTTTCTTTATTTGACAAGTTGATATTATTAAGTGATGGTGATTTGATATATTCCGGAGATATGATTAAAGCAAATGATTTTTTCACAAAAAATGGTTATAAATGTCCATTAGGATATAATTTAGCTGATTATTTAATTGATATCACTGTTGATCATAACAAGATTGTTAAAGTATCCAATGCTGATAGTGGAGTTGTTGCTGCATCATCAACTGATTTACACGAAGCCAATGTTCATAGTGAATTTGTCGATCCAACTAAACGAAGCCAAGAAGATATTACGAGAGAATGGGAGCACTTTGCTGTACATCGAGATGAATATAATGCAGACATTTTGGGTCGTAAGAAATCAAAAACTGGAGAAGAAGAAACTATTCTTAGATTGAGAAATAAATTACCAACTTTATTTATTGAATCTCCATTAGCTTTCGAATTGAAAAATGAAATTAATGAGGTGAAACAAACTCCAAATAATTTTGACACTAAAGCCCATGAAATTAAAAAAGCAACAATCTTTAGTCAATTTGTTATATTATCATCAAGAACATTTAAAAATTTGTACAGAAATCCAAGGTTATTATTGGCCCATTACTTGTTGTCATTACTCATTGGTTTATTCTGTGGTTATTTATATTACAACGTTTCATATGATATTAGTGGATTCCAAAATAGATTAGGTTTCTTCTTCTTTGCATTAGCTTTCTTTGGCTTCAGCTCGTTAACTGGATTACATGCATTTGCAATTGAAAGAATTATCTTCATCAGAGAAAGAGCAAATAATTATTATCATCCAATTAGTTACTACCTCAGTAAGATCTTTTGTGATCTTATTCCATTGAGAGTACTACCACCAATTATATTCATCAGTATTGCTTATCCGTTGGTAGGTTTAACCATGGAGCATAATGGGTTTATAAAAACAATTTTGGTTTTAGTTTTATTTAATATCGCTGTGTCTACGGAAATGTTGATTGTGGGAATTTTAATTAAAGAACCTGGTAGTTCAACTATGATTGGAGTTTTATTACTATTATTATCTTTATTATTTGCTGGTTTATTCATCAATAGTGAAGATTTGAATATTCAAATTAGATGGTTGGAATGGATTTCTGTATTCCATTATGCTTATGAATCTCTTGCAATTAATGAAGTTAAAGATTTGATATTAAAAGAAAAGAAATATGGCTTGTCAATAGAAGTACCAGGTGCAGTTATTTTAAGTACATTTGGTTTCAAAGTTGGTGCATTTTGGAAAGATGTATCATTCTTAGGTGGTTTATCATTTGTATTCTTAATCCTAGGATACATCTTTTTACATTATTTCACAATTGAGAAAAGATAATATATATTACTTCTTAGACATTATTTGAGTAAATATTTGTTGCTTTAAATCAAGTATTTTTAAATCTTTCTTATCTGCATCAAATTCAAATTCTTCAACTGGTATAAATGTTGTTGTTGGTTCATCTAATGGATCATGATATTTTACTAAATATGGATGTACCAAAGCTTGTTTAACAGTGAATCTTTTACTAGGATCAAAAACTAATAAATTTTCAAGCAAGTCAATTGCTAATGGATTAACTTCACATTCTCTTCCTCTATGTTTGATTCTTCTATGTGGATGATTATTTGCAAACTCAGTCAAATTAAGTTTTTCTCTAAATGGTAATGATTTAATAAACCCTTTTGCTCGTGTAGATCTTATAATATTCAATTCTTCATCTGATGGTGTACCTAAAATATCAAAAATTAATTTCAATTGATTAATATAATCTGTTCCAGGAAATAATGGTTTATAAATTAATAACTCAGCCAATATACATCCAACTGACCACATATCAATAGCAGTTGAATAATTTGAAGCACTCAACATAATTTCAGGTGCTCTATACCATCTTGTTGCAACATATTCTGTTAATAATGAAATTTTAGATTTCTTATTATAAAATGAATAATCTAATCTTGCTAATCCAAAATCACAAATTTTCAAATCACATTGTTCATTGATTAAAATATTTGATGGTTTCAAATCTCTATGAATAACTTTTGCAGAATGAATTAGTTTTAATCCTTTCAATATTTGATATATGAAAAATTGTATATGTTGATCACTCAATGTTTGGGTACGAATAATATTATGTAAATCAGATGGCATAAACTCTTGAATTAAATAAACTTCATTGAAATTTTCAAAATCTAATGGCTTTTGAACATCATACAATTTAATTATATTCTCATGATTATTAAATTTTTTCAACAATTTAATCTCCCTCAATGTTCTTAAACAAAATAAAGGTCTTTCAAATGGCTCAATTTTTTTAATTGCCACTTTAGTTTTCGTGGGTAAATGAATTGCCAATGCAACTATACCATAAGCACCTTCACCAAGTATTTTTAAAACTTTGAAATTTTGTGAAATATTAAATACTACCTTACGTGAAGTTATTTCTTTAGACATGATGACAAAATCATGATATACTTGCTTGTATTTATATTACCATTGGCCGGCTAATTTAATAAATATTGGAGTAATTTAAAGTAAGCATTCGTACTTTGTTGGATCTGTAATTTCCAAAATCGGCCATCTGAAACGTAACTTACATATTTTATTACACAAAATCTGAAATCTTGAAAACTTTATTAAATTAATTGAAAATTTTACATGATTAATCCCTCAAGTGCTTGCATGAAACATTAAACTACAAAAACAAATAAAACTTAAATGCACAATTAAAAATATTGAGATGACAATTTTAAATTTGTTTACGATAATTTATGATCTCTTTATTTCTGAGGCTTTTTTTACAATTTTCACCAAATTATGATTTTATTTCCTATATACATGATAATAATTGATCATTATTCACTCCAAAAAAACATCTTGAATTTAGCAATTTATTTAGCATTTTTTTCATTAATTGATTCCAAATATTGATTATCATTCATTAATTATTACATTCTTCTTTGAATCATTTATTACAACATCACTAACATAATCTTTCAATTATTTGCTTCAATTGATTTATCAGTGATTTACAAGATTGATTTAGCTGGTTGCCTATATAACCATTCTTTAAAGTTATAAATTGTTTTTTCTTTGCAATTTCTCGATTGAGGACTTGTATATGGATGATTTAAATAGTTGAAATCATACATTTTTTAATTAAAATGGGGTAGAACTTACGGCCGTTAAAATATAAAAAAATTTCAAAATTTGGAGATTGGCAATTTGTCCGAGTGGTTAAGGAGAAAGACTTGAATACCAGGTATCTTTTGGGCTTTGCCCGCGCAGGTTCGAGTCCTGCAGTTGTCGTTATTTTTTGCAACTAATTTTTATTTTTTTGAAGTGTGGAGCCTTTCATGTTGCAAAGGGTTCCTGAGTCATTTCAGACAGATTTTTGCTCAATGTTGTGAATGTCTTTAACAATACCTGTTGAACTTTGCATATTTAAAATAGTTGCAAACTATTTAAAGCAAACACTTAGAGTATTTATTTAGAATGTGAAGCTAAAAGAATTAGATACTCATTCTAATACTTTCAGGACAATTCTATATTGGTCCACTTGCCGTGGCTTATTTTGCTCCGGTCAAAAATTGGAATTTACTGACTCGAACCTTTCAATTTAGGACTCAATTTCAATGAATAGTTTTTGATTACTGGAAACATGCGTATATTAATACGTACATAAAATGAGATAGCAAGAATTAACTCAATTTCATCTAAAATGTTTAATCTATTTTTATTTTTATCGGATTTAGTGAGCAAATTCGATAACTCGGCTTCAAACATTAGCTAAAGTGATCAAATGTATTTTTTTTAGCAATTTCAGTAGTACATTCTAATTTTATATACGCTTCCTTAACAAAACATTTATTTCACTTTTAAATTAATTTTTGAGTCACCCCTATCAAATTAATTGATTTTAAATATTAATTGATTCATTGGCTTTAAAATATCAGTTTCTTAAATTGATAATTTTAAAGTGATTCAACAATTTCTGGTATTGAATCGACATTACTAGATTCAAATCTTTTCTTTGACATCAGGTCATACAATCGAAAATATTCCATACGACATTTTGGGTTAAGGTTTTCTGCTTTTAAATAATTTAGAATCAAAATTATTATTTATTAAATTCCATAGAAATACTTATATACCTAAATAAAACCTAAAAATTTGATTTTGATTTGTATAAGGGAAACTATAATTAGTGAAAATCCTTATGTGGTTGTTAATTATGTTGGATTTTCAAAACTGTTTCCAATTTGAACCATTGATCGATTGTATCTTCTTTGTTCATACAATTGTTCCTGTTGTACTTTTTTATGATATTCATACATGTGCATGTGTTGTTTCCAATTTTCATCACCAAATCTTGTCTCCGTACACAGAGATCTACGACTTAAAATTGGAGATACCAATTTAAAAATATCTAATTCAATACATTTGTTGATAGCTTGATCCAATGTAATGTAGTAACCTTGGTAAATATCTGAAGTTTCGTATCTAATGACTCCTGGCAACTTGGAAATCAAATCTCCAGCCGTATGATCTGGAATGTTTGCCAATCTAAATAATGAATCAACATTGATTCTATCGTTGTCAAATCTTCTGACAATGGCATTACCTTGAACATTAATAACCCAGCTAGGACTATCATTCCAGTATATATTGAAGATATGTGTACTGTTGAACATATGTACTCTTTTTAAATACATTTCAATTAAAAAATCTCTAAACCTAGCCAAATCTTTTTCAAGAAGGGGAGCAATAGCATCAGCAAAGCCAAGTTGATCAGCAATTTTTGTTGCAGTTTCTAAACTTACATACAAACCACCATAATATTTTAAAGCACGATGTTTATATTCTGAAGTAATTTCTTGGATATAATGTTCTAATAAACTTTCCGGTAAATCTAAGCTTTCAAAAATTTTGGAAATATTCACCTCATTATTATCTGCACGTCTTGTAAGAGCTATACCGTTTTTCATGATATGAAAACAATTGATAGTTTCATCTTCAGGCCATGTTGTATAAAATACAGTTGGGCAAGGTGGGCAAGGGAAAACTCTTTCAAAATCCTCTTCAGACTTTAATTTAGATGCAATAACCACATTTGACATAGTCATACCTTCTACCAAATAATAAAATTTATTATTATATGGAAACATATTCACGATTAAGTTTCTTGATTATAATATACGTGGTAGATATAGGTATCGTCAAACAAATCAATATTAAAATTTATTCCTTGCTTTGTAAATACCAGTTGGAAATAACGATTGTATCAAAATAAATCTTATTAAAAGTATGAAACTTGAGTTGTAATAATGTTGAATTGATGAAAAAGTTTGAGATTAAAAGTGGAAATAATTTACTTAAATATATTTTCTTGTTAATTAATTTTACAAATTATTGTCCATTTGACGAAGATAATTAATTGTTTACTTTTTTTATTAATTTGTATGGTATTGCCGTATATATATTAACTATTCTTACGATACACCTTGGTTTTATATGAATTTAGTTCTAGAGTTGTAATACATTGAGTTGTAACAGAATCAACCAGAAACCCAATTACTTTTTTGAAAAAAAAATTACTTGCCGAGAAACCACCGTCTAATTGTATTTCTGATATCTGAGATTCATTCTGAATTTGTGGCATCTAGTTATGAACCATTCAAATAATAACCATAAACATAGCTTTCCATAATCATT